>JACEOJ010000149.1:383809-535249 GCA_013761285.1 Campoletis sonorensis
CTCTCTCTCTCTCTCTCTCTCTCTCTCTCTCTCTCTCTCTCTCTCTCTTTCTCTCTCTCTCTCTCTCTCTCTCTCTCTTTCTTTCTCTCAATTTTTCTTACTATACTTCACTTCTTGCACAATAGAAACAAGAAAAAAAAGAAACGAAGATGTTGAACCTCTTGCTATTGAAAGACTCTCGAAAAATCGCTGACTATTTATCTCTGCTAGGGAACCAGCTCACGAGAACGACACGTTCTTCCATATTACGAGAGACTGAAAATCTTTCACTCAACATCGTTCGTTTTAATTTGTGAATACATGCACTACTGTCAAAAAACTCTCGAAACATTTCATCGCAAATTCTGAGACGAGGCATTTAATCAATTAAACGCCTCTTGGGTTCGATAAATTTTCGAGTGCACGATGTGTATATTCTGGGTCTTTTAAGGAATAGTTAAAGAACAGTTAAGTAACAAAGGAATTGAATTATTTGAGCACTTTAAAGTGGGGAATATTTTATGGATTCATGCATGTCAAAATAAACGAGAGAGTAATTTTTTGGTAAAAAATAATGTTTTATTGTTTAAAATACAAATGGAATGACACATTAATGTTAATCGGAGAAAAAATAAATAAATCATTGTGCGCAATTGTTGCAAAAATGCGTACGATGCTCCTCGCGAACAGGCGATTCGCACGAGACACACGAGTACAGAGTTTTTGTTGTTAGTGTCTTTCCAACTGCCAAAGGTACGCCTTTTGCGTTTTTCTAGTTTTCTCGTCATAAAGGGGCCGCCGCGTTCATGTACTCCGAGTATGTCACTAATTGCTTTGTATTGTTATGAAAAAAAAAGAAAAAAAATGGAATCAATCTTTTACAGAATTTCACCCCGCGAAAAAAGTTCTTTTATAGAAAGACAGAAATTTGCTTGAATTTGCTCATGAGAGGTTTACAAAACATGAAAGCAATCTTTTGAATTAGCATCTTCTATTCGGCAAGGAAAATAAAAGTCGATTCACTGAATCGCTGCTTCGTTATAAGAAAGTTTCAATCCGAGAGCTCCATTCATTCTCAAAGAGTGAAGATTTTTTTTTCTTTTCATTCTCCTTTTTTTCCTCCTAAACATCTCTCTTTTCTCGGCACTTTGGCATTATTACTTTAGGATTTTGAGCATTCAAATATTTCCATTTCGACCTCCTTTCTTCTTTCTTTTTCATTGAGCGTAAACAATTTTCTGTCAACCAAATTGAAGGGACAAAAAAAAGAAGAAAAAGAAAAAAACAGAGCATCTCTTTTTATTAAAATCAATATTACGCGGTCATGAATATCAGTGGCCTGTTTTGACGATTCCATGAGATTTATTTTTCTTATTTCTAAGAGAAAATCGTACTCGAGAAACGACCGGAATTAATAACTGGAAGAAAAGAGTTTTCTTTCGTTGATTCTTCGGCCCATACGAGATCGTACTCCCTGGTATCGTTGATATTTATATAGATTAACGTCATGTTCATATACATATACATTTTCCACGTGAATTCAATATGGTGTTTGATGCCGAAAAGAAGAGAGTTTGCGAGAGTAACAGGGAGAGAAAAGACGCGGCGATGGCGGCGCTCGTCGCGTCGCGACGCTCGCATCGATCTGGTACACTCTCACTTCACCCTGTTTGGCCTCGACCTCGCTCCACCTCCTGATTTTTCCGAACAATCGTCCCATCCTTCTCATCCATTTTCCACATGGTCCGACCCCAGAGTTCACAACGTTCTCTTTTCTCTTTCACTCCTATCTCTGCGCCCTCTCCTCTGCGCGTTAACTTTTTTACCATCTCTTGCCGCAAAACATCGTTCATGACAATTCCATGAGTTGAGTTGAAACACGTGACGCTTAAACTCTCCTTCATACACAGGATGAAAAATGCCAACCCTTCAATTTTCATAGATACATTTTTTAAAAACCCTTTTGTTCGCGATAAAGTTGTCGTACATTTTGAGACGATAAAATTTATGATGTTGAACTTTCCAACGTTGGATTTGCAACGACGTTTCTTCACTTTTCTCGTGTTAGCTTTTCTTTTCTTTCATATCGCGGTCCAGTCAATTGAATTCGATAGAAACTTTTATTGCTCGGGATTGTTGAAAAGTATATACATTGAAATAGTTAAAAAAAACTACGTTTAGCAAGCTTTTTTTTTATAGCTTTTCACAAACGAGATATTCAATCAGGATTTGTGGGGATTTTTTTTTTGTTTTATCTTTTCTTTCATATCTTTTTGGTTCATATTATTAAAAAAAAAAAAAACTAGAAATAATTCTACGACGATATTTCCACGAAATAAAATTGTACAAACATATGAAAGTATATTTTCATCGAATTGAAAGAATCGTTCATTCTGGTAGAAAGGTGCTGGCAGTCCTCGGAAATATATCCTGGGTCAAAATGACCCAATGTGTCAACGAAAGGTTAATAGGTTCGTTTATTTTCAATAAATTCTGGCGAATAACCGCTGTTTTTCGTTAGTAATACTCAAGTACTTTACTAAATTGTTTATTTTTTTCTATACCGCTTTATTCACTCCGTTATTGGCTAATATCTCTTCACAATTTTCTCACTTAATCTTATCAGTCATTCATAATGCCCGGCTTTCCTATGACGTACAATCTTGCCACTCGATCTAATCGAAATTAAAATCTCCAATTACGTTTAATTGATTGCCTAGTGGCAATCGATCGTTGGCTAACATTTATCCCGATTAGAAATTGATTTAGTAAAAACTCATCGAAAATTAGTTTTTATCGTGTGATCGAATTACAAAACGGATGGGAATTTTGTTCGTCGGAAAAAAAACTTTATAAATTAAAATGTATTTATTTACGATACATTATGAAAAAAAACTCGATCAATTTAAATTCGGTCCATAAATCATCTAATTTTTCGTATACATCTGTTTTTTAAATATTCTCATTATAAATATCTTAATATTCGAAGATAAAAATTGATGGAAGTCAGATTTCGTGGTTTTACCTTCGCGAGCAATTTTAATAATGATCCAATACGATTTTGCCGAATCCCAGGAAGCCAACGGTGGCCCACCGATAAATGCTTTCGCGGCAGGAGTCAACGAGGAATAAAATTGACCTAGAATCATATAGCACAGGGGTGTGCCAAGCTGATATGTAATCGAGGGATAGAAATGATATCCTGTGACCTCGAACCTGTTTCTCTGCCATTTGCACAAATTACTGATTGATCAAACGTCAGCCATAATTTAATTTTTTTTTATTACTTCACTTTATCGATTGAACCATTTCTACTTTTATTCGATTAAAAAAGTTGAAGAAATTTGATGCATTACAGAATCAACATTGAATGTAAAGAAATGAAATACCAAATTGACATGAAAGGAAAAAAATATTCGAAGAAAAGGAACAGCATTGTTTAGTTTTTTTTTTTAGTTATGTGGAAACGGAAAAAAAATACTGCTGGGTAAATTCAGTGATATTGCAATTTAACAATTTAAAGAAACTGAAAAAAAGGTGGAAACGACGTAAATCCTATTATGGCTCAAAGGATTACAGGACACGTGGCGTTTTTTTTTCTCACGTCTTTTTCTCCGATCTTCCTCGATGTTGCTTTGTCTGGACATGTATTTTGTCTAGCCGACTGGGCGCGATCATACATCATTGAAAATAATGAGTAAATTCGCGGTTTGAGAATTCGCCAGAATTCATGATATTTTTGGAAATGCTGTGTTCCTTGGTAAGAACACATGTTATATTTATGGATTTATTTTGGAATACGTAGATCCGATCCACTTTATTATTTTTCAACTGTACAAAAATCAGTCGGAATGATTTCAGAGAAATACCGATTGTACGTTTTCTGTTGATTTTTTTTTCTTTGACATATTCACAATTAATTGTTACTTGAGGCAGGAATCTGGTAATCATTTCTTAATAATGTTGAAAGAAAAAATGAGACAAATTTGCTGAAAGAAATGTTTCTTCGGTTTTTCGTCTCATTCAAAAATTCCAATAATTTTTTGCAATTCTTTCCACGTGTCTACGAAATTATTTAATCATTTTTTTTCGAAAATATTAGTTTGATTTTATTATCATTTTCAGCCAGAAAAACGTAACAAAGAACTGCGTTTTTATATCGATCCTCATAAATAAGCTCTCGTAACCGTCTATATATTAGGCTTCGTAAACAATTACTCGAGGGTATTATTACGTATAAGATAAACGAAAATATAGCACGATCCCGTGAGTTTACTTATTCTATCCCTCTGATCAAAGTCATCGGACCATAAAAATGGTGCACTCAGTTGTGGGAAGCACGGAATACCATTTCATTCAATCACAAACGTAATGAAAATAAATTGGGAAATTCGAATCAAAACCTTGTGGATAATTTTATCGAAAGTATTTTTCTTATTAACTTTGGGATTACTTATTCAATAAACATCTTGGATTTAGAAAAAACATCTTCTCATTGAAATTTTTGAGAAATTAAGAAAAATGAGTGAACATCTGTTCGGAAATATTAGAGAAATTTATTATTCGAATATAACATTTTTTTCTTTCGAATTAAAGCCTCGGCAGTTTATTCTCACTTATAATCTTCCTGCGTCGACCTTTTCGGCTTTTACGAAGTCATTCCATTATTTTGACCTCACTTTTCCTGCACACCACTAACTTTCAAGTTTCTGTGACACTTCCCAAGAGTGTTACTTCGAGCCACTCTTCCCTAATGTACCGCTGTATCGCATTTGCACGAAAGCGAAAGAAAACCTTGCAAAACCCAACCACTACTGGAGGTTATTTTTTTTATTGAGATTCAGTTGGTTTCCAGAACCAACACCAACCAATCGATGTGCAAGCCCGTGTTTAGCTGGACGGTTACCTAACCAAGTACCAGTTTTTCCTTCAAAGCCACTTAGTTCCTCAGAATTATTCTATTCAAATTGTCGTATTTCCAAACGTGGAGAATCTTCTTAAAATATCAAAGGCTTCTAACGATTTCAAATATTAATTATTATCTATTCTTAATTGATGCAAGATGATCATGTTTAGTTATAGAATTTTATAGCGTGAAATGAAGGCAGACGATGATTCGTGTCTAATGCATATTTCTATGAAACTCAGTCTGAAATATGTACAATTCGATCCGCCTCTCTCTCTCTGTCTCTCTCCCTCTCTCTTTCTCTTTCTCTGCCATCATCATAATCATCGTCATCATTTCAGCCAGCGCCACGACTTCCTCTCTAGTGCCAAATTTACCATGCTCGTTCTCCCGTACTTGTGTCGTTCGCGATGAGCCTGCCACAGAAACATTTCGAAATATTGTGTGTAATTTTCATACAAATGCTTTACACGCATAAACGATAAAAAATATAAACAAATATTTCTAATACATATTCTTGATGTCAAATATAAATCATAAATCAATAAACATTTTTTGTATAAGAAAAAAAAAAACACTGAACTAGCAATCAACATTAATGTTGCTTGAATAAAATACTGAAAATTGGAATGGCGAAGAAGTCTTTTTTTTCGTGGTAATTTTTAACGTTGGATAAAAATGACGAATGGGCAGATGAATAGTTGGCTAAATCTGGCTTACGAATAGTCTAATCTCTCGAAATTCCGGTGTTCACCAATTAAAGAGTTTGAGGAATTCTTTAAGGCAGAAAATGCCAGCCGCACCATGAAATATCCCGCAGTATGTTTAAACGTCGCGGGTATAGGCCTTTCCCAAAAGGGTTCTCGTTTCCGCGTCTGCGAAATAATTCAAGAGCCAACTTCTTCCCCCAGAGCAATCTCTCACGCTGTGTTTCGTCTAACCCGTCATATTCCTCCTCCATCTTCTTTTACCTATTCAAAGAATCGTATAGTAGGTACGTTTTTTTTTTTGAACCCTCTACGTATATATACGAAAACGAGGTCTGGTTCGAACGTGGGACGAGACGAATATCTCCAGTGACGTTGCAGCCGCCTCACCTTTCATTTCAATGTTATCAACTACCACCTACGACATCTACCCCCTGATCATTTTCAGGGCTTTGTACAGATACTCAGGGTTGTTTTTTATTGGGTGAACGTCTTGAAGGTTCCTACGTTTGAATGCAATGGAAAACATTTCGTTCGTCCCTTCGTACAGTAATTTTTTATTCGCTTTTAAAAACACCATGGAATTCTATCGTAGCTCGATATTGAAAACGAATTTCCGGCAGTGCAGAATAAATGAATGAATATTATTCTATTCCAACGATCCAAATTTAAATGTCGTATGAATTCTTCATGATGATCCTTCCATCAATCTGTGATCGTAATTCATACAGTCTTCAAAATGTCAAGATTAATTTGAGCTGATGCGAATACCTGGAATGACAGTCAAAACGGACCTGAGATGAAAAAACAAAAAATAAAGGATAGTTTGATCTCCATGGACTTTCCGGAGGACGAAAAAGGAGAATGCATCCATTCGAATCCGATTTCATTTAAAGGGGCCATCAGAATGCTTCTGAAACCTACACCTTTTTCTTTACTTTGACCTCCAAAATGTGGAACATTTCTTCACACGAGTTCTTTACGAGCAGTGTCGACTGAAATATCATTAGCGAATAATAATTGGTCCGAAAATGATCCTAAAAACATTCATTGAGCTTCTGATGATCATAAGGTCAATTTTTACGTCAACTCGACACTGTAGGATTGAGGATTGACTACGAACCTCCATGACGTTTCATTCGTCGTGCGAAGATTCGTTATTTTTTTTTCTTTTTGGAAAATGCATGGCTTCAAGTATGCCATGCGACTAGGAAGTTGCAGTGATGAATAAAAAATGATTTTTGCTTGCTCTGCACAATTCTTTGCTTCTGCCTTTAATGCGATAATTTGGGAACTGAGATTAGAATGTCTCCGGGCTTAATAGCTAACAAACTCAATTATACTTCCCCTCCAAAAGCCTTCGTCGTCCTCTTTTCTCATTGGAGACGATTTCGAATATTTGCCCCCAGGAATTAATGTATAAATGTCTTCAATTCTCCCGGTCGTCCCGCATTTCTAGGCGAGTTTTCTCTCATTTCTGGTTCGCTCCTCTCTCGTTCGTTTGAAAAATTTATTCCGAAACCCCATTGCCGCGTGCTTTACCCAGACTCAGTGTGTGCAGTTTATCGACCGCTCAACATCATAAAGTAGAAAATTTCATTTGCTCACAGCTTGGGGATCAGAACTTGCGCCCCTATGATCTCCAGATATCTTAAGATCTCACGTGGTAGTGGTGCATGTAGATTTTTGTGAGTATGTATTACTACCACTATCGCGGTTTTCCCACTCGTTGCCGCGGGCTCCGTGTGTGTAAACCACGCGGTCGCATTGCCAAATATGGCCGCCCGCGGTATTCTTAGACGTGTGTACTACGAGCGTGAACGACGCCTGGCGGAGTTTGCCGAGAGACACTGACCGGATAATAACGTCGTTTACACCGGTTGGAAACTCCGAATTCTGTGCTTTTCTTAATCGATATTTCTCTTCTCACTCTTTCTCTTTCGCTCTTTCTCTCCCTCTCTCTCTCTCTCTCTCTTTCTTGTCTACCAATATCTTCAAGAGGAATGACACGTAAAAACGTACTAGCATTTCTTGTTTCAAGTTCGATCTTTCTCAGATTGTAATAATTCTAGAGAAATGAGAAATCTTGCGGGTTTTTTAAGGTGATTGACCTCTATGAAAAATCTTTCGCAAACTGCTGGTCGAATTGGTCTCCCAGGAATTCAATATTAAAGTTTTCGTCTACATTCCACTGCTCGATAGAATATGAAAAAAAGAGGAATTTTTAATGGCTGATTTCTTGGGAGGAAGGCAGTCTGTGAAAAGTCAGGCCTCAACCCTTGGTTGACACACTGGATCATTTCGACCCGGACTAATTTTTCGTCGGTAAATATCACTACGGAAGATTTTTGAGGACTACCTGCGCTTTTTCAACAGAATTTCAATTTCTTCAATTCAAAAATACGCTATACATTCACTTATCAAGTTAAATACGTTCTTTGGAAACCTCGCCATGGAACTATTTTCTTTGTTTTCGAAAAATAGCATTTTTCCTGAGTGCTTATCCGGGTATCAAAGTTTTCAATAACTTTTTAGAACAACGTGCGAATAAAGTATTTGCTTCGTGAAATTGACCCAGTGTGTCAATACCGTGGCCAAATATAAATTTGTCGAAGAAGTGTTCAAAATTGCAGGCTTGGGATGATTTGAATTTACAAAAAACCTTATTTTTAATAAAATTTGATTGTTGGATTATTCGACTGGAAATTCAGTGTTATAAATATTTCATTTTTTAGTATTTTAGAGATATTTCAAATAAACTAAAGACCTACATAAAGTAAATTTTCGAAGACAACCGAATATTGTAAAACCACAAGCTTTGCAATTCTCTACGTTTTATGTATCGATTCTTATACGTTCTGCTTTGCGTCCATAAGACGAAATAATGTTGAGCTTGTCTCGCATAGAGCTCACATATCGTTAAATAGAGAATGTGTGCATCGTCGTTATTGTTCTATACGAAGAGTTATGGATACAGAAGGAAAACAAGGAGAGGTCAAGAGGGGCTGCTAGTAGAATTACTGACCGAAATGGTCGGATCGAAAGTTCAAAGCCTGAAGGGCTTATCCCACATCATTTAGCGCGTTAAATCATTCAACTTACGACTGTTTAACATTTAATCGTTAATATACACATATATATTTATATATGAGGGTCGTTATACCGGCTGCAGGCTAGACTAACTTGTCTGCAAATGCGCTGTTGGGTTTAACACGAATTAGGTGATATAATTGATACACCCGGGACCGGCTGACGAGGTTATTAAGGTCATCACTGGTGGGACGGTCAGCGAACCAACTTAAATCGCTAGGCGACAGCGAAACATGCCTATTCTCTTAAATATACATACATATATGGTGAATATATGGGGATTTTTCTGCTGAATAAGTTAGACATTATTTACTGTCTTTAACGTGATTAAAATTACTTAAAAAAATAGAAATTATCAATGTGACTTTGTAAAATTAAAAAAAATATATTATTCACATTGAAAAACGTTGAAAAAATCTTGTAAGAAAGATGCTTTTGAGATTTAACTTTGAAAAAGTCACATTGAAATGGGAAAAGAGCGAAAAAAAGATTTCCTGGTCAAATGTCGAGGGATTTTGTCGAGGAAACCTCCTCCATTACAGTTTATCCTTCGAATATTTTGGAAATCGAGATTTTAGAATCTTTTAAGCGTCAAAATTGCTGTTAGTCAATATTTTTAACTGATACAACGTGGGAGGAGAAAATTTACAATTCATAGTACGTTTGTAATTTTTGTTGGACTTGAATTTGTCGATGCAGCATGAAAACGCCTGTACGTGTTTATATGTCAGGGAATTTCGGTAGCTGTGACGAGACGTCACCCGCATCTTGGTAGCCGTCGAGCGACAAAGAGCTTTCGGGAATGTACGATTTAAGAGGGAAACCTACGTCGAGGACGTGAACGATTTTCAAAGTTTCGAAAGCTTTACGAGCTGCTACTAAATTTCAGCGAAAGCTTAAGAGCAATTTGGTCAGTAAATAAAATTCTTAGCAACAGGCCTAAAATGTACACATACACATCAAAATAAATTTTCTGCCAACGCTCTTCCGTAATGAGCTCGATGTTCGTTAATTAAATAGTCCTAAGGAGCTTAAGATTTGTCATTTTTTTTTAACGTGACGTTTGTTTCGATTTTCTATCTAAAATCTCGAAATCCTCACTAAGTCTCGACTCTTAAACTATTTGAGTGAATAAATTTCCACCGAAACGTCAAAAACAAGTTTTTTTTTTCAAAAGTAATAAATATGAATTTGAACATATTTTAATTAGCCTTCGAATTTTTTTATGTAACCTTCTTTATAACATATTACGTGACACCGTGACAAAACTACCGTCGATCCTTATTACGTGGTTTTAGAATCTTCTTAACTCACTTTATATGAGTGTCATTGGTATTTTATTTTCTTTTCGAATAATTTCTCTTGATTTGAATATTGCTTCGAGAAATGCCACAGTGTATAACTATCGCTCGACAGGTGCTTGACAATTTCTTGGCTCGTTTCAATTTTCTCCTCCTCGACGTTCTTCCCTTCCTTCAGCTATTCGCCAACGTGTGTGCGTTGATTATATGCAGATTCCACGAAGCATGGAATACGCGAGAGACAAAGTTGTTAATAATTGGTCAGGCCCATTGCATAAGCATATAATCGATGCTGTTTTCGATATCGATATGTATAATGACGTGTATCGTAATAACAGTATGTTTTTGCATACCTTCTTGTGCTTATCTCAAGTATTAAATCTTAAATTAAATATATACATAAGCAGACACTGTATAACCACATCATAACTTTTATAGTTATTTATATACACGGTTCATAAGATCTTTTATATATTATTTTATAGATATTCCTATCACGTAACGTATTGACGAAAATATCAAAAATTATATGAACATTAGAAGTTAAAAATTCAAACAATGTTGATGTTATCATCCCTACGAAATATTGAGACAGAAAGTAAAGGGTATAGTGCATCGTTACATCGAAATAGAAAGATTTTTATGAAACTTTGCTAAAACAACGAAATATTACAGAAACAATAATAGTGATAAATGTTCACAACATTTAGGATGATTACCTGAAAGTTATTAATTAATCGACTGAAAATTAAAGAATTGCATCTTCAAATAATGAATTTTTGTGAAGTTTCAATGGTATTGAGAAATGGAAGGAGAGGAAAAAAATTCGAGAAAGTATCAAAAATGTCCATGAATGATTCCGTGTGTGTGTGTGTGTGTGTGATTTTCAAAATAGTAATCGGGACATTTTTTTGATCGGGTACGAGAATTTTGAAACAAGAGAAAAACAGTTAACGAGGAAAACTTTTGTTTGGCATCGATCCCTCGATTTTAGTATCGACCATTAAAAACATAATAAAAAATGTAGAAATATACGACGGATGTTAAAATATCCAAGGAGGAGAGCCATTCGCGTCTTTCACCCACGCGAACTTAGCGTTCTTCTTACGAAATGTCTGTGTATATTCATTCGACGAGGATCGATGATGCATTACGGCCCAGCACTTGCGTTTCTTACGGAATCTGAATACAAATTTGATGTCTTTATCTTCTCAACAAGTTGCAATGTTCGTGAGTGGAAATTTTTTTCCTTCATTCACGAGGCGTTGTTGGAAATTTTTTCTTTTTCCGCGAGACCTCTCATGGGCATCGCACGTTCGATGGGATTTTTCACTCAATCTACGAAAGTATCAAAGTCCCTCGCCCTCGTAAATATTTTTTTTTAATTCTTGAATATACACATTATTATGCCTTCTATCAGGAGGCAAATAATATCGTCCCGGTTTGTCTGCTTCATTAAATTTCTCTTTGATGCTTGAAGCATATCAACAAAACCTGTCGATTCCTCCGTTTATAACGCAGTCTCACGTCGCTTAATTCTCTCTCTTTGTTTTTGTTTTTGTTTTTTTTTTTACCTTTTTTTATTTTTCATCAGACGCAGAGCTAATGCGTGCAAGTTGACTCAATAAACACGTTCTTCTAGTTATATGTCTATACATGCAACTATCTACACTCGTCATATATACAACAGTTTTTTTTTCTTTTCTACATATGAAGCCTATACATATATATAAATAAACGTATATGTATCGTTTTAACCAGGAAGTCCGGTTTTCCGAGTTTACTCGATTTGTTCGCGCTGCAAAACGTCAGGGTAGCGCAGAAATTCAGTCTGTGCATATTTACTTCTCATATTTACATATCTCTTACTAAAGGAGTTTATTATATACACACACACACCTTTTTTTTGTTTTTATAAACAATGCTCCAAAGCAGATGACAATTCAACCGAAAATACTGAGATAATTTTTCGTCAAAAATTCTTCGTTACTATACAACGTCCAAGTTTGTATGTTTTGTATAAACTAGAGTGCACTTTTTTCCACTCGTGTTGCCAAGAAGTTTATAATCGAAACGGAATGTTGAATAAATGACGACTGACAATATTATTCGAAATGGAAAAGAAAAATTTGATTTCTATAGTCAAAATTAATAAAAAGAGATTTATAGAGACATATGGAATAATTTTCAAAACTAAAACTGATAAATGGGAACCCGACTACGAAGCCAAGTCGGCCAAGTCGATAGTTATGATATTATTATTATTATTATTATTATTATTATTATTATTATCGAAATATATATATATGGATTATGAGAGAAGATCCACTTCGAAGAGTAAAAAGCACGCTCGATTGCTCTCTCGGTGGGCGTCGAATCGATAAAATTGGACGCGTCTATATCATACCGTTAAAGTTTGACACGATCATGATCTTGCAAATATTATTCAGTGCGAATAAAGCTCGTTGCGAGAAAAAAAAAAACGACAAAAAACAATTACCCACGCGTTAAGGACCAACATGGAATTCATTGTGGATTCGGATTTGGTGGATGTGTGTGTGTGTGTGTGTTTATACGTAGACATGAAAAAACGTGGGTCGATTTTCTTAAGAAGGATAGAGCACGTACGGTATAATACTTATTCCTTTCGCCCACTCTTGGTAAACACTCGAGGTCCGTTCGATATTGAAACGACAAAATCTCACAGAACTTTGATCTCACCTGACGTAACTTTTATTTATTTATTCCGTGTTTATTTTTCTATTTCGTCTCCTTCTTTTTGGAAATCTCTGACCTTCCGTTCGATTTTGTTGCGTCATTTGTTACTGTTACAATGGAATTTACTCGAGTGATCTCATTACGCAGTAAAATATTCGCCTTTTTAGCTGGTATGCAACTTTTTTTTCTCTTGCCTCGTTTTGCTGCATTAAAATCAAGTTTATCCCGCTTTGCTGAATTCCTGTGCAATTATTTACACAAATCATTGTCTACTCATGTTAACATTGACGAGCTATTAAGCATTTATACTTCTTAGGAAATTGTATGTGCAATCGGAGAACTATAATTGCTTGAGGATTAATTTATTGGTTTGTAATCGATCGGTGCCTTTTACCTTTAACAGCACTGACTGAGACTCCATTTGTTATCAATTGTAACATCGTTTGCAAATTATTACTACTGAGAATTTTTTTGCCTCGTTGAACTTTCCCATCTAACTACGAATACATGTTTTCTTGTGCCTGCAGCCTCGTGCAATTCCATTCATACTTTTTTCTAACTAACGTGGAGAGGGAGAGAGAGAGATACAAATAAACATTCATAAATTCTTTGCTTAGGAAATTCTGAGTGAAATGAAACTATAATAGAATTAATCGAAAATTGTTCTCCAGTTCTGACACTTTTAAATCTTTACTCATTGAAAAATGGCTATGTTTTCATGACCAATTAGTTTTACGACTAGATTTCCAAAAAAAAGTTTTCATTTCAATAAGAAAAGTTGGCTCGTTTTTGACATGAAAAAAAATCTTCAATTTCAGTGAAAAAGAGTTGACAGTTCTTGATAATAATTAAAAATCATCGTTGCAACAGCATTTCTATCAAAATTGTAATAAGTCCTTTGCTTTCACAGCTACAAAAATAGGCCGAATGTTTTTGCTTCTGCTGAACACACGTATAGACTCGGTTTAAAAACACAATAATTTTTGTCGCGCTAAAATGAGAAAAAAAGTATCTTTTTTGTAACGTTCAATGATACACGATCGTGCGAAAAAATGGAGAGGGTCAGCGAACGTTAGATACGGTCTTTAATTATACACACACACATGCCAATGAATGATCATAGAAATAGTAACGGACGTTGTGAAGTAACAGCATCAGAGGAGACCTTCGGTGAATGGAAACGACTTTTTCCTCTCAATATGTACTTTTTCCCTTGTGTTGCGATGTTACGAAGGTGTGCGTTCCTGCGATAGATGGCGCGAAACGAATTGCCACGCGAGCCACGCGATCCTCGACACTTTTTTCTCAATTCTTTCATTGGCTTATTTCGCCCTCGTGGTCATCCTACGTTAACTGGTAACCACGTATGACATATTTTCATATTTGTTCTTATCCAAGGCCTTCTGTCTTTGTCCCTTTCCTATTAAAAGCCTCCGATACGCAGTTATTCAAATTTTCAACCAGCAACTATTTCTTTTGTATACTCATTATTTACTTCTATATAAATTAGCAATTTATATACAAATTAATCGTGTTCTCAAGATACGAGAATAAGTGTCAACAAAACTTCGATTTATCTTGAAACATACAGATTTTTCTTTCTCAATAATTCGTCATTATTAATTTAGATCAATTAGTCTTTGTTTCAATAATGATTTTTTTTTGTTTTGACTATATTATTGAAGAAAAAAAAACAATATCATTATAATTAAAATTAGAGCGAAAACGAAAATGTGGGACGATCGAAAATTCACGTATTTTGAAAGTAAATTTTTATTCGATGTCTCATAGGTTTGTACAGGTACAATATTTCTTATCATAAACCAACGGGGAAGTCAGTGGAATGTTCGAAGCGTCTCAGACAAACACTTGCTGAGAAACTTTTTGACGTTATAAAAAAAAAAGGTAGAATGAAAGAGAAAAGAAAGAGAAGAAAAATTCTCTGGGACTTCGTACAAGCTGAGCACGGATAACATGCTCGTAAAACTTAAAAGCGTTCGTTCTTCGACGCGTCTGTGAAATGAGAGTCTTGTCGGGGAAAAGAAGACAAAAAAAATATAAGTCGAGCGTTGGAAAATGCACGCAAGATCGCCGCTCGTAAAGTCCACGCTCGCACGAGAGAGATAATTGTTGGATAAGGTTAATCTTATGTTTTTGTTTTTCGGCACTTTCAAACGAAATTCCTTGCGAACTAGACACACTCCGTAATTTTGATTAAAATTCAAACCTTTTTTCTTCTTTACCCATTTGCGAACTTTTCTCAAGCCACTTTTATTAATTGATAATAATCGATCGCGTTTTATATGTTTATTCACGCAGACAATTAATTTTGAATTATGGTCGATTTTCACTGTGCAAAATATATTCATTTTCGTGGAAACGTACGAAATTTTACTTTATTTCCGTGAAAATTTCTATTGCAATGAAAAAAATTACCCCGATTTTGACCTCGAATTTTGGGTCATTTTTATTTGGCCGAATTCAAATTCTTATCGTCATGGACGAAATTTTGATTTCTTTCGTTGAAAAATTACACCTCGTACAGTAAATATCACCCAAAATTAAAACTTGCCCCCGTTTCTTTCGTTGTATCGTCAAATTTTTCGTTTTCAATTCTCTCCGTGTTTTTTTTCTCAGAAATTCGTTATTCGTTATAAATATTCTATAGTGTGAAATCGTGATATTATTTGAGTTCATTCCATAAATATTTATAAATCTGTTATATATACTTTTTATTTATTTTTATTAAATTTTATATACAGGGTGTCCGTTAAATAATGAACGAAACTTCACGGGATGGTAGTTCGGAGTTAATCGGTTTCGAGTTATTTAAGATTTGTCAATTTTTTTAAAAATGCTAACGTCATGAGACAGCCTGTACGTAGAATAAAATATAAGTTTTGGCTCGATTCCCGATATTCGTTTCCGCCATTCTTTTTATTCTATCGAGAATATACGTATACATTTTTTTCATTTAACCAAGATTTTCATCTCGTTCGTTCGATTTCCGAAACTCTCGTCCGTCGACGCAGCCTCGCGTGTTTAGAGAATTATTGGACGCTCGACTGAGGTATGTGGGTCGTCGAGCGTAACGTCCTCGTCGAAAAAAAAAGAAAAAAAAAAAACAATTTATAAAAACATTGACAAAGATAAATACCAAGGAGATCACACACGTGCTCTTACAGCATAATTATAAATCGCGAATGTAGGAGGATACACGCACTATTACAATACACTTTAATCGGTAGAACACGATTTTCTATACCGATTGATTTTGTGTTTTTGAAAAATATGAATAACAATAATAAAATTTGTGTACCAAAGGAAAAGAAACGAAAGTAATTTGTCTGCTTGATCAAAATAATATAAAAATTTACTTTATCCATTTTCCATCAATTTTTTCGTACATTCTTTATCAAAAGATATCGATTTCCTGAAGGACAACAAAGACAATCAAGTTTCTCCATAATTTAGAAACAAAGATATTTCTTTGAAAGTCTTGTCTCATTTTATCTCCTCGTGTACCATTTTGTCTCTATGTTTCCCCAAATTTTTTTTTTTTTCAATAATGGGATATTGAATATCGATATATATCGTAGTAAAAGGTGTGGTGCGTGAACAAATGTATATGCTTGTAAAAAACAAAACGATCACGTATTAAGAGAGCCAGGAGCATAATCGAGTACGCCTTCACCGATCTCTTGTGTATTATATACGTGGAAGCCAATCTTAATTACCTGCCGGGCGTCTCGTTTGGCCAAGCTCCAGTTTAAACTAATAGGTACGTGTTTATGTATATACACGTAATCATTAGTTTATACCTATCCTTAATATGTACGTGTCCATGTATCCACGGCGGTCTATATCGAAGTGAAACTCTTCGAAAACCGAGACTCTCTCAATCCAACTTCCCGGGTGTTTTGTCTCGTAGGTAATAGAAATCAGGAATTCAGGTGAAAAAAAAACAATAAGCGGAAAACAATCATCAATACGTGTTTTTAATGTTGCCGTATAAATCGTACTTCGAAAATTAGAAACAAAACAAAAATTCGTACGCGATATATTTAGCTACTTTTTTAATATCGCGACATGTGTTTTGTTGCAGTACAAAATTTTTCTGCATTCACTAAAATACGATAAATTTTGGCATTAAACTCAATGGACACACATTAATGCATTTAGAGGCGAGATCCAGTATGAGAATAAATATTTATTGATTATTATCGAACTTGAAAAACAAAATTGAAGCCATGTAAGAATTTGAGTGTAGTTTAGGTTAGATTTTTGAGGGTTTCATGTTTGAAAATTCTATTAAAAAATTATACGTTATATTTGACCGAAACGCGAGCGAGGAAAGTGCAAAGTTCATATTTTCATGCTCAGGAGAAGAATAAAGCCAAAATACGAGGTAAAATGGAAAGAAAGAACGAGGGCGAAAAAAAGTGTACAGTGAGGAAAAGCCCAGTCCACCGAGAAAAGCGTGTGCTATTGTTGGATCATGCACGCTATTGCAATACATGCATACGCGAAAGGGGTTTGAAGGGGGTTACGACTATATGGAACTTCCAGCACGCTCGGAGTGTGCTCATCCCGATATCACAATGTGGTCGTCCGGTGGTTCATAAGCTCACACATTTTCTACAGCCTCTCGGCCTCTTTTTCAAACGAATAATATTTATATAAAAAGTTGATGAATGAAAAAAATGCTTTTTGTATATTCAGACACCGTATGCGTTCATATAATTTATTCAGTATTTACGTCAGCATAATGTCGTATATTGCTACTATTTTTTTTTTCATTATTTTGGCATATTTACTCTCGAGGGTTTTTACGACTCCATCCCATCACTTTGGCCCTACTTTTCCCAACACTTCACTGTTCCTGTTCCTATTCCAGTGATTGCTTCCGATAGTATTGCTCACAGCCATTCTTTCCTGATGCACTTTTTTTTCTAATGTATGGCATTTGCGTGAGGGCCAACGAAAATTATGGAAACGTCGGTCGATACAGTGGCTAGACTTTTTTTTACTGAGTTCCAACAACTCGAAAGTTTTCAATTATTTTGTATATTCTTTTTCCTGATACGCAAAATCCGAAATACCAAACAAATTTTAAGCATTCCTTCCGTTTTCATCACTTTTCGATTACAAATCGTTCGTTCCATTTCATTGTTTTTTTTTTTTTCTTTTTTTTCCCACTAGTCCCTCATACAATGTACGATATATCGACGAACCGCTGCTTGTGCAGAGGCTCGTACTGATGCACCGATGACCGAGATATCCATTCTCGCTGCACACAATGTGGGCTATATATTTATAGACTTGTAAAAGTCGAAAGAACGTTCCTTGCTTGTTTAACTTGTCCAATTATGTCGAACATGCTTCTTTGACTTTTAGCCATTCTATATGGGTGTATATTTTTGTAATTCTTTAAAGAGATTGGGGCATGAAGCACCACCTGATATTTTTCAACAAACATTTCAAATTTTAGTCTGCAATCATTATCAATTTTACATTTTATCGTGTGATTGAAACAAGAATGTCCTATGAGAATAAAAATAATCGACAACTTCATAATAATGACAATATTTTTTATTTCACCAAAAAAATTAATCGAGATCTATAAAAGAACGATCTATTTCTTGAAACACTTTTTTTTTAAATTTCGTACACTAAAGCTTTCTAATCATCGTTTTCCTTCGTCCCTTAATCAAAATTCTCATATCTCACCGTCGTTCGCGTGCCCTATCAACCATTTATCATCAGTGCTATCGTTATTGTTATTATTGTAAAGCAAAAGAGGTGCGGTTATGTCCTTGAGCAAAAAGGAAAGAAACTTGAAATTACCGATATGATCGATAGTCTCTAATGTCGGAAATTGGGAACACCCAAATTGGAAAATAGCTGAGAATTAGGTTACTTGCCAAACACTCTTTCTTTCTCTCTCTCTCTCTTCCTCTATTTTTTTTTGGTCTCTGCTAATGGGGAACTATGAAATGGGCGGTTTTTTGTGTGCTCGTTTAAAAATTTAACCGCCGGGATTTACCGCAGATTCGTACGATTATAAAAGACTAAATTAGCTCGCGACTCATTAAGTGCTGTAGAATTTTTTTTTCTCACCATTCACTTTGGGTATATTCTCGATTTTTTTTTTCGGCCTCTCGGAGAACTTAAATACCTTTATAACCCTCTTCTCGTATACCTTCGTTTGAAAAATCCGTAGGGATATCTTTTAACCGATGAGATATCAATCTTTAAGAACCGTGAATGGGGAGAGAATTCAAATCTACAAAGGACTCATTTAGAGGTTTATAAAGGTTGTTTTTTCTTTTTTTTTCAAATCTTTCCTTCAAAGAGAATTTCGTTCAACAAAAATTTCAATCAGGAAAATTGAACAAATCTTTGTTTGAATTATACAATTTGTTCTTATTTTTCTTCTTCATTTTGTGACTCTTCATCTGTTAGGAAGAGAGTCTGCCCAAAAGAATAATTTTTTACATACTTTTTCGACGTAATTTCAATAATTTGATCATCAATGACATTGACGTGCAGTTTATCGAAATGAACATTCAGAATGTTTCCAAACATCTTCTTTTTTTTCAATTCAAAAATCGATAAAAAATAATCCCCAGTCTCAGACTTTTTTTGGCTCGATCTGCAGAAACTTGTTCATCGTTACAACACTCTGACTTTGTGACCAGAACATGGACAAAACTGCGATCAAAATGATTACTCATTCGTCAACGTTTTACTCAAGTTTCAAATATTTTACTCTGTGTCGAGATGAATTTTTCCCAATCTCAACATATCAATTGACAATGGCTTTACTTTTTCACTGAATCAAAACAGTAGATTTATTTATATATATAGCTACATATATGTAACGAAACACGAACGATTTTACGTATTAATTATCGTCTGGCTGACAGGGTCTGGAAAACTTGATGATCCGAGCACGCTTGCGTTTTCGTCGAACTCGATAACCTTTGTACCATATTCGATTTAATGCAGCACACTCATAAGCGTATATACCTCTGTGTGGTACAACACGAAATATATTTCTCACACTCACAGGGCACAGTTTCTCGAGTATTTTTAAAAGAGTTTTTCCGAAAAAGCTTTTTCACGACAGTACAAGTTCCGCAGATGCAAAAAATCTTTAATCTCGATGAAAAAACGCTGGTAATGTTCGACAATATTTCTAAGGGTCAATTAACGTCAAAAAATAAGTCCGGGTCAATATGACCCAGTGTGTCAGTGACGCGTTAATTAAAATTGTTTACTATTTGCCTAAATACCGTTGAGAGTGCGAGTATAAAAAAGTTATTATTGTGAGTTTCGTTTGACAATATATCGCGACATAAATTAATTAGTGGATTAAAACGGTGACAGTGATTGACGTTCAAGGATTTCTTAGAAGTAAATGGTGAAAATGAAAATATACATAGCGGTGTGTATGGTTAAATATGTATGCGAGAGACGATAAAAGCTCGTAGAATAATCGAGCCCATATCGTGCGAGAGCGTCGCGACGCCGTCTATATACATTTTCCTACTAATATGCACGCTCGCGAGAGACGTCGAGGGGCGCCAAGAAGAGTCGCGAGACGCGAGGCTGGTGTACCATAAGAGCTCAACGAGTCGAAGAGCACCACGGGGAGAGAAGGTGTAGAGACTGAAAGAAATAAAGAAAGAGAGAGACAAAAATAACAGGAGTATAGAGCAAAAGAACGAAAAACCGGGAGAGAGAATGAGGGACAGAGGAAGTGAAAGACGAAGAGAAAAGACGTCGTAACGGCGGCGTAAGTCAGTCTTCTCGTCCAGAAATAAATCTGGCGAGAGTGCTGCTTCCTCTCTCTGCGAGCTTCTCTGTGGTCCCCCATCGGTTCTCCACTGGCCTCTCCTCTAGCACCCTCGGCTCTCTCCTCCATGTACCTTATACACCTATGTCCACAGTCCACACATGTATATGGATACAGACATTCTCGTTTATTTTTATTTTTATAATTTTTTATTTATTATTATTTTTTTTTTCTCTACTTTTATTTATTTTTGTATAAACGAAATCCAAGTATTATTATTGCCAGAAATAAAGAGAGTGGAAGAAACGAAGATACACGAGAATACTTGAAGTGTTACATTAAAAAGTTCATTGACCTCAAGAGAATGCTCAAATTTAATCGTAAATATACAAATTTATCAATGAGTTTGTATTTTTATCAATGGAAAGTCAATTCGATGACATTGCGCCGAAACTCGAGCTTATTTTCATGAAACAAACGACGCAGATCCGATAAACCTTCGAACGTAAATATTTGGTGAAATTTCGAATACAAGATATACTTGTTTCTTCAATTTTTTGAGAATTAAATTCAATACTTGACTCATAAATCCATGGAAATACATTGAACGTGAATTTCGATTATTAGTCAATTCGTTATCAATTGTAAACCTGATGTTACAATTCACAACAAATTAACGAAGTTTACTGATAAATCGTCCAAAGGATTAAGAGCCACAATTTCCAAGTCGTTCTGATTAAATAATATTCAACAACTCGTAAACACCGGCATTGAGTAATCTCAAATTTATTCGTAACGCAGCTCGTTATTTATACGCAAAAAATGTTTTTCAAAAAGACTGTATTTAAATATATTAAAATAAAAGCGATTTTCGATCAAATGCGATATGACAGATTTAATACGCGGTTATCTCCTCACTCACGCGTTTTAATTATCGAATTTATTGACGATTAATTTTTATAAAGAATTTTTAATAACTTCGTAATCGTTGGTATAATATCGTACGAATAATCAAACGATGATCTCCGCTCGTGGAATAATACGAATATTTAGTATCGACATTCGCACCAGAATCGGCAAAGTTGCCGCACGCGATTTTCCAACACCGTGTGGGTGAACGGACACACACTTTATATATTTATATATCAACTTAATGTATGGACGCCTCCACGTTCTCGCTGCTGTGCACGAGCTCTCTCAAACTCTGTCGTCTCCACGCTCCTCAGTCAATGTCGCGCTCTCGTGTCGTGCGGATCTCTCGATTCCCGTATTCCGTGTCAATATAGGTGCAACGAAATCGTCGTGATAAACAAAACCACAAATATAAACAAATAAACAAAATAATACGTGCCTGTTTATTAAATCGCACCGATCAATGGGATTATTATAAACAATATTTTTAACTATAAATCATTCTCATTTTTAACTTTTTATTATTGTTTAATATCCAACACGAGTGCTCCGGTTTTTTATTGTTTGTTTCGTATTGTTAAAAAAATAGTAAAGTATCAATATGTGTGACATGGATTTGGATTATTGAACCGGTGAGTCGGGAATTTTCACGTGGATTATTTTTTCAGAGTATTTAATCAACTGTGCAATGACAATAAAAATATATAGATAGATTCTTCGGATCAGGAAATTTTATCGAGTCCTAATTTTTTTCTTTTAACGCAATTTATGTATTTTGCGTTCTATTAAAATAAATAATGAAAGTGACACTCAAGATATTGAAGACAAACTCACGCGCAACCGAAGCGTAGCAATCGATCGCTTCAAAAAAAGAACAAAAAACTTTGGTATGCGATAATTTGCGATGCGCCGGGTCGAAAAAAACATTTTACTATCGTTAGCCAAACCAGGATGAAAAATGGAGTTTAAAAGGCAAAAAAAATGGAGTAAAATGAAGTTAAAAACGAAGCAAGGCACAAAGACTTTTTTTCACTTTCGTTGGTACACTCGAAAGCAACGTTAGTTCATTAACTTTTAAACAAACTTCGATGGATTAATAAATTTAAGTAAACTTAAATCGGAACAAAGTGCACATGCTTTTGTTCCATGTCCTGAAAATTTGAAACGAAATATTTAGCCATAATCGAAATTCATGAACACTCGGTCGAAGCGTGTTAAAACTTTTGGCACATGCAGGGGCGGGTGTGACAACACTTTTACACGGAAACGAAACACTTAATATCTATAAAGGAACTATGATTAGGTCGATACTCGATGACGAACGACGTACTTGAATCTCTCGTGAATCTCTTTTCGCGTTTTAAGGAGATAAGACCTTACGGTTTAATAGCAAATAAAGCATGTACATAAAATCATGCAAATATGAAGATCCACGCCGGTAAATATACTCGTAGATTCTACATACTGGCTCCGCACCAATGTGCGATAACGAAAACGCATATACACACTCACACGTGCACGAATCCAAAAAAAAAAAAAATTGTAGTCGTAATAGATATGAAGTAACGGGTGTGAAAGAAAAAAAACACAAAAAATGGAAAAAAGTGAAAGAGATTGAAAGTTTTGTTACTTTTGTCCGATGAAAGTAAATGGGTGGCCTTTTGCCCAGACCAGAAAATCATATTGCACCGTTTACACCGTCTATCTGCTGTATATATACGTTTCTATCTTATGTTATATTGGAATATATATAGATATAGATATATATTCTATGTGGATATGTTCGTATCGGCGTAACCGGCGGCGCTCAACGCTATTTTTAGAGAAACTCGCGCTCATATATTCTAACGATGCAAGACCGCAAAGGCAGGCGACCGAGTTACTCGATAGGTAGAGTAAGGTCTTCTCTCTCTTTCTCTCTCTCTCTCTCTCTCTCTCTTTCTTACTCTTTCTCTCTCGATCTATTAGCCGATGTAAGCGCGTACTCGTCGAGTACAAGAGTTCCTCCGTCATTACGCTCTATGCATTCTAACTCTAAAGGAATAAAAGAAAAAATAAGAATAAAAAAAAAACTAAATTGTTACAAAGAATAGTCGATGTGATGCATGAAATCGAATGATTGTGCTGAGATTTTTTTCTCTTCTTTTTTTCATTCACAAATGAACGATCGAATGGTTTGCGAATTTCATAGAAACGTGGAATCTTTTATTCGAGGATTAAACTTTAGAAATATTCAACGTAAAATTCTACATTTACGTACGTACGTATAGTTTTGGCGTTCTGTGAAGTAATCGACTTCGACAATCTTGTTACTCGCTAAAGCGATCATGTGTTCCGAGCGCTCTTTTTTATCAAACACACCGCGCTCTAAAAATATACTTTTCTTTGTCATTGTGTGTGTATCGTTAATCGGTTCAATTACTTAAATAGCGTCACGAAGATTCTGCGATATAGATAAACAACGATAACACAATACCTTGAAGGATTAGGTTTACAGAAAACAATACTTTCGAACCGTTCGAACTGATGACAATTTTGTGCAAAATCGAACATCACTGGGTGTTTCGACTCATTTTTTTCTCCATTTTTTTTAAATTCATTTATCTACCAAATTTTCACTCCAATTTCATAGAGAATATGACATTGACTCATTTTTCCCAACGTAAATAAATCGGGCACTTTATCAATAATTTGTAATTTCATTGAATACAGTTGCGTCGAGTTTGCCAAAATATAAAACAATTTATTCAATTCGTTCAACAATTGTTAACTAAAGTTGTAAATACCACCGCGTTATCAAAGTTCGTGTCTACAAATATAAAAAAATCGATAGTTTTAAAATTTCGTCAAGTCGTACCATTGAAAATTGTCATTAAATTATAATGAAGCGCGTGCAATAATTGGCTGTTAGTTAATTGCTCTATTTTTCAGTGAACGGAAAACCTTGAGCCGGTGCTCGTTCCGATGTAATTCGTTAGGTTTAGAAAAGTAGCTCCAAATGTTCAAGACACAAAAAGTGCATCGAGAAATAAACAAAAGACAAATAGACAAATATGAAGTTGCATTTGTCCCTAAATGTGTGTCTGTATCTATGTGCCGTAAGTCTCTCGGTATTCCTCGGTCTGTACTTACCAGGTCTACGGACAGAAATAGCTCGGAAGAAAGATCGGAGCTAGGAGGAGTGAGCGAAAGAAATATGCAGACGAGCACGAAATGAAAAAAAAAAGAAACATAAAAAAAAAAACAAGAAAAAAAGGTCTATGTGTATGTAGATATAAAAACAGTTCACGTACGTTATACGAGAGGGGGAGTAGAAACAAAGGGGACGAAATGTGTGTATGTGGCCAGGGTACAGTGACACGGACACGTGATACAGGAAGCGTGACTTCTCTTTGAGATTCCATTCACGCGCGCCTTCGAATTCTCTCTATTCACAATCGTACTATATACACTTTTTTCAAATGATAAATCCCATGATTTATCATTTCAAAACTTTAAGTTCTCTCCATGATCATTTTTAATTTTAATATGTGTTATTTATTTATTAACTTTTTTTTTTCAATTCACATTTTTTATCGTTGATTTAATAACGTTTCATTTTTTTAATACGAGAAATTACGATAAACCTCGATCATGTAGAGTTCGACGATCTCATCCAAGATGTTTTGAAATACTTTTTTCCTAGTCACGAGCACGTATTTCTTCAGGAGAAACGTGTCATCTCGATTTAACTCGCACACATGTTTACGTACGACTAAGAATTTTTGAGGTAGACCGAAAAATCGAGAGTAATAAATGCATGCGTCAGTTTAAAAAAAAATAATATTTATGCTTCCACGATTTTTAGACGAGAATAAGCAAGAAATTTCACTCTCTCAGTTTCTCGCAAACTGCCTTTCAGGAAAAACAAAACAAAAACATTAATTGATTAGACTGCTGGATTTTTATTCTTCATCTCATCGAGGCTCATTGGAAATGTGTGTGTTTTTTGTTCGCAGATCGTTCAATGGACTGTTGATTCGTGGAGAAAATTGTACAGGATAAAAAGTTCATTCTGGAATTTAATCGTCCCGCTGGATCATACACATATGTATATATGAGTTTTGCACCAACGGGATATTTAATTACTATGCAACGAGGGACTGAGTGAGTTATGTACGATAATAAAGAGTGCTCAGCGATTAGAGGACGAAGAAAAGAAAGTCAAGAGTGTAGTGCTTCCTCGTGAAAGAATATATATTCATTGAAACGCATGCACGTGTAGTTGCGCATGTGACCGCCGAGAAAATAATGTTGCAATGATAATAATCAAGGTGTGAAGAAAGTGATAATAATTTATCGATAGTTTTACGGGGACCGTATGCTAAGAAAGAAAAAGAGAAGAAAAAAAGAGGATCGAGTGTCGTATTTTTCTTTCCTCGAAAATCATCTCTAGCATCTCGATCCATTAAAGTTGCGTGATTTTTTATTTGTTCGCGTCATCGATCTCAACACAAACGAAACTGAGTTGCCACACGGTTTAGTGTTTAACCTGTAAATATATTTGATAATAATCAATGAATAGTGACAGCAAATTTCTCCTGGATAATCAACAATAATAATAATAATAATAATAATAATAGTAACGAAGTTGAAAAGGTAATTGAGAAACCAAAGATGAATATATTCGTAAAAAGAATGAGTTATTCCGATAATTGGATGTACTATCGATCAAAGATTTTGACAAAACGGGCAAAATCAGGCCAAATGGCCTGAGAAATGCCCGCAGTCCGAGAGGAAGAAGACGCAGACGAAGAAGAAAAAGATTGTTGTTACCCGAAGATCGATTCTTCCTATTTGTTGAGAGAAACGAGCAAAGATTTTGATCGCTGGTTCGAATCGATCAAACATTTGTCAGATTCGGAGCTGTCGCTGAGTGACACGCTGGATTTAACGTCGAGAGGGTTGAGTGAGGGTGGAATCGATTGTCCAAGGGACGAGGTCGATTGCCACGCGGTTCGTTACGGTTACGCGATACCGGTTGACGTATTGCCGATACCGGATAATCCAAATTTTGCCGAGTTAGTGGTCGATCGCAGTGCGATCGCATCGCAAATAAATCAGCTCGAAAGTAATAATCTTGAAAACGATTATAGGCTTGAGAATAATTATCAATGTGAAAGGAGAGATTATGAGGAACAACAACATCGAGTGATTTATCATTGTGAGAATAATCAAGATTATCATTACGAGAATAAAGCGAGCCGTCAAGTGAACAATTCGTTCGAATATTACGGGTGTCGAGAGACGAGAATGGCGGCAACTGCCAAACACGAGCAGCTAAGGGGCAAATTTCCAACGGAGTCCTCGTCCGGGGAAGAGGACATCGCGGCGATCGCGAAACAGATAAGCGATCACGCCGAAGCGATTTATCAGACTTGGAAGAGTCGAGGGCTTGCACCAACGGAAATTCTTAATTGTCACAGTAACGCGACAGCCGCGGATAAATTTGGTAGCGCGTTGACACCGAGCACGAGTGTTACCGGTAGCAACATGAGTAGCACGAAAAAAAGTATATCCCCGAACAACAGTACGAGCCAGAGCGCGGTCGAAATAATTGCCCAATCGCCCGGCATGGACAATAACAATCTTGAAAAACTCGTCAATAATTTCGTCATTGAAGATCGTGCACGTTTGGCAGCCGCTGGAAGACGATCACCTGCCAAAAATCTTCCCTCCTCCATTCAATTCGCCCTGCAAAAATTTGAACGCAACTCTACACCCCACACTTCACCCGTCAAAACACCCACGGGCTCGAATCTCACAGCCGCCATCGTTAAACCTCAAATTCAAGCAAAAACCTCATTACTCACCTCACCTACCTCCTCATACCCTAACAAACCTTCGCAAATAGTAAAACCCCTATTGTCTCCTAAAACACCAACGAGCTCACATCACAACGAGATCTTTCTCGAAACTATAGAAACAACTTATCCACCGGATTTGACACCATCGAAAATTCTTGTTCAACAAAAAAGGCCAGTCAGCACGGTTATAACGTCACAAACTACTACAACCGCATCAACCATCACCGATAATTCAAGCTCCGGCCTGACAACGTGGCCTCTCAAAAACAAAATGACCGAACCCCGAAGAGTCACCAATTCGGTAACTTCAAATTCTATCGGCAGGGCAACTTCACCCTGTAAAGAAGACGGCTATGGAATCGCTTCGAGAATCAGTCCAACCTCTACTTACAATGTTAATTCTTATCTCGACGAAGTTGCCAGGGAAGAGGAGAGGCTGATTAATGCCCTGAAAACCGGTGCTGTCATTACCGACGACACATCATCGTCGAGTGAGCGAACTATCGTCACTAATCCAACCACCCCTATCGTAGCTCGTCAAAAACCTGCCATTAAAAAGGAAAAACCCAAAGTTGAACCAGTCAAGCAAATCATCATCGGCCATGCACCCATTTCTAATAATTCTTCGATTCTTGCTAATCCGACAACCCCCACCTCCGCTATTCTCGTCAATAACCTCGTTACTGCACCTCAAATGAACAATATTCCGAGCTCCTCCGACACCAAAAACCAAGGCGAACCTTATTCCTCGGCGATATCCAACGTCGGTTACACCAGAACGAGGTACAGAGTCACTCAACAAAAACTCGACGAACAAAAAACTTCGGCGATCGGTACAAACAATACGGAACAAGTCGTTGCCGCTACTAGAACGAAATTCGAAAATGATAGTCGCAAAGACTCTCGCGATGCTGGCAAAGACGAACCCGACTTTGTTACCTCCAGATGGGGACCCAGACTCAACTCACCGCGACCCAGACTCGATCAAGTTCCTCATCCCGAATTAACCACTCAACAAAAACAACACATACGCGCTGCTGCCGCTACTGGTACCGGCAATAATCCGGTTAGACCGTTTCTCACCAGAGGCTCCGTCGCCGAAAGAGTTCTCATTTTTGAAAAATGCCCCAGTGAACTTTTACTCGATAAACGAGGACCCAGACAACCGGCGATCAACACGTGGAGAACGGGACACGAGGTTCAGAACAAGGCACAGGTAATTAATTTCTTTCATTTTCATTATTTATTTATTTATTTTCAGGCATTTATGAAAAATACTAGGAACCGAATATTATAATATAGATTTCTGCATCGTTTTGTTTTTCTCACTATTTATTTTTATTTTTCATACACGTTTTTAGCCCCAGAATAAATATTGTCGGATTATCTTATTTAATATTATCGAAGAATTGGCTTTCGATTCAAAGAGCTGTCAATATCATACGAAACAACATTTTTCAAATCTATTTATTTGTATTATTGGAACTTTTTTTTTTTTCAAAAAATACTCAATGACGTTTAAAAAAGGCGTTTCCTGGCCAATCAATATTTTTTTCCTCTTATCGAGAGGTTTATGCTGTGAGAGGAACGAATTTACTGGTTGAAATGCTTCCTTATCTCCCTCTTCGATTTCATTTTCAATTCTCCAACCATTTATTTCTCTCACTTTGAGGAAACGAGCCGAACGTACACGTATACTTGGCATCTCAAGAGCATTGAGTGGCTTCAAATTGATAGGAAGAAAAATAAAGAAAGTGAAAAGCAACAAATACCGTGTGCGAGGGTTTGGGGATCGAGAGTTTTACGCCATACTATTGCGTTGCAGAGTTCCCACAGTTAATGTTACGATTTTCCAAGATTACTTCATAAAGAATTAATCGGAATGATTTTTACGATGGATCGAACGTTGAGTCACGTGTTTATAAACTACACGAGCAATGAAAATATTTAAGAAACAAGTAATACTTTTTTTCCCATGAAAATGATCAAAAATTGAAATAAAAAAAACTATTCGATGAATATTGACAAATGATTAACAAATTTTGAATAAAATAAATATTAAGAGTATGGAAATTTCAATAAGAAATGAACAGTAAGGATTCTAACTCAAAGTTATTATGTTTCTAAATCGATCACTTTTTCTCTAGAGCTTTACGTCACATGGTTTTACGATTCAAACTATGATTTGCCTCTTGGCCATTTTACTGATCTCTCACATGTCCCCTTCGCAAGTTTTTTCATTTGTTTTTCACGGTGAACACGCGAAAAGTTGAACGACGATAACCCGATTTTGGCAAGGCTCGATGCGCTTTTTACCTTCTGCCTGTGGGCCCTGGCACATCTCCAGAATTCTTTTGTATGACCCTCGAATTCGATCTCATTTGAAATCCTCTTGAAGTAACGAAAAAGCACCTACGTATATGCATACCAATCACCACGGGACCGGGAGGCTGTGGTGAAATTTTTTTTTACATGATTACAAACGAGTCTTAATCAGCAGTCGTTTTTATTCGTACGAAAATTTATAAAAAATCATTATAAATCTATTAAGCCACGTTTCGCAACATATTTTGTGGATTAAGAATATTCAGTTCGAAATAAAAAATCATGAAACCCATTAATGTCCATTTTTCAATGAAGAGATTTTTTAACGTCGTGAAATTTTGACCCGATCTTTTGAATATTTTACATAACAACATACCAAAAATACAGAATTTTATTATGGTTTTCGGTTTCGAACTCAAAATCCTTATTAACCGAGTACTTCCAATTACCAAAGAAAAAAAAAAAGAAATTATCGAAATGCTTGAACTCGTTGAGGAAAGAAAATCTCAAAAAATATTATATTTGCATTGGTTCAAAAATTCGTTAGCCGTTATAAATCTTTGATATTGTTTCGTAACATAATGTGAAATGGGGTCAGATGTAAAAGGGAGAGTAGAGCGTCAAGCGAGAGGGAAATTTCTTTGTGATCTGATTTTGAACATATATTTATTCGCGTCGGTGTCAAATAAAACGTTGCAGGATTCGTGTTGTGTTACTTGTTGTCAATTATAAATGAGACGAGACTCTAGTTAATTGGATAAATGAGTAATTCATCGATCAATCGATAAATTAAAAAAATCATAATACATCTTGATAATTAAAAGTAAAATCAAATAAAGAGGCTGATACGATTATGAAAAAATCGAAATGTTTCAACACACGTGAGAAAATATCCAAAATTTATGACATTCTTTTACGTTTTACTCCAATAAGTCGAGGTACATCGTAGGTGGGCTTTGACAATGATCATTTTATTGCACATAATTCAATCTTACGTACACAGAGATGCACTTCAGTATTCACATATGTGTTGTTCGATATCTATGCTTGAAAATCGTATAACACATCGTTATAGTGAAATAAGTCACATTGTGAGGTATGATACGTATGTGTGTATGGTTCTCGGGGCATTTAAGCTTCGAGGGCTTGGCCCCTCGTGGCATTGTTGGTGTACTCGGCGAACGCCGATCATTGTGCCCAGTTTGCTAGGGTTATATATCCCTAACGTACATTCCGCACGAACGACGAGCCCGTAAGTAGGTATCAGTTATACATACGTGCCATATACGTGCACTAAATACATATAAATAACGTACATATGGGCCTGTCCATGTAAAAACTAGCATTTATCCGATTATTCGAATATTTGGAAACTCTCCAAGCAATTATGACAAGACTACGAAATGAGCCATCAATTGGAGCACAATTATAACGTTAATATGTATTTCGTAGTTGAGAAAGGAAGCGGATGTTGAAAAATCAATGCGTTATGACGTTTTATTACCAATTTTTGTCAATATTGTGGAAGAAAAATCAATTTTACTCTTTGCTACTCTTTATTCCGGTTTTTTGTCGCTCTTTAAACAAGAATCATTGACTGCTGTATTTACGAATGAAAATTAAAAAACTTTAAATCGATCCGATAGAAAATTATGGATTAGTCTCGATATATTTAGTTACGACCTCAATATGCATCAATAAAGAAAACGTATAATTGGGTCATTCGTTCTCAAATTAGCTCTTTATAATTCATGAGGAATTTAGGGCTTCTCTGAATGAGTAAAGAGAAGAGGCTGTGAAACAAGAGATTGAATGACTTTTCGAATGGATTTTTTTTATGTCGGAAAAAATATCCATAATTTAACAATTCATAAATGAATATAGAAATACATAAAATATTACGAAACGGCAACAAAAAACTCAGGGTCTTCTTCTTATATAAATACTTCTGTCATGGATGGAATACATTCAAGTTTTTATAGACCGCATTTTTTTTGTTGTTAAAATTGATTGATCAGTGAAACAAATCCATGATCTGCAACTCGTCAGAATTTTTAAGTTTCTCTAAATTTGTAAAACGAGACTATAACTTACGAAATTAATTAAGCATGCATTTAGGCAATGATTGCAAATGTCATTAATAAATCAACATTGCCACAGACTCTTTATCAATCAATAAAAATAAAGTCGAAACATAAAATTGAGCTGAGCCTGAAGTTAATTTTTTTCTACTTTCGAAATAATCTGAAAACTGATGGAAGACATTTTTTTTAAAACTCGTTCACAAAAATATACAATGTGCTTCTTGCCATACGAAATAAATTTGTCGATTTTTTGAAAATGTTAGACTTTTATCAGATTTTTTTCAAAACGTTGAGAGATATTTTGTTTACCATTCGGCATCACAGCGGATTGTAAAGTATGAGAGGAAAGAAAAAAAAGAGTTAAAACCTCGAGATTCGTGGACCTGTTGATTTGGCCTAAAATCGCCTGTACATATAAATCTATAAATGCTGACTGGAGCAATGTAAAATGCCTGGTCGTTCTCTTTGCCACACTCTGTTGTGTCGTCTGAGAGTCTGAACTATGAACTCATAAAAGCCTGATATATTTTATTTATACGTTTATAGCTATACATAGGTGTCGATTCGAACATAGCATCGCGTCGTGTGTCCTATACATACATAAATACGCATTGGAGCAAATATCGGTTCCCGAGACCGAACAATGAACGGCTCTGGAATGAACAATAAGCTTAAGCATATTTATCGCTCCAATTTTTGCCCCAAATACAAAGGGGAAGCAAAAAACCGATACTTTTTGTCCCTCAAGCAGAAGATGTTAAAATTTGCCACCAAAAAAATCCTACAGCATTTGGATTCTGTAAAAGAATGTTTAAAATTTGTACACGTCATTTTTCTACACGCTTTTCAATCCTGGATGAAATTACGATTTCAAGAATATAGATTTTTGTAGCTCCCAAGGCGTGAGCGTTAAAGCATTGTTTAATATATGAGAATTTATCAAAAATTTCAATGATTTCGAACCACAAAATCTAAATAAGTGTCCACCATATTTCCAAAGTTTTTTTCACGGAGCACGCACAACTAATTGATTATTTTCTTGTACTTTCGATGATTACTAAGTAAAATTTATTCGATTATCTCAACAAGAAATCTCTGACTAATGAAGGTTGAATGAATTTTCGTAGAAAAATGACTGATGCTGACTTACGAGAGAAAATAAATAACGCAATGTGATTTTCAATGGCCTTACGAGGCTCAGGTTGTCGTGTAAAGTGTCAAGGCAACAAAGAAACTGGATACTCGATCTGGTAATTGGTGGCGATGCGTGATATATATATATTTTATCTCTTAATATAGATTATCAGGTGGTTCAATCAGTTTCGATCAACACAACCAGTCGTCCGTTGCTCTATTGTGACAGATGAACGTTCCGGTATACATTAATTAGAAAATTTGTCCATCTATGGACTTCCAAGTATAAAAGACTGATTGGAAAACAGAAATTTTTTATTCCGTTTACTTCTACAGGAAAAGAAATTCAGTTTCTACCTCGTTTTCAATATTTCTATCAAAATCGTTTGTCAGAAAACGAACAATCGTACATTTCTTCTTGTGGATGAATTTCGTTCTCGATTATTATGCGAACAGTTGCTGTGGTTTGACCCAACCAATCTCAGTTTGCTTGCTTACTTTCTGTCGTTAAAAATAATAATAATAACAATAATAATAATTGTATATAGATATATATGTATGTGTGTCAACGTTGCGCACGTGCAACGAATTATCTCTCGTACGTACCTACAACTTTTAACGTATATGTATATCGCTATACATATATATTTAAAGAAGGAAAGTTCTATGGGTCCTGCATTGGAATTTGGTGAGCAATAAAACTTGTCGGGAAACGTGCATAGGAATATGAGAAGAAAAAAAATGAATTTTATAAATGGTTTACATTCTTTAAAAAAATCATCATTTTTTTCGGAATAAAATTCAAAGTGAAATACCATTGAAATAATAACTTTTCAAATGGTTTATCGATGACGTTAATAAATATACATGACCGGACGAAGTTTAATGAATAAAGCTGATTTGACAAAATTCCATAAATTGTAAGTTAGAGAAAAATATATATAAATTATGACAGTTTCGCTGAATCGGACTGAAATGTCATGTACACGTGTACACAGAACAAACTCACAAGGCTCGCAATCATTATCCCAAGGATTTCTCTCCTTCCTCACTGATACGCGCTCTTCGTTCCATTCAATTCACTACCAAGCTTCCCCATAAACTCTGTTTCCATAATAACAAATGTATAAAGAAAAAAAAAAGAAAAAAATACAACAATTCGTCCGAATTCGTGCGTAGCATTTTCGAAACTTTTTCTTTCTATATCTCGTAGTTTAATAATGTCAAACGATATACGCGTGCTAATTGCTTGGGTAAAAGCTCCAATTGGAAAATCGTTCACGACTCAACCAGTCGACAATTAGTACGACTCGTGAAACAATTCGAAACTCGATGGAAAAACAAGGTCGGGCAGGAAGTGAAACTTAAGGTCGATGTGCGCGCTCCAATGCAATAAACGTGCGTTTAAAAGAAAAAAAAATTGAAAATAAACAATGAATTACGGTATCTCGTGAGCCACGTGGTGTATAGCGAACAAAAAGTCTACGAAATAGATATTTTCTAGCGTTTTAGAAACCGAGCGAAAGACTCCGTGAATTTCCTTTAAAAGCGAGAGTTTGTTTTTTTCTAAAAAGGCTCGATCAAATGACACGCGTTACTAAATATAAACATACCGAATACACACTTTCGTTCAATGTGTGTTATTTACGCGCTGTTATGCTTATTTCTTTGTATATATGTGACTATTCGATGCGCGGCGATCCCTCTCCGCGATGACTCATTTGAGAGATCTCTTTAATGCTCGTTGAGATCCAGAGAAAACGTGCAACTTTTGAACACCACGAGTTGATGCGTATAGTCAGACTCGTTACTCCATAAAAGGGCCTCCGAACCAGTACTTGCTTGATTTGTCAACAAGACATCGTGCACGCGAATCATCTTCGCATTACCGAAATATGAAATTCAGTTTTTCTTTATTTTCGTCCTTGGTTATTCAAATGTTTTTTTATTTTTATTTTTTCGTTTTCGTTGCCGCGTTTATTTTGCTACGGAAGTAAATATATTAAAGAAAATGACTTTCAGTTTTTACCTCCATCGCCGCAAATCGTTTTATTCACCGATAATATACTCAGGACGAGCCTCTGGCCAGCAGACGACATAACTGTCAAATGTAAACTTGTTCCAAGGCACTACCGCGAGTCTCTTGATTAGATCATTGTCTTCAGTATATTTACTTCATAAATAATAATTCAAATATAAAATGGTGCCCCACCTTTTTGCAGTTTTTTTTATTGTTAAAATATTGTTTTGATCACAAATACCAGATTTTTAATGTCGATATGATAATTGAAGTTCTTTCCTGCATTGTTGATAAATAAAAAAACTTTATCATTCGTCACTTCATTGATTTATTTATTAATATATGTAAATATATTAATAATACGTAAAAATATATTAATAAAACACATAAATTATAATTATATATTAATGTAGATATGCTGAAAAGAATTACATAATATTTATAATAAGATCCAAAAAATATATAGCAACATTGTATATATATGTATATATTTGAATTATTCAAGGTTGCCCTTTGACACGATCAATTTAGCACTCATGGTCCACTAGGTAATGAGATATGTACTTGGTACACGTCTCTTGTATATAACTACAGGGACATATATACGCAAATATTTGATATATACATGTAAAGAGGCGCGTCCCCCTTTGTCAAAATCGTTCGTGTCAATTGTCAAAGGTTGATCGACGATATCCGTGCTTCAAAGAGACAAACTTATAAATAAATAACATGTAAAGAAAAACAAACCTTCGAATTAGACACACAAGAAGAATTTCAGGGCCTTGGGCCTCGGTCTTGAGAACGATGTTTTCATGTGCCAATCATATACAGGCGATACTTGAAGAGCGGAGAAAAATTGCAGTCCCTCTATATACAACAGACACAAGCACCCACGTCATTATTCCGTAATCCTACGACATTAGTTATTCTCTTCCACCTACACTCCATCTTATTCAATTGCCACGTTTTTCTCTCGTCTATGGTGCACAACGAGATCATTACCTCATGGAATTTGATTATCTAAGTGACGAATTTCCTGAATGGCACGATACTCAGTCGTGAAATAACGCGCGTTCAGTTCGATAAACACACGACTTATTTCGGAATTTATTTTATAGTCATTATTTGATATTTCTTGGTCTGCTTCGTTCGTTTCATTTAAACATTATTATCAATAAACTTAAAAGAAATTAACTTTTTTAATGGAACAATTAACAACATATTCGTATTTCTTTCCATTCAACTCGTAAATGAAAAGACGATTAGATTTAATCTTTTCGCAATTCTTGTACAAATGCTCAAATAATCGCCTTACAAAATCGATATTTTCTTGTTTTTACAAATTTCCAAATATTACCTTCGGTATATTCTTGGTTATTTCTATTGATTTTCGATGAAATTTTGATTAGTGTTCCCTCATGGGTTGAGCAGTGATTCCAACTAATTATACATCCATATATTTATTTCTATGCTTACCTTCGGATGCCCGCGAGCCATTTTTTTCTTATTTCTCCTCTTTTTCTTCTTACTAGAGAAATGATGTAATCCTCTGCATTCTGAGATACATGGTCCGACCATATTACATATGTAGCATGTGCACGACACGTCGAGGTGCGGCCACTTGCGTTTAACTACCTTCAAACTCACTCACTCATAACACATCTCTATGTCATATACACGTATGAATTCATTTATGCGTGTACGTATGAGTTCTAGCTTAGTCCAACTGTGACGAGAGAAACGTTCCTCTCTCTCCCCTCTCTCTCTCTCTCTCTCTCTCTCTCTCCCTCTCTTTCTTTTTCTCCTTCTCTCTTACGCGGGTGTTTCTTTGCATTCTTCGCAATCTTTCGTCCAGTAAAACTAAATCCCCGTAACAGGATGCTGCGTCCTTGGTGGCCAAGCGCAAATGACTGAACACTTCGACCTTTAGCCCCTTAGTAGCCATGAATGTGTTCTCTCAAGCCCCCTTAAGAATTATCTAACCGCGTAAAAAAGTAAACAGAAACATTCTTACGAGTTATTTGATTCAGAACCGAATCCCCCCACAATGGCTGCATTATTAATTTGTCGGTTACCGGTGTTACGAAAGCAAACAATGATCGAAACGGTCTTCTCGATGAAAAAAGTTTCAATCGATCTAATGCCTCATACGTTTGAGTAATCAACTTTTTTTGTCGATTTAAATTTTCACGTGTATGTCAAATTGAATTTTGTTGAATTATTTATTAATCAGCACGATTTTTCGTATTAACTTTTTTCCCAGACTTATTCACGCGACAAGTCGCAGCAAAAGGGCTTACCTCCTCATACAACCTTGCAGAGACACGTCAAGGCAAATCGAAACGTTCACATACCGAGGTGAGACTCTATTTTTAATTTGGCAATAATTATATAATCGATGATCCAATCGTTTCGATATATTATTCAATTTCAAACGTTTTTTTATCATTTTTCAATTGTGTGGGTTTTTTTTCTTCTTTTTTTTACAGATTTTATTTCCCTGGTGGCAAACCCACGCCGTTGTCACAAATCGAAGCCACCATTTCGAACATTACTGCTGCCTTCCAAAGCTTACCGGGCCATCGAGCTTCCCGCTCTCAATTTTATATCATCCCAAAGGTACATCGATATTATTGTTAACATTTTTTTTAAACTTTTTTTTCCGTTTTCAATTTCACGTTTATTTCAGTATTCGCTATGTTTTTTTATTATTCATTTAGTCGTTTTTTTTTCTACAGTCGATAAATTTGGTTTTATGTGAAACGTAGTTATTTGTGAGGTAATTATTCATCTCAATTTTTTTTTTCGTATTTAGGCTTGTGACTTACCATTCTACTGGAAAGTCCCGCTCTTCCTTGCAGCAGGTGGCGAGAAAAATGGCTTCGTCGAGATGTCTGCCTTCCTGGACTTTTGGAAAGAGTAAGACAAAGAAACATAGAAATTTTCAGTACAGATTTTTTGATTCAATAATTCAACGACAAAAACAATAGAATCGATAATTGACTGAGTTTTTTTCGGTGACAATTTGAGTTAACAAATTCCCGGATATATACGTTTTTAAAAAAAGGAAGATTTGTGAGATAATTCTATTATTTTTCAGGCTGACGAACACGTATCACGACGCCGCCAGCAAATTTGTCCGAATCACTACTCGGGGACTCAGAAATACGATTATTCCTGAAGACTTGATTCCTCTCGTCCAAGACGTCGTCGAGACACATCCCGGTCTCACTTTCCTCAAAGAAGCAACTGAATTTCATTCACGATACGTTCATACGGTTAGTAGTTTGCCTGAATGATGAATTTTCCAATTTTTTCGGTGAACAACTTTTCTGATCCGCGATTATCCTTCTATCTTTTCCGATCAATTTTTTGATCTGTCGTTTTATTTCGATCATTTAATTATAGTGACTGATTTCAATTTTGTATTTTACAGGTCATTGCGAGGATATTTTATTGTGTTAATCGAAGCTGGAGCGGAAAAATCTCTGTATCGGAATTACGCAGGAGCAATTTACTTGCTGTAATTAATATACTCCAACACGAGGAGGACATTAATCAAGTCACCGCGTACTTCAGTTACGAACACTTTTACGTCATATATTGCAAATTTTGGGAATTGGATCGTGATCACGATTTATTTATCGATAAAATGGATTTGATGAGGCACAACGATCATGGTGAGTTTTCGGTCTAGTGCGAGAAAGATATCCGCAAATTTTTAGAGCCCAAATTTTCCTCACGGATGTTCATCAATAAAAAAATCTTTGAGATTCTTGTAATTTTGATGTTCACTGATTTCGAATATTCTTTGAATACAAAGAACAGAAAATCATGATCGATGAAATGCACACAAACTTGTTTGAAATATTTTACCATCAGTTTCAATTCATTTTTTCTCACATCCATTGCAGTTGAACGAATAGAAATACGTACAAAAGATTCGTTAGGCGTCATTAAACCGGTTTGAAGAAATTCATTTATTCAGTAAAATTCAAACACAGCTAATAACTTAGACTTACAAAGAGGAAAAAAGGAGTAAATTACAAGTAAATAATAATTCGAGGAGTAAATAGTGAGACTCTATCAATTTGTCGGGTTATCCAAGCGTTTGAAAAATGACGAGAAATTTTTTCTCTGCTTGAGTGCATCTTTCAATCAGTATTATTTTTTTCTCTATCGCAGCGTTGTCCACTCGCTTGATCGAGAGAATATTCAGTGGTGCTGTAACACGAGGTGGAGTCAAAGGTGGCACTACACAGCAGCCCGAAGACAAAATGAGTTACACGGAATTCGTATGGTTCCTACTCAGCGAGGAAGACAAAAATCATCCCACTGCCATCGAGTACTGGTTCCGGTATAAAATCTCTTTTTTTATATGGTTTTCCATCAAAATGATAAAAATAGTTTTACGTATTGTTACGGTTTCGATGATAAACGAATTGCTCTTTTTTTTAAATCATAGATGCATGGATCTGGACGGTGATGGCTATCTGTCGATGTACGAGCTCGAATATTTTTATGAAGAGCAATTGCAACGCATGGAAGCCATTAAAATGGAGACACTGCCATTCGAGGATTGTTTATGTCAAATGCTCGATATGATTCATCCAGCTACACCGGGAAAAATATCCCTCAGCGATTTGAAGAAGTGTAAAATGACGTCCATATTCTTCGACACTTTCTTCAATCTGGAGAAATATCTTGATCACGAGCAAAGAGATCCATTTGCATCGACGAGGGATCACGACGCCGACGGTGAAGAGGTCAGAACAGAAAATCAGTATTTTTTAGTTAATTTTCAAAGTCTTAATTCTGAATTCGATTCATCGATATCGGAAAGGAAATCAATTTTCTACGAATACAATTATTTTTTTTGTTCCTTACAGTTTTCCGATTGGGACAGATTCGCTGCAGACGAGTATGAATTGTTGGTCGCTGAAGAAAATGCGAATGACCAAAACGAGCAGACGTAAGTTTTATTTATAAATTGATTTAAACCTCGAGCTTCTTCTCCACAATTCCGTCTTCGAGCAGTTTTTCAACTTACAAATCAAAAAAATATATACATCCAGTTATACCAGAGTTTGTGTTGTGAAACAAAAACGAAAGAATCAAAAATTCGCCAACCTTGCGGGTGTTGAAAAAAGCGAACATATCGTAGTTTCTTTTTTTTTTCCAAAATTTTTCTTGTTTACTTTTCCGGTATATATTGTACTGACATCTTGAACGTGTCCCTATAGCTAAATACGAAAACACCGAGAGTGAAGAGAGATTCCGCTCTGATGATCGGCTACTATTTTTGGAGACCTTGAATGGGGCATGCTTAGATATGGTTGTACATCCTTTGGGGACTAACACATTCTCTCTCTCTCTCTCTCTTTCTTTCTCTCATTTTCTTTTTCTGTCTTTTTTCTCATCCCCATGTCATTATTCTCTTCTTCATGGCAAAAGCACTACGGTGAATATTCAGAAAAATAATCAATTGAACAAAACAAAAAAAGAACAGTATGCTTGTGAACAAGTCTGTTAAGGTGTCTTGTAAATCTCAGGCTCGGTACAAATCCTGCTGGACACATTTCTCCTACACAGTTAAACTTTCGAGAAAAATAATTGTTACAAGTTCTCCTTTTATTTGAGGATAAGATGTAACTTTTGCTTTTCTGAAAACAATTGTTGGATCCACCATTTTTATTTATAAACGCGATTAACTTGACTAGAAAAATACGAGTTCATCTGTGATTTTGCCCTGCCACCTCCCCCTATAAATATAACATTGATTTTCCTTGGGATTTTGAGACTTTGAGAGAAACAAAATGACGAAGATGCCATATGCGTTTTGTTGCAGGCTGTGTGATGATGAAATGTAACCATCATCTGCAGCTCAGTAAGTAAGTCATAAAAGCTTGCATGTGTTATATTCGTGGAATATTTTGCAACCCCGTTGCGTGTGCATCTGAATGCTTGTTGTGTTTTTTATTTTTCTCATATACTTTATTGTTTCACACAGTATAAGTTTGAGAAGAAATGGGCAAAATTCTATTTTCCATTGATGAAAAATGAAGTATTCTTCTTGATTTTTTTCTGACAAACGTTTTTGTCCACCTCTGCTCTATAATTTTATGCACAACTTTTGGTCAAGCCTTGAATATATTGTCTCGAGTTTAATTTCATTTTTTCTGTCATCTCAATTTCATTATTATCAACGTAAAAAACATGGTTAAGTGTTTAATCAAACATGAAGCAATACGAATATGCATTTTTTGTCTTTTTTCGACTATTTCACATTAATACATTTCTTCAACCCATCAATCTCATGAATTTACAATATCATACTCCAAGTAACAAATATAGTAAATGAAAGTTTTAAACAAGCATGAAGTTAGCCCAAAGCACAGATTATCTCTGTTTTTTTTTTTGTTTTTTTTTTTCTACTTGAAATTGACAATTAAAAACACGAAATTGATCCAAAACTGACCGAAATTTGATCAAAGCTCACACGAATAATCGTATCATAATTTTAATGCCTGCCGATATTCTCACGAGAATGAAATATATGTGAAACCGAACGACAAAATATTATTCATAATAATAAAATCCACAATAAACTGTAAAGATTTTTCTTTGATTCAAACGTTGTACGAAATGCGTTTTTTCATATATAAATCTTTTCGTGCGTGTATTCAAACTTGTTGCGTCATTTGTTAACAGAATTTCTCGTAAATATTCACAGGTCGTACGAAAACGAGGCGGAGGAGGATGCTTTGTCGCCGAATCTCGATGTTCTCATTGGTGATGATAATTCCAACGATTCTCATCAAGCTAAGAAACATGGAACAACCAATTATGAGGAGAACAACGGGGCGTTGAATGATTCACCAAAGACGCAGAATTATGACAGTGGAGAAAGCGACGATTATGCTGAAAGTGACAATTAACAGAAAAACAAAGTAAAGCAAAGAAAAACAATGACAAACAAATATATTTCCCGAAAATAATCTTACTCCCAACAAGTCATTGTCGTGTTTACTTTTGTTCGGTTGAAGTATAAAAACAGAAGAAAAAACCTATGAAAAATAGTGACAAAAACAGACAAAATCGCGTATATAAAAAGTATATACATATATATTTAATATCCATATATATATATATATATATATATATATACAAGGCTTGAAATTTGTGTTTACGATCACAAATCGCGTACTTCAAGGATTGTACATAGACCCTAAAGTAACAATGATTATTTTGAAAAATAATGAGTAGCGATTGAGAGGTATTAGCAGTTACGATATAAAATATTATTAACAAATCAGCGTGTCCGGAAAAAGAATGAATGATTCGAGTGAATGTTTGTTCTCTTTCTTTTTTATTTTATGCAAAAAAAATATATATCTTTGATCAAGTATATCAGCGGATATACACGCGCGTTGTTCCGTCTTTATAAATCATGTCGTGTGAAAATTGTGTACATATTAGAACGATGATCCTTGATTCTTCATTTTTGAATTTCGTGTTGTCTTAGCCCAGTTTCGTTTTTCTCTAAAAAAGATTCGCACGTTGGCCTTTTATTCAGAAAAATATTATTTCGATCCTTCTTGCATTGTTTTTTTTAAGAGATCAACGAGAGTTAAGATTTAGACAGAAACAACACTACGAAAAGTTTTTTTTTCATTCTGAAAATTGATATTTTTCCCTGTTCCTCTCTCTCTCTCTCTCTCCCTCCCTCTCTTGATGATTTTCATTTTGGACAACATTAGAGATTTGAAAACAAAGAGACAAAAATCATGTTCCCTTAAAATATACATATAAATGTATACGTATACGTCTAAGGATGAGGAAAATGAAACACTGTCACGTGTGCTTTATCCACGATCATACACTAAAGAGTCATCGTAGAAAATAAGTATTTATATACCTTAATATCGATAATCTCATGTATAAGAAGTTGGTTATTTGTAAACTAAAGTACGTGTCCTTTTTGTAAAACGATGCTCATCGAGGATATATCAGATCTGCTCTCAATCTCATATACACAGGCATATATTATACGAATTGTCGACGCTTCGAAACTTTGCAAACAACCTTGCGAATATTTTCAATTGGTAGATGCTCCCTAATATTTTTCTGAAGAAAAACAAGACAAAAACACTCATTACGTCCTTTTTTTGTATCATAAGATTCAGTGCTCGTAAAAATCTCATCAATATTCTTGTATCGTCGAATCTCTCTCACAAGTTTATTATTCATCGAACTCATATGATCTAATGAATATCAGTTTTTCTTTTTTTGCATACTGTAGATGTACTTTTGTGCTCGATGTTTGAGTGCATTGGAGGAAAAAAAGGAAAAATAAGAGAGCTGGAGTACGTGCAGATATTCCCATGACAAAAAAACCAACAAAATTTTATGAGTCTATCCCAATTGTATTCACGGGGATTAAACGAGTATTAACTTACGTAACGACGAAGAGAGAGACTAATTAACGAGGGTTCCAGATCTTTTGCAAGACTGCAGCGTCGTCTAAATATACATATTCGCGTTATATATGAATATATATATATGTATATATAACGGAGTATCTCATCATCAATGGTCATTATCGTAAACTTGAGTTCAGGCTCGAACTTCGGGTCGAAATATCTATCATCCCGTTTGCTGTTTGAACGGTTTAAAATAGAGGAAAAATGCACAAGACTAATGTTGTAAAGTAGATGATTTTTTATAAAAAAGACCGTGATGACGTTCCTCTATGGTTGTTGGGTGAGTCCTGAGAATGGATCAAAGAAAGCTTGGCTCATACTCGACCCTCGGAAATTTGATCGTTTTCACACCGAGCCCGAGACCTAAGTATCAAAAATAGAAAAAAGTTGTCGAAGACTTTTTTGTAAGAAATTTTCTACTCTTCAATATTGGTCCCATGCATTTTTTCTCTATCTATCACTATTTCGACAGTACACGCGGTTAAAGTTAACGGCATCGTCAACTTTAATAATTGGAACCTCTGAGTACAATGAAAAAATGGCATTAGTCGCCGACTCATCCTTAACGCAACTTCACGTTGATGACCATCTGTGTTGAGATGCTCTGTGTGTGTATATATATATATAAATATTTATATCTATATAGAATTAAAATTAATCTAGCTGATAAGATTACTTTAATATAGCGATTCGCGTAATGCTACATTCTAGTCCAAAACGTGCTACCGAATCGTATTTTAACCTTGAGCGACTTGGTGATAAATACGAATTTCGCAGAGATATATCCCCGGTAATATTATAAATAAAAACGTCGGAGCGCGTTTTAACGCTCCAAAAAAAAGGAGGAAGAAAGCGCGAAAGAGTAAAAGAACGAAAAGGAAAAAGTGCGTGTGCCAGAAAATGTAAACGGGGAAACGAGAGAACCAAGGAAAATGCGGTGTTTTGTTGATTATCCAAAGATGTAACTATAGTTAATAATATATTATGCTTGTTATGGTTTTTTTTTTACTATTTATATGTAACAAAAAACGAAACAATTTACCAGAGGAATCGAAAGAGGAAGTAGATTATCGCGGCGAGATAATTTTCATTATATTATACATTTCATCATGATATTTCTCGTTCATTAATTTATATATATTTATGCATTAATTATATTCATAGATTTATCGTTGTTTCGGGATTTTCCAATCCTATCGTCGCTCGTTGCTACGTTCTTGTCTTTCCACGTTTTTGCGGATTTACGGGCAACCGTTTTATTGTTACAGTCCAAATCGTACCTCTTCTTTTTATTTTCTTTTTTTTCATTAAGCAAATACCAAAAATCCATCATACACCTAGATTCACCCCTGGGAGAGTCGTAGAGAAGAAAGTTTATCAAACTATTTCGCAAATTATTGAAGTAATAATTCCAACGCTAACAGGTGTTCCATTTTGGCCAGAAATCAATTAGAATGAAAAATGAAGCGGGATTTTCAAAATTGCATTTTCATAATGCGTCGAAATTTGATGTATGAAATTTCAAAGAAATCGATCAAGTGATTTTAGAGACACATTTTCGATACCAGTTTGAAATACTATGTTGTCTAAGCGCCCTCCGTTGGTTGTTCTCATGATTTCAAGTCAAAATATTTTCACCAGACATTCTTGGAATGTTGAATTTGTCAAAAATGTAAAAATCAAAACTATTTGCCAAATTTCAACTTGCCTTCGCATTCGTTGGTTAAAATGTGACAGTTCGGTGCTCTTTTTCATTTGTAACTGTTTTCCCATCACGATTTCATCTTTATTAGAAATTTCGCCGATTTTACCAACAGAGTTTATCAAAACAGGTCAGTAAAATCGCGGCCCGTGAAAGATTTTGTGATCGCAGCGTGTTTGGGATATTAGCGTAGTTTTTTTTCAAATTTTGAACATCTCAAACGAAATATGACTGACTCGATACTCATTTTTTCTTGGATCTTTTGAATATTTGCGATTTGGACTGCGCGTATTTCGTTATTAGAAAATTATACTTCACGTTGAATTATATACGTTAATTATAAATATCGAAAAGTTTCTTTTATTCCGCTGATTTTGATCCGCGATAAGCAGCGCAACAGTCGATTCACGTGATGCTTATTATAGCTCATAGTGAACGAAAAAAGTGAAAGTTTGTAAAAAAAAAGAAAAAATCCGTTCGCGTAAGTGTTTTTGCAAAACCCTGATACAACTGGTGCTTTTTCGAAAAGTTCTTCGTTCGATTTCCTCCCCGAAGAAAGAAAAACAACAATTAAAATCGAATACGACGTGCTTTGTCGCATAGAAAAATCACGTCAATCCCAAAAATGTCACTCGTAACAGTGTGTTGGAGGAAAAAAGGAACCAGCGGCAGTTCCGTAAAAAGAAAACAAACTTCACAATCTGTATAACAGTCAGAACTGGTACGTAATGAAAAAAAAAAAAAAAAAAATTACACAAAAAATAATAAAAGCCTTAAAACCCAATATCACGTTATTGAAACGTATGTACAACGTATACCTCGACGTATATATCAATATATACGTATACACACATAAATGTAGTGAGTTATGATAATATCTTACGGTTCAAAAATCGCATTATTCGTATATTATTGTCATCTACCATTGCTATAAATATATAATATATATTTATATTAAATAATCGCCAATTAAGAAAGACTAAAGTTTTTAGAAGCTCTCGATTGTTACGTTTTATTTATAAAAATTTCAATTAAAAACAAACAAAAAATATTCAATTATTCGGAATAAAAATATATATATGTTTGTATGATAAAATAATTCAAGAATGTAGAATCGATATGTAAGAAAAAATGTATGAGGTGGTATTAAATATAGGACAGGAATTATTGGAAGACAAAATGAATGCGATAAGGAAAGAAAAATACTCGTCACGATACAAATAACTCTGTAATAAATTATAAATACACGTTCAAAATTATAATACTATGATATATATATATTTATATTCATATTATATATATATATATATATATCCTATTAATATGATAGGTACAATGAATATCGACGATTCGATCGATCCCAGAAAAGTCTTTGTAGTAACATTTTTTTGTATACTTAATATTACGATGATCGGTTTTCATATCCGAATATCTGACAACACCTCGAACCATGTATCGTTCCTCACGTCATTCGATTTTCCATTCATCAGTCGCTGTGTGTGTTTTTCTCGCGGTTTTTTTAATCGTTCATCTTCGATTTCGAGAGGGTCAAAATTCATGGATATCGACACAATGTTTCTTCAAAATCTTTCGACGTCCATCTTTGAACATTCAATGAAATCGAAGTTTTAACTTGGGAAACAATTTGAAGGAAATTTTAATGTTTTTTTTTCTAGAATTCGTTCTTTCGATACGAGGAAAACTCTAAACTTTGTTAATTCATTTTTCACTTAAACTTCTATTACTTTTTTTTTCAGTGATGACGGACACAATACGAAAAAATTTCTCGATTCCATACTCTCAGCCATTCGGAATATTCAGTTTTGTTAGCAACTTCAAGATTGCATCGTTGGAATGCTACGAAATAATTTGTTTCTTGAAAGTTTTTTGCACGAGTCGATTACATGAAATTAACTGCCAAAATTGAACACTGATCATTTGAAGAAAAAAAGGTATTTCGTCGCGTTTCAATGATGTCAAGTTTAATTTCATCATTTATTGTGAAATTCAAGTCATTTCTGTAGGAAGAAAAATTAATCGTGCTGAGATTATTATCTCACGATCGTGTAATTTCATTTCTATATGAAAATACATGAGCACGATAAACGTGGCGCGAATCTAGGTGGATAATCCCGCAACGCGGAATAACGGTACGTTACACTCGTCGGAATTCACAGCAGTATAGGTCCATTCGGTCAACTTCTCCGAGTCAATCCCGTTTGCGAAAGGTTCGAATCTTTCCGTCTCTATCTCTTTCTCGATGCACAATTTATTCCTTCTCGATTCACGAGATTCAGATTACAGTTTTGAATAACCAGAACATTCGCTAACGAGGTAACGTTAATTACGATTATTGAAAAAAAAAACATCGTTTTCTCGTTCATTCCTAAGATTTTTTCTTTAATTAGATGCGAACAATTCTGCTGCTTATCATCCTTTAAATTTTCTCACTCAAACCAAGAAATGTCACGTAATAAACTGTTACAATAATCACTGCGCGTTTGTTCCAATTGTTTTGGACGTCGATAAGTTGAAATTGATTAGCATCGAAGATTCCGTCGTTGGAGGTTATTGACTATTCGCATTTTTCAATTTTTTTTTTTTATCTCCACATTTTTATTTGTATTTGAGAATAACTCGGTTTATAATTTGAAGAAAAGGGATTTTGGTTTCATCACATCGATGCAAACTTCGATGTTGCAAAATTGAAGGATTGATAGAAAATAAAGAAAAAAAAAAAAATGGCGACATGAGACCGAGCGTGGGAACGCAACACACAGGTTTATTCGTTGAGGTTACTCGTTCTCTGGGTCAAGAACCCTTCTCCCACACGACAAACAAATAAGTGTTACATTCGTATATATCGTGCCCGTTTGCATAACGATGACACGCCGATTGCCGTTGGCGTTTCCCGGCTGCCTTGCCACTTCTATCGCAACCGATTAACGGGATGAGTGCAATAATCCGGAACGGATCTCTCAGCACTCCTTATCGTGAGATCGCGCGCAAAAAAAAAACGTTAATTAAATGCGTAGAATTAAATAATCAACAAAATTACGATCATCGCCTAGTGAACCGTTTTCCCAAAGTTCTTTTGCCAGCCAGAGTTTATCATTTAATAAAAATAAACTTTACAATCCACCATGAAAATGAACGACACCATTTTTTACGTTCGAATATTTCCGTATCACGTGAAATTCTGTTCTTCAAACACGCTTCTGTGGCAGCGAAATATCCATAAAATTTGATTTTATTGATTATTCGCTTTCAATCAAAATCGTTTAAATCGAAATTAAAATGAAATATTTGAGATATATTTGTCGTCATTGTTGTACGAGCGATAGGAAAATCCGTAAGAATCGAAATGCCAAATACGTTAGTCCCTACAACTGACGTGCGGTATTCCCGGTGTAAAGATATTTCGCTTCAAGAGACTGGGCCTGTGTCGTTTCAGGTTTGCAGCTGCTTGGAAAACCGGCTTGATCGAAGAGACAAGCGCAACGAGAGAAGCCGCGCGGATGAATTCCCCTCCCAATAATGTGTGAGTGTATTTCTATTTGTGTATTTATACGTCTGTGTGTTTGTGTAAGAAAACGACGATGATGAAATTCCGAGGTTGAGTTCCGCGAAAACTCCTCATGCCTCGTTGTTTTACAGTACGAAATTTTTTTATCGCCCCCCCCAGAAAACGACACCAAACATACTAAAAATCGACACTACAGACCATTTCAGAAATAAATACGTTTATATATATGATAATTGTTGATAATTGAAAAAGAACAAGAACACGAACAAGTTCGAGGATTCGTCAATTTCTACAGTGTAGGAAAACGATCTTATTTCGTGATACATAACCTAAACAATAGCGTCGTCGACCACCGTGATTCTTGATCGAACAAGCCTTGACATTCGATCCTGAGCATTTGTTTGTTTCGTAGTCACGACGACGCGAATGAAAAAATCGCAATTCAAACATTTTTTTTACATTTTTTTTCCTCCGTTAACTGTGTCCGATTTTTGAGAAATTCACGTTCGACAGTCTTTCGTAAACCATCGATGAATTTTACCACACAGCTTCACTCATTATTTTACTAAAATAGTTATTCATATAAGGAGATAAACGACGATTACAACGCGCACGCTTATTTTCATCCTTTTCTGTTATAACTTTTGGAGAGTCCGTAAGATCGTGTCCTCGGAGTGTCCTCCAAAATACGAAGCACTTTTAATTCCGAGAATCTCGCGCTTGTGTATTTTTCGTACATGACCTCTAGATATCTCTCTCTCTCTCTCTCTTTTCTTTTCGTTGCTCGTTCGTCTCATCGAGACGCACGTATCTTACTGTTATTCTTCAATATTCTTCGTGGATTTTCTTAACGTTAAAAATTCGGCACCGCGGGCGGATGTTGAGCGGAAGAAGAACTCGGCGAATTTTTTGGCTTGCACACGCAACCACTCTCCACCAAAACATAATCTTGACCCGTCAACGTTACCGGACCCAATGGTAATACCAAAAACAAATATGGTGTGTACGTCTGTGTACACTCACCGTGCACTACGTCGCATTCCTTCGATCTGTGAACCAATCAAAATAAACACGTTGTTAAAGTTCAACCGGTCGTGTTGTGCGTGAAAGAAATTATCGACTTTTTTTCCATCTACATCCAGGAATTTTCGTGTTTTGTATTCGACGAAAACGTTCGTAATTCATTATAAGTTTGTGAATTCTTTGAATCGGCAGCTTGTTTGTTTATTTTGTCTGTGCGTTACGAAACGAATCCAAACATCAGAAAAATTGAAAGATATTCGTTTCGAATGTGAAATTTTACATTTGGAAAAATTTTCAAAAAATAACCTGTGCGTGATTTTGACAGTTGAGCTCGATGAAAATCGAAACAAATGATCAAATTTTCGATGAAAATCACACAAGACCATTTATTTGATTTTCATTGAGTCTGAATCAAGCGATTTTAATAAACCTATTTAAGAATTATTATTATCAATAATGACTCGGAAGTAAATGATCTAATTATTTATAAAAAAAACCAAAAAAAGGATTCATATAACGCGATTAAAGTTGCATTCTACAAGGTCAAACCGAATGCTGTGCATGTGTCAAAGTTTACAGTTATTTTAATCCAAGACAGGATTCTCATAAGGTGTGTTTTAATGGCTAAAATGTAGCGGTATTTTTATTGTTTCTCGATGCGGTGTTCCGATTGCGAAATAGATGAAAGAACAATATTTCTTTCTTTGTTTTTATGTTTCTGGAAAGTTGAACAGTCCTCAAAAAAAGTTTGGCAAATGAAAGAACATTTCTTGTTTTTTTTCTTATGTTTCTGACAAGTTGAACAGCCTTAAAAAAAAGTTTGACACCTCAATCTTTCGCTTTGCATGGACATGCACGCTTGATGGAACATTATTACGCGAAACTTCTCTCTTTCTCTTTCTCTCTCTCAGCCTGGATCAGGTCACGAACCGGCTCGGGCTATGTATAGTGAAATATGTACATAGTTGGAGTCACATTATATATGACCCACTGCACTCTATTCGCCTCGTGACCGAGTCATCGAGTTTACACACATTATTCAACTTTAATTCGTCTAGGGGAGCATAAACTTTGAACACGTTCAGAAATCCTTTTTTTTATGTCTTTTTTCGAAACTTGAATTTATAGATCAAGGGCGAGTGCAGAATTACTCGAGTTTTTTATTTTCTTACACGAGCAAATGAACATTTACAAAAATATGAAATTTTCAATTTACTTGAGGGTCGTTGTATAAGAAATAAAAGAAAAAATACGATTTTGTTTGGAATTTTTTACTAGAATATGAAAGAAATGCATTACTTATTTCGAAAGTTTCAATGTCATAATTTTTTTGAACGTTTTTTTAAATTTAGAAATATTCGATACACTCGACAAAGTTTCTGATTTCTTGGAATCGAGTGCAGTGGATTCGTTAAAGATTTAAATAAATAGATCGTGTGGAACGAAGTCTGTTAAAGTAAAATAAAAAATCTTTTTTTTTTGCTTACTCGCAAACCTCGTAGACGACTTGTTGCAAGAGATCGGGAAATTTCTGTACAATCGTCACCGGTTGTCCGCTGGTAAGACTGACCCCGTAGATGGGCGCGGTCGTGTTGTATCTTGTTTTGCAAAGTCTCGACGGTGCAGAGCGACCGCAGCTTTCCTTTGCGGAAAAGCTTCGCCCTAAAGAATGAGAAAAGGAAGAAAAAAACAACAAATTTAAGAATCAATATCGATAAAATGTGTTCAACGACCTGCCATGTCGAGAAACGTGAATTTGGGAAAACTTCTAGAGAAGAGAGATCGCGGAATAAAAAGGCTGCAGATATTTACACATGACAAAGACGTTGCTCCATAAATCCACGTGTTCATACATTTATTATATATGTAACTATGTGTATTTATGTGTATGGATACAATGAAAAGGAGACGAGAGAGAAAAGTGCGATTATTCGAAACGTGAGTGGGCCGCGCGTACCGTTACGAGAGCCTCCAGGAGACGATAACTGTATTGGCCGGATAACCCTCGCGAGAAACCGCGGCCGGTTGCCTTATTGTGTACACACGTATATACCCATAGGTTAAAAATCGAAGCCAGTTCTTGCTGCTTATTAGTCGTGTTAAAATTGTATTTTACTATAACGTAAACTCCTTAGACGATTTAGTTGTATTGGAGAACACAGTTTATAATATAAACACATAATTCATAAGTGTATGCTTAAACGCATCTATATATATCGGTTAAGATGCACTTGCTCAAGTTTTTTTCACGCCACGCGATGTTGTTGCAACATAGCATGGTATCATAGTACGCTATATTACAGACTATGAATAAATTCTATAAACGCGTTTCAAACTCATTACCACGAGGATGAATGAACCGATGAAATATTGCTATTATCTCATTTCTTTCACGTACAAGTCACTCGTATTATATAATTTCTCGTAATTCATGTTATTACGGTGCAAATAAATGTACAGCATTTTCTACAACATCTGCTAGACAGATGTTACTTCAAAATGGATTATTAATGCATTTCTCTCAGCTTTAGAATTATAGAAGCATGTAATTGAAAATTTGTTGAACGTGTGGGATTGATACACCACATCGGTCATATTTAGATTCATTTTTATTTCGTTTTTATGACTATGTGGTTTTTTCTTTCTTACTTTTAATTCAACTTTCGTGACTGTGTTGCTTTTTATACATTTTAATTAAATGTTCGTTGATTCAAGTTGCAGAGATAAGTGGAGAGAAGCATTTCGTCTATTTCAATTATGCTGTCAATTTTTTAATTATCAATTGTATACAGTATCCCAACGAATTTATAGACGAGGCAGAATCTCAACGTCGAATTTATTAAGAAGAAAAGTCTCAGAGTAAACATTCTATTAATAATCGTGTCTCACAAATATTATAATAGCTCTCATTCATTTTGTCAGCTAAGATTATTGCCGCTAACTGAAAAATTCCCGGCGATTAAAAATCCCGTATGAACATAAGAAAACAAGGTCATGTGAAAAGCTCTTCGCACCCTTAACATTTTCACACCTATTAATTATTGTTCTGCGTGCTAATTGCAGTGAATTTTAAAACAAATATTTAAAAAACCCAACAAATTTTGCATTTTCTCAGCGCTACACTGTGTGAGCCCAAATATAATTTACTTATTGGGTTATAAGGTCACAAGTGCTCATTTTCAGAAACAGTTACGAACTGTTGTTCGAAAAACGTTAATATTCATCGCAAAAAAATGCACTTGTAAATTATTCATTATTGTGAGACACAATTAATCTTCTTACAATTTCATTATCGTCTGAAATGATTTTAACAGATTTCATGATGATGGTAATGTTTTTTTTTTCAACCTAAACCGTCGAAAGCCCAAAATTAGAATGTTCGCAAGTTAGAAACAAAACAATAAAACTCACCGGCTCTGGAATTACTCGCGATCGAATAATCTCCTTTTACTGTTTTATAGTTTTGAAGTAACGTTTCTCTCGTGATTTCCGGATCGATCGTACGTGGCTGGAACATTCTTCCGGTTCGACTGTTTCCACCCCAACCACTCTTGAAGGTTCGTGATATAGCGGCTCTGAAATTACATTTAAAAATCAAAATAATTAGTTCACCTTTCAGTATAGTTCCAAATCCCAACAGAACATGATCGATCAATTAATTTTGATAAGTGAAAAAACGTTGAATTCACAGCATACGACGAAAAATAAATTTTTCAAATCAATATTTCAAACTATTTTGCTTCAAATTCAAGAGTAAATAAGAAATTATTACTTTCCATTTATAATTCAGTACAAACAGCTGTTGCCAAAAAAAGAGGAAATACAATTAATTGATTAATAATGTTTCATATAAACAAGATTATTGACTTTGAAAAAAAAAAATGTCTTCAAACGATTAACAACATCGTAAACTTACGTTGGATATTGCATATCGTTGGGACCTATACAGTCCATTGAATCCGTGAGGGCATCGCCCCAGACGTATTTGAGTCCGAGACCACTGCCCTCGCATTTTTTCGCAGCTTCGGTGACGAAGCTGAGCGTCGTGAGAACAAGGCAAATACCGAGACATCTCGACATCTGCAACACCAGGTGAAAAAAAAACGCTTTGTATATTTCAAAAATTCATTATATTTTGAGATATAAAAAATAAAATAAAACGTGTGCAATCTCTGGACCATTTGGCACGAGTTCAGGTGACAAGTTAAATTAAATTGCCGTTGGAATTAATCCAGAAAATTAGTTTAGGGAAGTGGAATATTATTTTACAGTTACAATCTATATTTCCACATAATCTCATCCCGAGCTAGTCTTTCTTTAGTAAATTCTCGTTCAAGGAGATTTCATTGACAATATTATCGTGAGAAAAAACTATCCGTTTCATGTCAAGTATAAATAAGAATAATAATAATAATGATGGTAATAAAATACTAAAAGAAGTGAGAAAGAAAAGAGGCAGATTCATGAAACGAATCATGTCCTGAGACTCGAAGCAAATATTTCAAACTAACGCTGTTTTCTTCATCGTCATCACCATCATCATTTTTTCTACAAAATTTAACGATTTCCTCACTACCCTCCAGCATCGCAGGATTTCTCAGTAAACTATTATTTTACTTTGAATAACGTTAACTTCGCGGAAATTGCAAGCAATAAAATGTCTTGAGTATGTTTTTATTCGCCTAAATAAAATTGTGATAAAAACCAGAAACATAAACGAGAGCAAACTCATGAATCGAAGCTGAAATTTAAAAATCACTGACCATAGATAGTCGCGAGATTTTCGTTCACTTTCAGAATCTTCGGAGCGTTCGAATGAAATAGAAATCTTTGATATACTCGCGTGTATGTGCCATAAGCAGTTAAGATTTTCTTTCGACCGTAACTAGTACCCGACAAAGTGTAATCTTGTTATTACTCCTTAACAGCTCCTTTTAGTTCTTATATTACTTAACATACTCATTCCAAACAATAGTGGAGTGTTGTCCTGCGGGGTCCTCATCGAAACAACAGTACTTGCGCATAAAACCGTTCAATTTTTCTATTTTATGTACATTTATAATGATTTGTTTATTTATTTAATCAAGTACGGGCGAGCCCAGTTGTAGAAACGACGGTTTCACGTCACACGAATACAAAATATAAATAATAGAAAACAAAACAGCAATTTACAAAGCCATTATTTATATTTATATTCAAAATATTATGCGCGACAGATTTAAAAAAAAAACGTGTTCGAGTTAAAATTAGGTCGTAGAGCAACTTTCGAAAATAATTTTGCATTTCTGGTTTTCATAGACTTTTTCGGCAAGTGTCAAGGCAATTGGTCGAGCTTATATTAGCGGGGGTCTTGTTCACGGTTTCTGGGTTGCGGTCCACATAACTTGCTCTATTTTTGTATGCAATATATACGTGCGCTGGGACACGCTTTCATCCAGCTAGCAAATACCCGTACAAAATATAGTAATACACACGATACTTATTTTCTACTCAGGTATAGAATCGAAGTGCGACACGTACAGTCGTACGAGGTGAAAGCAAAGTGTTATCGATCGCGACCCATACGAATTAGCGTGTATTGACTCTCCGGGGAATCGATGTCCCCGGATGGATCATCACCGGCTTCGATTTCGAACTCTAGATTTCTCACAGACGATTTTCCTTTTTTTCCACGTGAACAGTATATTAATATATTCTTGTCTCGCCTTCAACGATATTGAAATGATTTTCTATTCACTTCTTCAATATCATTTACCGTTTGACGATTTTTAGTGTCGAAGCTTATTTTTATTTATTTTTACATGTCAGGAGACGATATTCTGTAACGATCAAAACACATTTTACCAACTGATCAGTTAGCACTTTTGTGTGCTTACTGAATAATTAATGTAAAAAAAATTAGTTTTTGTTGATAAGGCTCTTGGCACTCGAATTAAAGAGAGACATCGATCTCGTCTGGAACATTGAAAAAAACAACAACAAATTAAATTACCACATTTTGATTTAAATCGTCAGTTGATTTGAATGTGTTTTTGTTTTCATTGTAAATGCTGTTTAATCATCAATATATTTAAAATGTATCATTTATTCGTACAATAATGGAACTCTTGTCACGAACTTCTTAATCGAATTCAAACAACATTTTCATGTTTTGAAGTCTCTTTAGTCGATTAAAGTTAATATTCGGATAAAATTCGTTTTATGCACAATTCTAGTACTGCGGAAATTCCATTGTTATGGTTGGAGGACAGGGATCTTGAAATTTTCGCACGCGAGTCAACCTTTATTATGATAGTGTGGGATGGTGGAAGATTTTCATTAGCATAAAACTAATTGGCGTGCGATATTTTCGCGAGCTCACGAAAACAATGAAAGCGTATGAAATATTTATCTTCCCTGCTTCTTTTCTTTGCCCATCCTCATTTTACATTGTTGTCGCGCAAAAGAGGAGGCTGCCGGGTCGACTTATATTCGCCGCGTCTCGTGTGCAATAGCTTTTATAACGGATCTGCGAACACGTTGATCGTTCCGATCTGCACGAGTCTCGTGTACAACGATGTGGACTGAGTACATCGCTCGTTCGTGAGAATGGTCTGAACTTGCGAGTTTATGTCTTCACTTAAATGTGTATCTACGTGGATATAAATGTACACACGTACATAATAGTAGATGTGAACATTTTATTTGGATCTAAAACCACGGAAAACCGATAATTTGAACGCCTTAAACTTTGTTCTTCAACCCAAACGCTGAATATTATATTTTTATCATATCAATTCACAAAAGTTACACATTTTCAATGTCCCAGACAATAAAACACTAAAGATTTTTATTGCATTTTCATCAACATTACGATTTTACTGTATTTTTTTGTACCACGTTGTTGCTTCATCGAGAAAAATCGGCTCACACCACTCTGCAAACTCAGAACTCTCAGTAGAATTACTAATTTTGGAGACATTTGTTTTTTTTAGCAACAATCGTACGATTACCGATTAATCGCATATTTTTAAGCTCCTTTTGGGTCAAATTGACCCCGAGTCGGATCTGAGATTTAACGCGAATATTGTATCTGCATTGACTGCTAAAATAAATAATCGAAGAGTCTAAAACTTTTAGTTTGTGTGAATTGAAAACACCATAAAACTATAATCACAGCCTTTCAAAACAATAAAGGTTATAGATTTTCTACTAAAAATCCTGATTATTCTCAAGGTCGATGAAATGGTTCAGAGAAAATGAAGAAATTTCTGTTTCTGGTTCGTTCGTATCGAAATGATGATTTCTCGGTTTCTCGTTATTCAACAAAACCCCATGAGGTCATAATTACATTATCTCTTAATTCAACAGCATCCGCGGTTTGATGACGTAACTTATGAAAGTTAACGTGCGAGGTCGTTGTTCTACCGAGCACGCTCTATTCTCAAGATGAACGTGAACCTGAATTCTTCGTTCTCCTCTCTCTTTTTTCCTTTTTTTTCTCTCTCCCTCTCTCAGTCCGTTCGTCTCGATCGCTTTCAGTGTCAAGATCAAAACTGAGTTGTCCTTTCTCTACTTCTCGATACCGAATAGGCGTGGCTTATAAAAAATCATTTCAATTTTTCAATCTCGATGACTCAACGATTTCATTCACTCGATCGATCGTGGATTTCTTTTTCTAATCTCTTATTGAATCTCCGGGTCGTCAATCCCTACCTCAATGACCTTGAGAACGCATTCTTCGTTTAATTCAATTTTTCTGTCACTACGATAGCAGTTTTTCTTAATGTTTTTAGCAAATCTGTCAGGAGGTAGAAGAAAAAGACAGTTAAACATTGTTCATTCCTTCAAAAATCTACAATGTTTTTGTTTTCATTTTGTTACCAGATCCTACAAGGTCGTTAGATTTTCAGGCACAACGTAAAAAAAAAATAACAAATGTTTCTTTTTGCCCTTGCTTCTGTACGGAATTATGAGCTAAAAAAAATCTTTATTTTTTTCGATCGGAAGTGTCGAATTTACACATCATTTCATTCTCCTATTCGTGGAAAATGCGTTGAAAAATGGTTAAAAATAATGTACGTTTGGAACAAGAGGTTAAAGTCGCTTCGTTTTTTCCGCCTGACATAGGAACGATAAGCAACGAAATTCCGATGTATTACGTGTAAAATCGACATCCCTAACGGTCCATTATATGATCTCAGGCATACAGTAAACATATAGAAATATATAGATATATACAGAAGAAGATAAAGTGGGTACACTTGGACGGTGCGTTCTAACGGTAACGGTAAATCATCCAAAACGTTCTTCCTCCTGTCTCTCGAAGGTGAATAAGAGAAGAAACCATCGTATATATCGGAAGACTCATCCTCGTCGTGCTTCGATAACGGTACATCGATATCTTTCGGCTGAACGAATCTTCAAATTTTATGTGAATGAAAAATTCTCACCGGTCACAAAAAGCTCATTTTTTTACGCGATTCAACAAAAAGAAAATATTCTTTTTTACCTTCGAAGCCTATTTTTATTTCTACGGTCATTACGTTACGAAAACGAGGGAGAGACAATAAGTGGAAGATTGTCGGCGATCTACCTGGATGAATGACCTGCATACCCCGTCGTTCTCTGTATACTTTCGACCTGAATAATAAAGACTACCATCATGCTCATCCCTCCAGGCACTTTAGGACCGGCTTCGGTAAAAGAATAATAAAAAAAAACGTTCCTAAAAACCACACGTTCAATGGCTTGGCATACCTAAAGAAATAGATTTAGTCGCTACAGTCTTTTTGGTTTGCCCACAATCTAAAAAGACTTTTACGTTCGTACTGTTCTTTGGGATTACCTTTATTCTTTATCGTATTAAAATTTGCATCTCCGGAATACAAAAAATGTCATTTTTTACTACTTCCATTATTTTCTTAATCACCAGTTTTTTTTAAATTCATTTTGCCACTGTCAAGCTTTGGCCATAATCTGAAAAGACCCTTACGTTCGCACGCTCTTTCTTCTCGTAAATTATAGTAGTAAACTTCTCATCGTCGGAATGCAAGGACAACATTTTTTAACGAGTTCTCCAATTTCTGTATTTTTTAAACACATTTTTCTTATGCCTTGTGGGTAAACTTTTGAAAACAGATCAACAAGAGTTGAACCGGCTCTCACAGTTTGAAAATATGGAATATTAGGTGACGTGAGATGTTAGACTACGGAATATTGTTGCTAATAATGTCAACGTACTGCACTGGATAATAGATAAATTATTAACAATAATAAAATAATGTAAAAAAAAGTGAAAATATGAGTATGACTCAACGAAATTAGGATTTTGGACAACATACATTAAAATTATATGATTTTTTAATATTCGTGCAGTTATTACTCACCGTTCGAGTCGAAGACACCATTTTTGATTATAAATCAGTCTCTGAATGATCGAACTTGAACTTAAAATATTTAATTGTTCGACGATTGTCACACGATGTTTATTTTTGTTGTTGGTATTATCTGTTTAGTCTTTTATCGACAAGACCTCGATTATTTGTATTTAATCGATTTTATTTCTTTGGAATGATCGTTTGAAGTATAGAATATTTATGAAACCGTATCAAACACCGTTCATGTCACTACACCGGATACTCGTAGAGTTTGGGGTCGAGCACCTCCGTCCGCGCAGGTGGATGTCCAGAGGTTGACTGGTAGAATCGTAAGTAACCGGGCCCTCTCTTTGCTCGGTTGCTCAGATCGAGGGACAGAGCGAGAGAGACAAAAAGACAGAGCAAGAAAAACAGAGAAATATCTATACGGTGGGATCCAAGGAGTAGTTGGGCTCTTCGAAGGATTGGTTCTTTTTCCCCACCTGGAATCATGCTCCTCTTTTTCTCTCTCTCTCTCTCTTCATTTTTCTCCTCCTCACTATCTGACTTATATAAAGAGGCCAAGAAAAAAAATTGCCGGTTTATTCCGCACGTTTTTGGAACATACTTAAAATTTCCGGTACGAAATTCCAAGCACTCGTGAAACATATTCCACGCAGCTCGAATACGTTAAATTGCAACTTTACATTTTTAAACACGAGCTTTGAAAAGCAGTCGTTTCACTTTTTGTTGACTTTAAAATTAAAGTCAACAAATTATAAAGTCGTTAAATTAAAATTTGGAAATATCATTTTTCACCATTTTTTTTTAAACTCGTTTAGAAAACTCACCTGCGATTATGTTTCTTGTTTAATAGTTCATTGTTGTTTTATATATTACTTCGTAACTTTGTTCAATCGTTTGAATATTGAAAATTTTTTTAGACAAATTCGTCATATGTTCCTATATGACGGAAGGAAGAAAAATTAGTAAAAAAGTTTCAGAGTTCCTCCGTGAAATGTGAATCGTTTTTACAGCTTTTCATAAAGGCGCGTGGAAAACTGTGCGATCTTTGATTGCCAATATCTCGAATATGGACCGTTGAGCCCTTTCGAAATTTTCCAGCACAATATAATGAAAAAATCGTCACAAAAATATGGGTCAGCTGTGAGGGTTGAAATAAATTAGTATCTAAACTCTCAATGATTGTGATATATCTTTTTTTTAATAATCTTGTCATCGAATATCGATACGAACGTACAAATAAGTAGTTGTTCTTTTCGTGCGCAAATAAATCTTCAACGGGGGCGCGATAAAATATCTTCTCTCAGATGAATTTGTGATACATTCAGTCAAAATCTCGCCTTCGCAATAATTCGTCTTAAAACACAGAAAAAAAATGTACCACTCGCGCCCCATTGGAATCTTTCGTTAATAATTCAAGTGAGAAAAATACGGCGTTTAATAAGTTTTGCATAAACTTGACGGGAAATCTGGCGCTACAAGCACTCAAGTTATTTCTTTCAATTATTTTTTTTTTTCTGGAATGAATTCCTACGTGTTCGTATCTCGGAGGATCGGTGAAAAAGAAAAAAAAAATTACAAAATATTCGCAACTCATTATTTGAATCGGTCGATCTAAAACGCGAATGAATTATAATCTCTAACGCACAACTTTGATATAAACTTATATTACATAAAAATATAAAGATACACGGGCTTGATTTTGTGTACACATTTGAAATTAGCTTGAAAAAAGCTAATGAATTTGCCGTTTCAATGAGTGTTCTATTCGGGTGGCGTCGCATTGTAGTGTTTTGCGATCATTATTGAAAATTGTTAAATCGTCGATAAACTGCATCGACTTGTTCGCGGATTGTTCTCAAATGGGCAAAAAACTTTGATAACATTGAATCTTCATAAATAGAAAAAAAAATTAACAATTTGACGCGAAGGTGTGCCGGTGAAATAATGCGAAACAATATAAATGTGCTTCTCAATGAAATCGCACGGTGTCGAATGAGACTCTGTTAAAACGTTCGTTTTAAGCGTAAAAAAAAAAAAAAACAAAAAACATTTACACAGTTGCTGCCTCGATTCACGCGTGACATTTAATCGCCGAAATCACAGCAGTCATCTCGAGTCAACCCAATGTTTCTCATGCTTTGATCGAGCGATCAAACTCTGTCGTATTGTTGTCTCGTGCATTACTCGTCGAATTTAATGGAATTTACTGACATGTCGATCTGTCCGCCACGATATGCTCCTCTCTTCTTCTTTGTCTTCTCGTGACGAAAAGATTTGCCCTTCGTGTGCTTCAAGTCCAGGTTGGCTTTTTCTCCCCATGATCCGCGCGCACCTTTCTGTTTTTTTTAAATAAAAATAAAAAAATACATAAATATTGCTGATGAATATTTCAAACGGCAAAATTGAAAGCATTTACAGAAAATTCTCTGTACAAAAAAAAAAAAATCCGCGACGTTTAATCATTTTTCTTTGTCTGAAAACTCGTTATGGATCATTTCTAGTTTTTTTTTGCCTTTAATAAAATTCTATAGTTGTGAAATGTAGAAGTGTAGAGATTTGTTAAAAGTCGATATTTTTTGCTGATTAGCGATCAAATCTCTTTGCAAAAAAAAAATTGAGAATAAAAAAGAAAAAAGGTACATTGAATAACTGAAAATCATGGCGTTAAGACAGTGAATCTCACCTCTATAAGCTTCTAGGATCAATCGTCGAAAGTGATCTTTTTGTTTTGAGCAGGTGCATCATTACCGAAAGATTTTCTTTCACCGAAGTTACCGCCACCCCTGCCTCCGCGGAAACCGCCCCCCCTGCCGCCCCTATCGCCTTCGCCGAAAGATTTTCTAAAACCGTCCCCTCTGCCCCGGGAATTGCCGTCATTACCACCCCACGAATTTCTGCCCTCGAAACCCCCACGGCCACCCCTGAATCCACCACCTCGTCCTCCACGACCTCCGCGATCACCACCGCCTCTACCCCCACGGTCAAAACCTCCGCGACCCCCACGACCACCTCGATCGCCACCGCGTCCTCCCCGGAAACCACCCCTTTCACCGTCTCTACCCCCCCGGAAACCGAGACCCCCGCGCCCACCCCTGAAACCGCCGCCCCTTCCGCCACCGTGCTTTTTGAAACCATTTTCTTCACCACCCTCGTCACCTTCCTCCTCGGCCTAGAACAAAAGAGAAAACCACAGGTCAGCCGCGCTGCTTACATGAAAGTTTTGTTCTTAATGACTAACTTTGGACATTGAAAACTTGGTGAACCGGTAAAAATATCAGTCACTTTCGATCAGCAGTCAAATTTTTTTAATCACGTATAAAAATGAAGCTTTTTTCTTCTCGTATTCATATTAACAGCAATTTTTGATTGTATTCTTGAAAATTTCCAATGAATTATTGCTTCAAGTTTAATGCAATTAAAAAAATTTGATCGTGCTCATCGTTCTCCTCTTTCTTCTTTAATCGTCGCCATGTCTCGTACGTCTTGCAGCTCCGAATACTGAGCCCCACAGCTTGAGGTCTCCGCGTACTTCCTAACTGTTAAAATGCATGGCCAATATGATAAATACAATAATTGGGGAAGAATTGTGAACTTTCACGGAGCGGCGAATGACCTGTAGTTTCCTCCTTCGTTTTCTTTCTCTTGATTATATTTTTTTACCTTCGCCTCGAACGAATTGTTCGCCAGATTCGGATGCAGATTGTTGATGTACTCCTCGTCGTTCACGCGCCTGAATGGACTATTTTTTGGCTGTGTAATATTTTAAAAATAATAGATTATATTAAACCAAGACATGCTGCGATCTCTGTAACTCAAGTCTGCGATTTTTCGTAGTAATAAATGATTATTTTAATGGAAAAGCTTGAGAACATCTTTTCAACTGTATTTTGGAAAATTGATTCGATTACTGAAGTTCGTGTTAGTGTTGCAAGAAAAATGACCATGATGGAATTAATCGTCCATCGAAGTTTTGTAATCAGAAAATCTAAAATGGTAACCTTTTTTTAATGTATAGAAGTTTTTTTTACCTTATCGCCATTGAAGCTGTTGTTTGCTTTAACGAAATTGTCAGTGTAAGATGGTTTTTTGGCTGGTTTCTCATCATCATCTTCTGCCTCTTCAACAGTTTTTTCGTGTTTCCTCTTTTCTCCCTTTGCTGGGGTCTTTACAACGGGTTTTTCCTCTGCCTCTTCGCTGGAGTCCTCGTCGCTGGATTCTTTTTTGGCCGCAGGTTTGGCAGCAGCTTTGGGTGTGGGTTTTTCATCCTCGGAGGAGGATTCTTCGCTCGATGATTCCTTTTTCGCCGATTTTGCGGCTGCAGCTTTGGCCGGTGCAGGTTTTTCATCTTCGGAATCGGATTCCTCACTAGAAGATTCTTTCTTCTTTTTTTGAACAGCGGGAGATTTAGCAGCTACTTTGGGTGTAGGTTTGCTCTCTTCTTCAGATGAATCCTCGCTGGAAGATTCAGCTTTTTTAGCTGGAGCTTTGACCGCTGTTTTAGCAACTGGAGTCACAGCTGGCTTTTTCGCAGGTGGCTCTTCGTCGCTGCTGTCTTCTTCGCTAGAGGATTCTTTTTTAGCCACAGGTTTTTTTGCAACCGGAGTTTTTACAGGACTCGATTTTGCTGCGGGTTTGGGGGCAGGTTTTTCATCCTCCGAGGACGAATCTTCGGAGGAGGATTCCTTCTTCGCTGCAGCAGCTTTAGCCGGAGTAGCTTTTGGCGGTTGTTTGACCGGTGATTTTTTGACTACGGGTTTTTCATCCTCCGACGAGGACTCTTCGTCGCTCGATTCTTTCTTTTTTGGAGCAACTTTAGGTGCAGCAGCAGCAGCAGGTGTGGGTTTCCGTACCGCTGGTTTTACTGTGGGCTCGTCACTGTCGCTATCTTCGCTCGACGATTCTTTTTTTGCAGCAGCCTTAGCAGCTGGTTTGGCGGCAGGTTTCGCTGCTGTTGGTTTTGCCACAGTCTTAGTTTTGGAATCCTCCTCATCGGAATCTTCTTCGCTGGAGGATTCTTTTTTAGCAACTGGTTTGACAGCAACCGGTTTAGCTGCGGGTTTGGCTACTTTTTTCGCTCCCGCTTTCGTTGGTACTGGAGTCTCATCTTCGTCGGAACTTTCTTCCGAACTCGATTCTTTCTTAGCTGGAACTACTTTCGCAGCTGGTTTTGGTGCAGGCTTTGCACCAGGCTTTGCAGCGGGCTTTTCATCTTCGCTCGACGATTCTTCAGAGGAACTCTCCTTTTTCGCCTTGACTGGCGTTGCCTTTGCGGGAGCCTTGCCATTCAACTGAGGAGCTTTCTTCGGTGCTTCTTCCTCCTCAGAACTCGAACCCGAACTGCTATCTTTTTTCGTACTTTTTATGCTTATTTTTTTGCTAGATGTGTTCTGGTAGTGCTTGTAAACTTCAATGATGCCTGGTGAACCCTTCGGTAATACCGGCTGGAAATTTCAGACAACATCGTTCAGTTTCAATATCAAAATTAACTAAAATAATGTTAGCTCTAACCATCTATTTCAAATGATTTATTTAGTTTATTAAATGATCATCATTAAAAATTTCTGCAGCACAATTTCAATGCAATTATTATTGGTTTTTCTTGTTAAAAAATTTTCGTCATAAAAAGTCGTTATGAAAGGTTATTCCAGCTTAGATAATTTTTTTTTTTAAATTTGGTAATTATTACTCCAAACCTTCAAATCATGAAGTCGAAATTCAATTTATTACGTTATCTTTGCTAATTAAAATTAATAAGAAAAAGGAACCCATAATGTTAATGATCAAAATTTGGTTCGAAATATTTATTAATAAACAATATCAACAGTGTTGATAAAAAAAAATGGATGGAGGATGCAGGTACAAAAGAAAGTTCGGAGCAATTGATAAACAAAAAGCTTAAGTTCAAGTTATCAAAATTGCATATGATTAATTTTGAACGCGGCTTTCCGGCGTCGAGTGACCCGCGCCATTAGCGCCATAACGTTGTTTCCTGAATCTCAATACTAATAATAATTCCGCTTGGATATCGATCGTAATTATTCATATGCCAACCGAGTCCAGGCTTTTACAAAGGTAACGCTACATCAACTGTCGTAAACAATGTCAAAAAAAATCTTCCAAAGATCTATGTACGTTTGCTAGGTTAAAAAAAAAACACGCGGTTTATCGCGCACGCTTCCGACGTCGCAACTACATATATTCATAATATCGGAATACCGGAGCTAAAACATGGTTTTTCTTCGATTGTTCATTAATATGTGTGAAATCATAAACATACATGACTTTGCAACGAGAAATTGATAAAGAAAAAGCACATTTTTTGGGTTTTGCAAAAATTGTCTCGATCGTCCACGTGGTGTGAGGCAAAAGCGGCATTGCGCGTTATTACAAAATGATATTTTCTTTGTAAAGTACGAAATAATATAGAACGACAGTATAAAGAAAATGAAGGAAATTTTAAACACTCACCGCACTCGTTTTCTTTTGGAAAACTTTGGCAAGGGCTGCATCCTTTTTCAGCAAATAATCGTGCACGAGGGCAGAAACACCTAATTCCTCGGCGGATGCCATGACGGACGCGGCTAAAGGACTGACGACAATGTGTGCAACATCCACGGTTCAGCTTAGTTCCCCCGTTCAACGAGCGTGGCGCTTAAGGCGTACTTTAGTTCTTAGACTTACCACACAGCTCTGCAAATCACATCCGTTGTTCAAATCTCGAAAACGATCCACGTGTTTTTTCCATTATTCGATTATTCCGTCTGCATTCTTTGGAACTTTCATGATTCAATTTTATTTTCACCGTTGTCAGCAATTCAGAATGGAATCATTATAATATTCAATCGATCGAAACTCCCACAAATTACGGACTGTGATGGAATGACAATTTTGTCCGCGAAGTCTTTCCATATGAGACACGCCACATGCCTATGGGGTTTCAAAGCAAGGATGTTGTTTTTCGAATTATAACAACACAAACTCAGTAACAGTTTTCCTGTGTTTAAACCTGTTCAAAGTTCGTTTACGACATGAGTGTGTAGAATTAAAAATGCAAGCTTCTGATTGGCAGGTTGAATATACGAAACATAAACATAAACGTGGTCGCTGTGGACTGTGGTGATAGGACTGTCAGCCGCGTGATTTGTTGACAGTTCGTTAACTTTTCAGAACAGCGTTGTTTACAAATATTGTATTGAAACCGGGGTTGCATGAAATTTTCTCCACAACCTCTATGAAAAAGAATACAACTGCTTTTCCTTTTGAAACTGGACGAATGTGTTTTTAAGACGCAGAAGAAATTTCTAGCAGTAAAGTGAACATTCGAACACTTAACCTACAAATTATTCAAAACTGCATAAATAAATTTATAAAAAAACAATGGTAATAGCAATCGGTTTTGAAGGAAGTGCCAATAAAATTGGTATAGGAATAATAAAAGATGATCAAGTATTGTCGAATGTGAGGCGAACTTATGTCACACCTCCGGGCGAAGGTAAACCACAATGAACAACTAATTTCAGTTTCTTCATTCAGTGTTTAGTTATTGTTAAGTTAATTGAATTGGACCTTACTTTTATTGAAAATCACCTTTTTGAATAGAAATAAACCAGAAAAACTTTGAAACATACAAAAATGAGGCAGCACTCAAGAATTTTTTGTCTCATATTCTATTTTGCTATTCCTCTTCAATTTCATTTTAGACTTGGTGTCGAGCTGCTGTCATTCGCTGTACAAAGAATAAAAATCTAATCGTAGATTTGCAATAATAACGGTTCTCAATTTTTCCAAATCACAAAGAAATGAACAAATTTTTTCCTTTAATTGTGCATTTTTAAATCAATTTTGTACTTCACGTTACAGTTATCTGAATGGAATGAAATTTCAAAGCCAAGTTCTTGAGAAATTCGAAAACCTTATTAATGAGACAAACAAAATTCATTGAAATTCATGTTATCATATTAATCATAATAATTTTTATGAATGTAATGAATTTTTACTGAGCCACAAAGTTCAATAATTTGAATAAAAATTTTGAATCAACAAGGATTCTTGCCAAAGGAAACTGCGGTTCATCATCGAACTCATGTTCTGGAAATTCTGGAAAAATCATTAAAAGATGCAGAATTGAGTATGAAGGATATCGATGTTATTTGTTATACAAAAGGCCCAGGAATGGGAGGACCTTTGACCGTTCTTGCCTTGGTGGCTCGCACAATGGCCCAACTTTACAACAAACCTATAATAGGTGTAAATCATTGCATCGGTCACATAGAAATGGGTAGATTAATAACAGGGAGCCAAAATCCCATTGTACTTTATGTCTCTGGAGGAAACACCCAAGTAATTGCATATTCCAGACAACGTTATCGAATATTTGGTGAAACTATTGACATCGCAGTCGGCAATTGTTTAGACAGATTTGCACGATTGTTGAAATTATCAAATGACCCCAGTCCTGGCTACAATATAGAACAGTTGGCAAAAAAGTAAGTTGGATGTAGTTGAAAAAAATATATATATTTATATTGAGAATAAAAAAGGGGGTGTTGTAGCAACAGAAAAAAAAATCCCTCATCAAACGTGAATGTTTTGAGCTCAATTTTTTTTTCAAATAACAAACAAAATCCCATGGAATTGTCAATTCTAACAACTCGATTGATCAATTATTTACGCGAATTTCTCGCTAATTTTAACATTGAAAATCATTAAAACTGAACTGAACACAGTGGAAGCTAATTAATTATTATTTCAACCCCAAGTATTTTTATCTGTATCAATATTTCACTGTTTCCTCTTGTTTTTTGCGAAAAAAAGGGGTACGAAATTGGCACCATTGCCTTATGTGGTGAAAGGAATGGATGTCTCGTTTTCCGGCATTTTGTCAAACGTCGAAGAACATTTGGACGTTTGGTTGACCAGTGGAGAATACAGCAAAGAGGATCTTTGTTTTTCTCTGCAAGAGACGACTTTTGCGATGCTGATTGAAATAACTGGTACGAGTAATCGTTCAATTTACTTCATAATATTGCCAGGCGTGTAAAAAAATTCCTCCGGGAGTGAATTACGATAATAATTGCAATTTGACTAATTGATAATAATATTTTAGAACGGGCGATGGCTCATGTTGGTTCTAACGAGGTACTAATTGTGGGCGGAGTCGGATGTAACGAGAGACTGCAACAAATGATGGGTGTCATGTGCGAGGAACGAGGAGCGAAACTGTACGCAACGGACGAACGTTTTTGCATCGATAATGGCGTTATGATCGCTGTTGCTGGAGCCCTCGAGTACAAAAGCGGCGTTTCTACGCCTTGGGAACAGACAACATGCTCACAAAGATTTCGTACAGACGAGGTTTTCGTTTCATGGAGAAAATAATTTTCTTTTAAATATTTCAAAAATCATCAATGTCTCTATTTCATTGAATCGTCCTTTCCCCTTCGGTGCGCTTTTTTCGAAATGAACACCGAATCAAATCTGAAAATACGTTTCAATAAATTTCGACAAAAAGTTTCAAACTTATATGTCGAGAAAAAAATTGTAGCAGTTTTGAACAAGGATTAAGAGGCTTTTTGTCATTTCGGCCAAGTTTATTCGATTCGCACGTGCCAGCATTTTTTCCCCCTTTTTTTATCACGTGTATATACACTTGGCGAGATCCTAATCTCTTTTTCATGTGACCTGAGCGACACGAGTGGCCTCGCGTGGGCGAGTATGTACCGACGTGAGGCAAACCGGAAGTTCCGTTCTCCAAGAGCTTCCTTTGCCAGAATATGACCGCGGGGCGAGGGAGGGAGGGGGAGGAGGAAACAAGAAAAGAGGGGAGCGAAGGCGTTCCAATTTAAACGCGCGAGCGTTACAATCGATAGTAACAATTTTCTACATACGATTCGCAGTCCCGAAACATAGACGTACAAATGTTTATTGCGCGTGCTCTCTTCGAGTTTTATATGCCAAATGAAGTCTAATCTCTCTTCGAGGATATTAACACATAGAATTTTATATGCACATCTATAGACGAGTGAATACATGGACATCACAGTTATATATAAATACAGGGTGTCCCACGAGAGATTTTTCGTGAAAATTTGTCTTAGGCCTCGATTTGAAGTGATAAATTTTCATTAATTTTTTTCATCCGGATCTATCCTTCACGAGTTATTAATCGTGACACTCGCTCGAATCATCGTCTAATTATGGATTTCCAACGTTCCTTTCACTTTCTCGCTTTTCCCATTAGAGTTAATTTACTTTTGTGAGCAGACACATCGATTGGGTCTAGAAAGATCCGAGCAATAACTTTCAATATTTTAGCAACAGGTTAATTTATTTATTTATCAGAAAAAGAAGAATAACATTTTTTTATGGTGCTAGGGGTATGAGAGTTTGAAAAAAGCGTCGATTTTCCTGATCTACGTTCTGACTTTTTTTTTTGCGACACGTTGAACGACAATAGCGTGCGACAATGAACATCGGTGTGCGATTCACCCAGAGTTTTGTGGTTTCGTAGTCTCCTCGGACTATTGGGTTAGCGGAGCGTCGAAATCGCAGATACCTGAACGCTTCGCTCCACTCCTTTCCTAATAAATCACTGGTTAGGGAGAGATTTGATGAACAAAAAACATAGGTTAGGTTTTTGGTTGAACGGTCAATCAAACAACTCAAAGACGTTGATGAAATGAATGATTGAGGTTGAAGACTGAGCGCTTTTTTATGCACGCTCTGTCAAAACAATCATAGACAACAAAAAAAATGCAAGGGACGCGTCTTGTAGACCACGAAATTCCTTGTAAAACCGTTCCCGGCGATTTTATTAAATCTTCAATAGATAAATCCTGAGAGCGGTTCGAAAAACGTATGTATTTCGAGGTCAGCTGTTTTTCAAATAATGTTTTGAACGGGCTTTCAGGAGCAAACTACTGGAGATAGAACATTACTGTTTCCGACTTTTTCGTAGGGAATTTTGTTCCCTACTAGATTCGTCTCTCGATATTTTTTCCTGTCTCTAACCGTTTTGAAACTTCGGAGGATAAAAGTGGAAGGCTCTGCAACTTTGATTATTGAAAACCCATGAGGTTAGGTTGTGACGATGAGACGCGATGTTAGGCTTTTAGATACGAAATAAAGTCCAAAACTTCAGTCTTGACAATTAATCATTGAACCTGCGACACCCTGTATGTATTTTGTACCCACGAGTTTATCGGTTAGTCAGGCGCAATGCTGGCTCTCGTCCAAGTACCGCCTCGTCAAAATCCGCGCAGATAGAGACAGAGAATTAGAGAAAGAGAGGAAGAGGGAGAAAGAGACCGCCAGGCAAGAAGTACCGCCAGCACCGCCAGGGTAGAGCAGCTGAGCGCGGCCAAAGAGCGACTCAGTCGCGGATCCCGTGTGCAGTACCTCGCACAGTTCCATTCTGGGAAAAACAAGCTCGCACAAGAGCGGAGATCCCCAGACTTTATTTTAGTAAACCGACACACACAATACGAAAGTATTATAGCAAAAGACCTTCCTCGCTCACACGAGTATCGAAACCCCCTACTGCTTATATCCTCTCCTCGTTTCCCACACTAAACCCAACAGAAGCGTCATTACTTCCGAATTTTTTTGTTTTTTATTTTTATTTCTTTCCTTCCCTACCGAAGATATTCCCCATGACTCAAAATAACGGATCAGTTCCTCGCGTAAACAGCTCGCGTTAAATTGGCAGCTCATTAAAAGCGAGCTAAGAATTTTATTAGTTGGAAAAGAAAAACAGAGGCGAAACTGTAACGAAACGACTCGAAGAGAATTGTGTGTGAATGTGGGTGTGATTTTTCTGTTTATATATATTTTTTTCGTCTTTTTTTTTTCTTCCAATTTCACTTGCCTTTAGTTACGATTTGAACGAGCACTAAAGACATACGAAAACGCGCGGCTTGCGCAGCGTGTGCTAGGGGCCAAGGAAGTGTTCAACACACATGGCAATCGATAGTGGAACGAAACGTTGCTCGCAGCGCCCATGAAACAAGTGGTGAAGCACGTTTTGCAGCCGCCCGCTGTTTCTTCTACTTTGGCCCCGCTGTACACACCCTCGTGACGATACTCTGTGTTAAAAACAATAAACAAACAAGTTTAACTCTCAAACAATAAACCAAAACGAAAAGTAGGAAGAAATTTTAAAAAACTGCTTGTAATATGTTGAGATCAGTGAGTGAAGTGCACAGTTGGGAAGACGACGAGAGGCATCCTTAGAGAGGTGAGTCCTTTCGACTTTAAAATCACAAAAAAAACTCTGTAAAAACCCTACTTCACTAAAATGTCATTGACTGAATGATAAATTATCGAAATCGCGACAAAACGGGGCAAATTTTTTCACGTGTCAAACAACACATTTCACAAGTTCGGCTTCGTTTCTCTCTCAAGGTTTCCAGTCGATTTTACACGAAACCACAGTTCAAGAAAAAGTGTTTTGACAGTTGAAAGAAGCGTGACGACGAACATGCAAAATTGGGCTAAATAGCTCGAGACATAAAAGAGGGTATTAGTGTGTTGGTCAGTTAGCAAGAAGCTTCGATGCGATCGATGCATCGGGCATGCACTGAAGTTGACCCTCTGCAACACATTGTTCCATATACCAAAAATCTCGAAACCTATTTTTCTTCGCTAGTTTTTCCTTTGTGCAAACTTGTTCGATTGTATTTGGACAACCGAATTGTTTAGACTCGCCTGAAAAAGGCAAAAAGATAGTAAAAAAAAAAGGAATAGAGAAAGAGAAAAGACAAGTCGTTAAAATCGATTTCTGCTAGTCTCTTTCTCGCGCTCTCACGTTATAGAGAAATTTTACTAGTCTTCTGTCTTTATCCGGCTCTTCTTACGTCAAGAAAAGCCCTCGAGGTCCGTACTGTGTACACATACTACTGTGCATGCTCTATCTACCCGTTGAATCTCCACATTGTGTATATTTTGCCTCCTGAATCTATATACACAGCCCCATTAATATGTACATCTATATCTAGATACATAAGTACGTCACGGTGTCGAGGGTGCGCGAGGATAGGAATGAGGGAGAAAGAAATAAAGAAAGAAAGAGAGGAGCGATGGAATCGTGATCACGCTTGTATCAACCCTCCTACAGTCGTTATTTGGGGCAGTGGTACTTTCACCCCCAACGTTCTTTTTTTTCTTCTTCTTTTTTTTCTATTCCTTTTTCCTTTTCCTCTCTTACACACTTTGCCTACCGCACTATTTGGCCATTATACTTGAATTCTGAATGCTAACGAGCTACAGTTCAGGTCAACATGGAAAAAAGGGATTCTCCTCCTCGCAGCATGACCCCCCCATCGTTTCGACCACAAATTCGGCTATTTTTTTCCCACAGGGGATTGGCCCCGTTTGAATAAAATCATCGTTTCGAATTATTCCCGAAAGAAGTAGCTCGGTGAAAACTGATAGAAACGACGAATTTTGCTTTTTTTTTTAGCTATAATCGAATGCGTGGAAAAATCCATTTTATTTTAGGCTCCTACTACACTTATTTTTGACAAATTATTTTCGTAAAGCTCTATCTCTCTCTCTCTCTCTCTCTATCTCTTTCGGGAATGATTGATCGTGTTTTGCTTGAATGGTTCAGAGACCGAAGATTTTTTATTGATGATCCTTTCACGGTTCCGAATATCCTGTACGTTGAAAAATAATCATTTTGTAAAATTTTATTTCATTGTAGATGTGCTTGGTGGAAAAAATTGGGAAGAACTTTTGCTCTGATCACTTCGCAATTTGAAACAAAAGTCAGTCGTAGTCAAATTCATGAAATATTTAAGCAGCAACGTCAGAAGCTCCAATTCCCACGTCTTTTTCTTCTCAGCTATTCGTGAGACCGAAAACTTGATTTCATTTAATTTTCACACTTACGAAAATTCGATATTTCAGATTAGAAGAAAATTTGCATAAGTAAGAAACGTTGAAAGGCATACACCGTTTGATCGTTAATCAATCGATGGAAATCAAAATAATATTTAGTTTAATTAACCCGAGAACGTAGTACTTGGTTACCTAACGAGAATTTAAAATTTTCCCTTCCTTTACGTTTTTTATAATCATCACTATCGTTTTTAAGAATTTTCACAATGAAATATTCACCGAATGCTACATTATCATGCATCACTTGCTTCGTTATAAAAAAAACGAAGAGAATAGTGTATAATAAAATGTTAGCAATGCACACAATCAACATTTTACGGTAAATAGAAGATTTGGGTAATTATCTAGACCAACGTGAGGTTTTTCGGTCGAAAATTAAGTCCTAAACATAAATGCGCAGGAAAAATCATCGATTAAATATACGAGCACCCTTTACGCAAGCAAATGACGAATTCCGAAGTTTCCAGCAATATAAACGTTGATAAATATAATAAACAATAAAACGATTGAAAGCACAAAGTTAATTAAACGATAAAAGATTTTAAATATCTGCAGATATTTATCTATTTATTTAGAAATAAAAATAAATAATTTTGCATATACATTGACAGTGGTTACAACGTCCTTGTCGATCGAATCATTGAACCTAGCTCTATTTGGGGCAGTAGGACACAACCCCTATCGGCCCGGCGAACAACCGCCTCGGGTACCAGGCTTCGAGGCACCGGGCTCTCCCTCCGTTTTCCCACTCCTTATTCTCTTTTGCTCTTTCTCTCTTTCTCTCTCGCTCTTTCGCCCATATTCTTTGTTCCCTTATTTTGCAAGTTGACTGAAAAGTTTATAGTTCGCGAACAAACGATAAGCATGCACAAGCTCTAAGAAATAGAGTGAGCTTTATTTTATCACGAAAGTTGGAGTCGTTCTAAATCCATCGTAAAGGTCGTGTCAAACTCTTTGAATTATATGATTCAACAACCATACAAATTTGTTATTATTATTATAAATATGATGAATTTTTGTTGATCGATATTAATATTCGATTGACAATTGATTAATAAAATTAAATTGTTATTAATAGTGATGAATTATTCATTATTATATTTTGATCGCCTGCTACGATCACTGTTATTATGAAAAGGCACATTTTAAACCACAAAGAAGCCGGTCATGGGCGTCGACGTTGACCCTCGAAGAAACACACTCCGTTGCGACACGAGCTTTATACCGACTCCACACATTCTCGATTTTTCTTCCCACTTCGTTAATTTTCTTTCTCTCTCTCTCTCTCTCTCTTTCTATTTTCTGATTTCCATTTTTTCTTCGTCTCGAGAATAAATCCTCCATTTTCATTGGTAACAAAGGGTTTTCTCATCAATGAATTCTGTGCCCGGTGACCTTCTCAATGTACACGGCCTTGGGAAATAGTTCAAGCTATTAGTTTCGTTCTCCCTCGGTATCTTCTCCCATGGGTGTATACACACGACCGTTTATTTTTCCTCTTCTTTCATTCTCTCCAATTTTTTTTTCATCTCTCTTTGGATTTGGCCACAGTCACGTTTCGCCAGAAACGATTTTTCGACAACTGGACCTCCCACAAGGGAGAACCTCCGAAGACTACAAACAAAATAATGTAACTGGACATTTACGATGCCGAAAAGGCATCGTGGCAACAACAAAAAAATCCTCGCGATCAGACGCCTGGCCAGTATAGAATATGACAAGCTATAAATAAGAAGGAAAAAAAATATATGCTAAGAGTGCGAGATATATTTAGAACGGAATTTCGTGCTTTTGCTGGAGTTGAAAACGAAAAAAAAAAAACAAAAAAAACAAAAATACAAACCAAATCCTTTTTTTTCTTCTTCTTAATGCTTGAATATATACGACGTAATTGTTGAATCGATACGCGAACAAACAGTTGACATGTGTATTCGTAAAACGAAGACACTCATCGCCAGAGTTTCTTCGTTGCTGAATCAACTGCTCTAGTTTTAGAGACAATCTATATTAGTATGAAGATATAAGAAAAGGATGGTATACGTTTGACGTTTATATAGTTTTACTTGAGTTGGCTGCCAGACTATAGTGAATATAAATATGTATAAATTTTTTGGATATTATGCCACGAATGTACGTTGAATAAGAAATTGTGATAACTCGTGAGCGTAAATCTGGTTGTACGAGTAAATAATTCACACCGTTTAATATCGTTGCCGGAAGTTCAACCGTTTCGAATTCTTTGGGATCGTCAAATATTCTTATTTGTTTTAGAAAGGCATAAGTAAAAGCTCCAGATTACAGCACTGTGTCTCTTGCACATTTCCCATGCTCTATAAATCTATCCGCCAAATGTTGGCCTCCGTGGTAGATATTTTTTAACGAGAGACTTTATTTTTGTGTTACGCCTGTGGATGAAAAACGCGGGGGTGTAGACTCTTATTCGCGTTTACCAGCAATTCTCAGCTTTGTATCTTCAGCACCAGAGATTCATCGGATATCGAACTATCGCAATTGCGTTCTGACCAAAATTCCATTCGGACTTTTTTGCTGTAGAGGACGAAGTTAATGAGAGAGAAAGAAAAGAAAGCTTTTTATAGTTTATTGGCTGCATGTGAATCTGATGCTCATTGTTAATCTCGTGTGAGTTTTACGTACAGCGCCAAATCTGTAAAACTCTTTGCACCGAAATAATTAATTATTGAACATTCTGCTGAGCTTCTATCATTTTGGATTCCCTTAGTGCTTTTAACACATTATTTATTCAACATTTTGCGGATGTCGTGATTTTAAACAGCTTTGACCTCGTTTACATCTCTTGAGGTTGGGAAAAAAAAAATTGACAATTCCTTCGAGACCATAACGCTCACGTTGCTTAAAATCAACATACTTTTTAATATTAGTAAATTGAATACTTCATAATATACAATATGATTCCTTAATTTCTTGGTATTTAATTAATGACACATTCATTTTAACAGAAAAAATGATAAATTTCATTGACAACACTTTATTTTGACATTACAATTATTGACATTACAACACATGCCTTTATAAATAATCAAGAAAATTTGTTTACAATGCATACAGTTTTTTGATATAAAAACGCGTGTACGAAAAAATCCCTTAAACTGGCGCGAAAGAAACTTTACATTTTCGGAATTGAGAGCCTTCAGATTTCTAAATCATTTAAAAAGATGCGAATGAACCGAGATTAAAATCATTGCGCCGGGGTGAAAAGAACTTTGGGACTAAATTTTGAGAAAGCAGTCTCGGCATTTAACTCGACAAACGCAGATTTGGCGCTGGGTGTGTGGGCGCACCTTGATGCAATAATTTTGCATCAAGGTTCCACGTACTTCTAAAATTTTGTGATCAGGGCGATCAACGTTTATATACTTTGGTAGAGCAGCTGAGGGTTAACGTAAACAATGTTCGCTCTCCTGGTGCAGAGGAAAATACATAAAACGTTGTGTGTCTGCTGTAGCAAATGGAGCTTTATCGCGTTACAAGAAGCTTTATATGTTATAACGATGTCGATTTTGCTACAGAAGTAAGAATCCAAGATTTCGTCGGTGTAAAATTATACTTTTGTGACTCTACGGTGTCCTCGTATATACCGAAATGTATATATAGCTTCTTGCTACGTTTCTCTATACACATAGCAGATCGTATCTGGTACCGATATAAATTTCGATAAATTTTCACGAAAGAGATATAGCACGTGAAGAACAGTCCTTTTGTTTATCGTTAGTTACTTCATCATCGAATGGCCCTCTAATGTATGACGTAGGGAGATAAAAAAAAAGTCTCGATAGTCGCGTGTTTGGTACAGTTTAATTTTATATGTCGTATTCACGCGAGAACGATTTTCGTCGTCGTTGCACGCGCCTCTCGTGCGCGAGAAAACCCTGGGCTCTGTCTTCTCCTCTCTTTCTCTTTCTCTCTTTCTCTCTCTCTCGCTCTCTCATTTTCTTTCGTGCGATCTTGCGTTTGGCCTTGAGCCTGTTTGTCGATACCGGCAAAACTGTACCGATGAACCCGACGCAACTAATTATTTCGTAAAAAGATCGTCACTTCATATTTTCTTACTTTTTGATCCGACAATCCTCTCAATGGCGATTGCAATTATTCAAATATTCACCTGAAACCTTCGAGTCAGCTGTTCTCGACTTTTTGATGATAATTAGCGACTCCACTTGATGAAGATTCTCGAAGAGTTCTTGTATAAATGTCTTATTGCGTGTTAGATTTAATTTCTTGATAATCAAACTATAAATATAATTGTTCTTCTTCGATCGAGTCATCAACGATAGGAATCTTTCCACTAGTCCTTTTAAGAGAGCCTTTTGATTAGATCGAAGGTTCTTTGGAAACGGATTTAAGGGTTTATACCTATAGTCACGATGCAGTAGGCAAATGCAGGAATTGGACGAAGCTGATGATTGATCATGAGAGCTGATGCGGTCACGGTCAGTGTGGTCTGTAAATAGAACTTACATTCGTAAGAGAGACCGTACGAGGAACATACATTAGGGACAACATGCTTACAAGCTAACACACAAACACTTTATTTATATTATTGTAGTTGTCTTTGGTCTCTTTTCTCTATGACAGCATAAAATAACGACGTCTCATGCTCCGACTGTTTTATGTTTTTCAATTAATATTCAAAAACACGCTGCAATATTTTATTTTTAAATTAAGTATCAGGTTGAAAGATTCAAGTTTCCCTCAAATTCGATCATTTTTCAATATCGCTGCTGACCCTGTGTCAATTTATTGTTCAATTTCCTTATCGTATAGAAAATATATGCTTTCATGGCGTATTTTTTCGCATTTCTTCTGACTCATGTGGAAAATTATTTCTGAGCTTTGAATCTTGAATATTACTATTAGGATGTGATGCATTCGGGAATGCAATAATCAAGAGACGCGGCAGCGGCTCGACGCCAAGTTTTCAAAAGAAAAGCCAGCGCGAGCCCTACCGCACTCTTATATCCACCAATATGACAATTTCATGACGTCACAATTATTTCGAATGATTTTCACGGATAAACGAGTTCTGCGAAAACTCTCAAATTAGATTGCAATTTTATACGATTTTTTATCTCTCGATTGGTCCTTGTTCGAAGTGAATCAATCCAACCAATTTCAAGTAATCTAATTTTTCATTTTCACGATTGGTTGTTTCGAGAACTTTTTTTCTTGGAGTCAGAAAGTCGCGTGAGTCCCGCTTGTTTACATTTGGACATACGTCCTTTGCGTGATTTCTCTACATTTCCACCGTCTATTTTTCCCTCGTGAGAGTTCGTATTCGATACAAGAATACAGAAAAGAACGCCAGCGATCGGGGCTGGCTTAGTTTTCGATTATTGGCATCGACGAGCTACAATGCCGTGGCCCTCGATTACTCAATTCGGCGAATTTAATGAAAACAAACAGGTGACTAAAGTATAGAGGCAAGCGCGTAGTATCGCGGTGATAACAAGAGGCAGAAGAAAGGGCTGGCAGGTGAGCGGGGGGAGCGCGATGTGGGGAGAACGAATTCGATTGATTCTCCCCCCACTGCAGGGCCCGCGCGCTCGCTGCGATGCGCGTGCTTTCGAAGTCCCCACCGCGAGTGAGGGCCTGGCAGCAACTGCGGTGCAGCCAGGCCCTCACTAAAACTTTCCTATACTCACTGAATAATATTGTTTTCGACAAGTACCGGGTCATTGACCTATGCGCCATATATCGACGAAAATAAATCTATCGTTACATCATTCGGGTCAGTTTATCCAACTGATATCAACGTCTCGTGATATTTAAAGAATGATTCGTACGTTAGATTGTTTTGTGTATAAAGAATCGAGTACGGAATATAGTACGAAATTTCAATAAAAAGTTTTAAAATCTTTTTGAAGTTGAGTATTTACTTGGAGAATTTCTTATCCCAAAACGTAGGCTCGTCTTTTATTTTGTTTTTCTTTCCTTCGTTTTCGTTTCGCGGAAATGAACGGTTTTATTTATATATTTATAAATATATCTATATAAACATATTCCGACTCGTCTCTCAACTGTAAAATATTGACTCGGATCTAATCGATGATCTAATTTTGGAACTTACGAGAAGTTTGCGAGTGTGACGCAGTGGGTTGCTCAATAAGAGAGGAAGGACAAAGACGTTGATCGCGAGACCATTTTAAATGACTGCAACATTAATACCTCCACTGTCGTTTCTTAAATGGTTGAGTTGAATGGTTCAGTCGAACTTATAACGTTTCTACGACATCGTGAAACTTTGTTGCTCTTATAAAATTAACACTCACTTGCTTCAGGTTCTAATTTCCGTACGAATACATTTTTACGTTGGAAAATGAAGTGGAAAGGGAAGGAAAATGTATAATTTTATTTGGCCCCGGTGTATATTTTTAATGAACTGAAATGAGGAGTGCCGTCGAACTTGCATCTCACGAAAATAAACTCAAAATTAAGTGAGAGAAGAAAAAAAAAACTGAAAACTCCTTCACTATAATGCGCGTAAATGGAAAGAAAGGTTTGATCGAGTGTGATCTCGATGATTACAGATTATGAAGTGGCTACAAGCCACTTTGTTGAAGGCGGCGGAGAGGAGCTGCTCCGGTGGATGAAACGTGTGCCGGGAAGGCCGGCAACATTAGCAACGTCAAAAAAAAGTAAAAGAAAAAAAAAGACGAAGAAAACCAGACGAGTACATTGTAAAAAGAAGAAGAAAAAGACGCGAATCCAGCCACACACAGACAGTCACACAGCCGCACACCCACCGACAGATACAAGCAGACAAAAGAAAGACGTAAGTGCTACGTACGGAGTTTTATCGAAAAGCTCCCCCGAGCATAAACCACAAAAAGAGCATCTCTGATGCTGAACGATAGGAGATACGGAGAAGAAGCATCGGGTCAAGATCCGGCCGCCGATCGTAATGGAAATGGATTTTTGCCCCCGAGTTGCGTGGCATCTTATCTCGCTGTTGTTGCAGCAGCAGCAGCGTCCGGAAAAGGGTCGTCAATGGGGACGATCGGTGGAACAACAACGACAACAACATCAGCAATCACAACAGGAAGCACAACAACAAATACAGGAGGATCAGGAGGAAACATTGGTTCGCATCATGGAATCGGGCATCACGAACAGTACAGTTTTGAGGGTACGACGATTATGCCAGCCGGTACGGGTATTCCCCCTCCGATTACAGGCTGGAGCAAAGAAGTGCGTTACGCACCGTTCGGTAACAGCGGAAATAGCGGTTTACCACCGCCGCCATTACCACCGCCACCGCCGCCGCCACCACCGCCACCACCTCTTCCTCTTCCTCTTCAGATGCAGCAACGTACTTACTCCCGATCCATGACCTCATTGCCACCAGAGCCTTTTATGATTATGCGATCGAAGGCTCTGAACAGGCGAGTTTCAATAAACGTTGGTGGTGTTAAACACGAGGTACTTTGGCGTACCCTCGAAAGATTGCCACATACAAGGCTCGGTCGTTTAAGGGATTGCAATACTCATGAAGCAATTACCGAATTATGCGACGATTATTCCCTCATTGATAACGAATACTTTTTCGATCGTCACCCTAAATCATTTAGCTCAATATTAAATTTTTATCGTACTGGCAAATTACATCTCGTTGACGAGATGTGCGTATTGGCCTTTAGCGACGATCTCGAATATTGGGGAGTCGATGAATTATATCTTGAAAGCTGCTGTCAGCACAAATATCATCAGAGAAAGGAACACGTACACGAGGAGATGAGGAAGGAAGCTGAGTCGTTGCGGCAAAGAGAGGAGGAGGAATTCGGGGAGGGCAAATGTGCGCAATACCAAAAATGGCTGTGGGACTTACTCGAAAAACCGACTACGTCCATCGCTGCCAGGGTAAGTCTTGCAATTACCAGATTACACTATCCTCATTCATTATTTCTCTCTCTTTCTCTCTCTCTCTCTCTCTCTCTCTTTCTTTCTCTTTCACTTTCTCTCGTTCCTCATTCTTCTTTTCTTCTTCCTCATTGTATAAGAACGAATATGAAAAAAATGTTTTTACGTATAAAAAAACCATCAAATATATCATCGATCGAAAGTCACTTCATTCATCGTTATCATTCTCACAACTCTGGTACGTATAAACAATCAAATATATACATATATATATCTTTATAACCATATTTTTATATACTTTTCTCGTGTATCATCGTCGCGGCAATATCTCAATGTTGAGCCTCCAGTCGCGCTCAAAACGGTGTAAACTTTTATACAAATATTTTTCATCTTGAAAAATCCACTGTCTTCATTCAATAATTTTCGAAAAAGCTCGAACGTTACTGCGATCTTAATGTTGAATATAAATGATAGCGAGTTCCTATTTTTTCTGATCGTTATTACGAACGAGCTCTTTCGAAATTCATAATCGATACAATGTCCATTATTTTAACATCACAATCGACCACACTTCCTAAAAAAATTACACAAACCTTGACACATACCGACACTATACTTGCGCGATTCACGGATTCATCAAGCTGCCTATGTAAATTCATGATGTAACATTTTTATTTCATTTTTATTCGATTAAATAAATAATAAATTTATTATGTCGGCTCGCTTAACGATGTTCGCAAATATAATATAAAGTGTAATATGGTATTGTGTAAAAAAACGAATTTACCATTGAACGACAAATTTGCGGAATAAATCTAGTGATCGGAGAAGAATCAACGAGACTTTTAGTGCTTGTGTGTTTAACAAGGTGAAATTATCGTACGCGGAAATTAACAATGAGGAAAACGTCTCCTCGAACTCGGTTTATTCTACTCGGAGCTAAACCCTAAAGGCTTCTGCCTCCGACAAGTAGTAAAAGTCCGTATTTGATTTGGCACTGAAACTCAAAGATAAACATTTGAAATATAATCATAGAAATAAAGAGACGCGAAATAATAATTATGTCTGATTATTATTCAACGTGCGATAAAAATGAAAATAAAGTAACCTTTTTTTCGTTATACAAAAGTTTTTGCGCGTTAAAATGATTATGAAAAGCGCGATTAATTTCCTCTGCAATTAATTCGAGTCCATAAGTATTACGGTATATAACTTTTCTACAATTACAGTTTTTATAACACCCTATAATCGATGTTTTATTAATTTCTTTTATAATTAATTCGAGTCCATAAGTATTACCGTATGTAATTTTAAACGGATGCAATTTTTATAACACCGTATAATCGATGTTTTTATATTTAGAACAGTACGAGACAAAAATAAACGCGAATGCATTGTGCGCTTGAGTTCTATGCTGAGTATATTTCATACGTATATGAACTCAGGACGTAAAAGAGTGTAGAAAGCTTGAAACAAAAGCGTCGAGTACAATGGTCTCTTATCGAGTAAATTCTTTCGTGTGACGGTCGATTCGATACAACCGCGTGTCTCACGAAGGCCGAAAGCTTCGCTACAATTCATCGTTTTTTCAAGTTCATTGACGAGTTACTTCCTCCCTCACTTTTATCGCGATTCGCTGCACTCGTGTGTTGTTGCTTTCATCGCGTTTTGTCTCATCGTACGACTTGAAATAATGACCTCGTTTCACGTGCACATTTGTCTGTGAACTCGTGTTGTTAATGGAAAAACTTGAAACTTTTTGCTAACTAGAGTTGTCTAAAGTTTCTTGAACTAGCGCGATTTTTTTTCTCTGTGCTTTCATACTCGTTTCTCGAACCTCCTTAACCGTACATTTGTCGTTCGATGCTGAACAAAAGCATCTTTTTTAAATCAGTGGGCTTAAGCATCTTTGAATTTGCTCAACAATTTTTCCATCAAGTTTATCGCCTTTTTAAGCAAATTTTTGGCGAAATTCTCGAATCGATATGAGCTGTTTGTTGGTCGAGGAAACTTCACGGTACTGTCGTTTGATTCTTTGAACCACCGTGGGAATTTTCACTTTTTTTCCGGAATTTCCTTCAATTATTAAACTCAGATTTTTACAACAAATATCGTGTGTTTTTTTGAACTACAAATAAGTCCACGGGGCATTCATAAGAAATAAAAACAAACATAAAGCGTCATTCTTCATTAACTGCACAATAAAATAAAATATAATTATTTTAAACAGTAGAATTCCGTACTTTGTCATGAAAAAAATCATTTCCTAATAAACGTCCACAATCCACACACTTTGAAATTTTATTGAAACAATCAATTCCCGATTATCGAGTCTACATTCGCATATCGCGATCCTAAAAAAATGTTTGAATTTTTTAAATGAATTTGTTAAAAACTTGACAAAACTTTATTGGGAGAGTAGGTATCGTTTTTTCAAACTGTCTAATAAACAACATGCCAACGAAGCCTCCTCCTCAGCACAAAAACACGATTTTTGTATTTTTTATTTTGTAGAACGCAAACAATTACACGCATTTAAAAAAATGTCTCAGCACTTGAAGTAAACAATACGACACATGTACACAAAAATACATAAGTATTTAAAATATCGTATATTGTTGAAACGTAATATTATGGTTGGCAAATAATCACGTATTTTGAAGCTCTGCGGTCTATTGGTTTAACGCTGACGTTTGTACAGTGATGATATTTATGTTATGTATATATATTATATGAATATATATTTATATCGATATATACATATATATAAATTGTGCTTAGCCAGAGCATTGATAGGTTCATATCCATGTATCTTTGTGCTCATACACGTACACAGCAGTAATTTATTTCCTCGTTCAAAAACTCGAATTGTCATTTCTAATGATTTTGAAATAATGACGAAAGATTTTCGAATACATTTTCCTACTCAAGGTTTTAAAATTATCATAAATTCGAGCTGTGTCCGTGTACGCTAAATTTTGTTCATAAAAGTATGTCGCCGTTTTGTAATATATACTTTATTTCTAGGTGGTGTAACCTACTCGATTACTATCTGTTTACATGTATAACCCTAGCTTTTCTAGTTTCATGTAATGCTATTTATCAAGAAAAAAAAAAAAAAACAAAAAACAACAGCAAAAATGAAACATAAGTGAAAGAAAAAAAGAAAAAATACAAACAAAAGTAATGTTGACCTAAATTATCAATGTAATTGATCCCGATGATAATGGGAGGGTTTACACGCGATTACCAGGTATCACGTACATCCTTTCTCGTCACCACTCCACGCAGAAAGTGACCAAACGTAATTTTCTGTTCACATAAATAAGATTTTTTGAATCTTCGATTAATGAAAACACTAATTTTGTTTGTTTGTTTTGTTAAATGGAATGTGAAAGTGACAAAACTCAAGTTGCTGAAATTCTTGAAGTAAAAGTTTTGAAAATAGAGTCCGTAGTAACGTGACTGGAAGAAAGCTTTTAATCCGATTGCTCGTTAAAATTCGTAACGAGTTTATAGATCAAGATACGCGTGGTCACTGTCGCAATGTGCGGAATGGGGTCTTGAGAGGAAATTAGTGGTGTGTTTGTGTGTGATCTCGAGAAATCTCAGTGAACGAAAAAGAGCGTCACGCGATTGTCAATTTTTCTTTCTCGTTTTGTTTGATCGGAGGCCGCGTTGAGAATTTCGTGCGAAATGGATTTTTGTTTCTCGTACCACTTGAATTTTTATGGTGAATATTAAACGTGGCGTGGGCACGTGAAAATTTGCTTTACTCGGTGATATTTTATTGTTTCGTCGTATGCGGTCGGAAAAAAAAATTTAAAGCAGTTAGACAAAGAATTGTCAAATTGAACGAGCGTGCTGACGGAGCACACTTGAGGACACTTCTTTTCTCGAGTGCTTGTAACACCGCTGCTCTGTACAGCTGTACTCAGCCTCGAGAATACTTTTCGTCTCGGTGTTCCCGCCTTTTTTTGCGCTCTCAGACACAGTCAAGTTATCTCAAAATCCCTTGAAGTTTATAAGCTCGACCCGCGCGAGATCTATATATAAACGTGTAAATAATACGTTTATATACAGAATGTGTGATTGAAATCCAGCTTTCTCGATGGAAATACAGTCTTCGACGTTTGTTTTATCTCTCGAATCATAAAACCACGGAAACACGCGAGCCCCAAATCGGTGTTGACTAATATTCCGAATTTTTACTTCTATCGCCCGCGTAATCAACCATTTCGTCATATTTTTCAAATGTTTTTCATCCCGTGATCTGGATATCGAGGTTGAAAGAATGAAAATATTAAAAAGATAAGATTCCAATGGGCAATGGACACGTCGATGACGATTAATTCACGAGAACAAACGGATTACGAATGGGTGTGAATGTTGTGAATGGTTGTGTTTGAAATTTATCCGAATTGTGTATCATGGAGTCCGGCAAGAGTTCTTTCGTTCCTTCCAAGATTATTCATCGATTGAGTAACTGCCCCACTTATTTTTCTTATACATTAATAATGTTTAATAAAGATTTTCATTAAATTAATCAATTCCATTCTTTCAAATTATTCTCTCTTATTGGGGGCTAAAAAGATTGAAACATTTATTCAATTTATAATTCATTCAGTAATCGATTTATTGGAAAAATTCAAAATCTATATGCTCGTTAGTGTTGTTTTTCAAATTCTGTTCATTTTCGCGATATACCTGAGGTTCATATTTGTCAATATTTCATTTACGCAAGTGGCTAATTGTCCGGCCTTTGGTCACGAACGATGAAAAATGTTTGATCGTTGTGCTCAATATTCCGTTTATAATTGATCGTTTTCACGTAAATATACATATATATATTTTTATATGGTAATCGATATCGCTAACGCAAATTATAATGTCTCGATATGCTTTTGATATATTGTTATAATTTTATGATTATTAAAATAAAAAAAAAGACAATGTTCTTATTATTTTGGGGCGCAATGGGTTGTATGAATAATTTTGGTCCAGCTGTGTATTGCTTTTAACGCTTACATGGTAGTATTCACGCACCTTTTATTCGCAGCTCGTGTATAAAAAAAATCACAGTTATACCCGATCGCAAGATTGCGTGAAGAATTTTTTTTTTTTTTTTTTTTTTTATCCAGAGTTATTATCATTTTTATATCAATATTATTTTGAACCTTGTTAAATTTTTGTTCGGCAAATTGCTCGTTTGTAAAATGTTGCAAAGATGATGATGTGAATACCGTGAGGCGTTAAGGTGATATACGAGAACGTGAAGCTCTTGGAAGCATCCGGATTTCAGATGTTTACCGAGGATTCGTGAGGAGGAGAGTGGTCGTAGAAAAAATACTACGTTCTGATACGATAGTAAAATAAAAATAAAAGTAACAGTAACACTTGTACTTATTTTTATTGTTTTTTAATGTCCAAATTTGCAATGTCATTGAGAAGAGTAACGCGATTCCGCGACGAATGATTATTCCTTCTCGTCGCGTAATTGCGTCTCGATTTAATGAAACAAAGAGTATAGAGATATCAGTAATTTGCACAAAAAAAAAAGAAGATACTAACAAATTTGATAAATGATAAATGGAAGACTGTAAAAGGTGATCCAACCACACGAACGTCTTCGAATACAATTAATCAAATACGAGAATAAATAAGGAGTATAATGAAATGATATCCGATATCGACACAGCAGCTATTAAAAAATTGGAGACAAAAAAAAGAAATGAAAACCCAATTAAAGCTAAAGCCACAGAGTTAAAAAAAAAAAGTAGTATAACTTGAACGAGTAATAAATAAAATCGATAAAGTTCATTTTGACAAGATTCGAGAAGAAAAAAAAGTTAAAAAAAAGTGAAATAAAAGAAAGTCTTTAGTTGATGGCTATGAATTACGTGAATTTGCAGGTGATAGCTGTGATATCGATACTCTTTATTGTGCTATCGACGATTGCACTTACTCTCAACACCATTCCTAGTATGCAAGTGAACGATGAAAAGGGAAACTTTCAAGATAATCCGCAGCTCGCTATGGTGGAGGCGTTTTGCATCACTTGGTTTACACTCGAGTACGTGCTTAGATTCAGCGCGTCTCCGGACAAATGGAAATTCTTCAAAGGCGGTCTAAACGTAATAGATCTACTAGCAATATTGCCATACTTCGTCTCGTTGTTTCTCGTCGAGACGAATAAAAATGCTACCGATCAGTTTCAAGACGTGCGACGCGTAGTACAGATATTTCGTATAATGCGTATATTGAGAATATTGAAACTTGCTCGTCATTCAACCGGACTACAGAGTCTTGGTTTTACATTACGAAACTCGTACAAAGAGCTCGGTCTTCTAATGTTATTTCTCGCAATGGGAGTACTCATATTCTCGAGTCTCGCTTACTTCGCGGAGAAGGAAGAGCCCGGGACCAAATTTATAAGCATTCCGGAGACGTTTTGGTGGGCAGGAATCACCATGACGACCGTAGGTTACGGAGACATTTATCCTACGACTCCTCTTGGCAAAGTTATTGGAAGTGTGTGTTGTATATGTGGTGTCCTGGTAATTGCGTTGCCTATTCCCATTATCGTCAATAACTTCGCCGAGTTCTACAAAAACCAGATGAGACGCGAAAAGGCCCTTAAACGACGCGAGGCTCTCGAAAGAGCCAAACGCGAGGGAAGCATTGTTTCATTCCACCATATCAATCTAAGGGATGCTTTCGCCAAGAGCATGGATCTCATCGACGTGATCGTTGACACGGGTAAGACCAATACCATTCTCGTATCACTTCATCCTTATTATTTCATCCCACTTCACATTTTATCCATCGTATTTTCCTCTGCGTCAATATTAACCATTTTTATCTCCATCACATCATTTTTTCACTTTCATTATTCACACATACGGCTCTCAATACGATTTCGATTTTTTTTCTCTACAGACCGTAGAAATACAAAAATAAGCGGTTCGTGTGAAAAATGTCGTGAACGATATTCTATCCTGTTGAGAGTTGTTTCAATAAATTCCAAGATCTTATCTTTGATTTTACGAAATCGACAGACGTGGCAGAGCCTCATTGCGATAATCAAGAGGAAAGCTCCCAAAACTCCCCGCGTCTGACTCGTCGACTCTTTTTCCCTCATTTAATCCCTCCATTAATTGGAGGGATATTTTTTCCGACTGACACATTTAATGTTTTTCATTTGAAAGATTCTTAAATCATTGTTTTATTCTTAATGATGGTAGCAAAATATGTAATCATCAGGGTATACTAGGTTTGAAATATCCCAACGATAATAACTCAATTCAAAATAATATCCCGTCCAAATAAAATCACTTTATAAATATCCTAGACAAGCACAATTGCACTATATAACAAACAATCCATACAGGATGCACACAATGTACTGTCACACACACAGATTTCTGTAGTTTTGTTGGAAAAAAATATATATAAAGAAACCGACAACGATAGGTGCTCGCTCGGCGTTTGGCTCCGGTGGTCACAAAGTTAAGCAGCCTATGAGGTCAGTACTTAGTGTGGTGACCGTTTAGCCATGCATCCGCTCGCGTATCCATCGTTGAGGGGAAGGCACTTTTTCTGAGTTTCTGACGGTGCTAACCAACTGAAACTCTGTCAAAATAAAGCCGCCTGTCAGAGTCTTCTACAGGTTCCCTTGGCCCTTGTGCAAATGCGACACAATAGAGTACATTAAGAAAGAGTGGCTTCGGGCAACACTCGGGGGGCACTCACTGGAACAGAAACAGGAACTATGAAGTGGGGTTAAAGCGATGGGATGGGGTTATAAAAATCCGCAAGAGCAGACGAAGGAATAATGGAAAAAAAATCTATATATTTGAATAAAGGATCACTTAAAGCCTCAAACACATCTTGAAACTTATTTTAATTATATATCCCCAAACATCACGACCCCCTAAACGTAACAAACAATGAAAACACGTTTCCAAACATATTTTCATTCCAGCGAGTGCTTATGTCATCATATTTAGGATATTTATGTATGTGGATGTTTCTACACGGGATATTATTGTTGGATTATTATTGCATGGGATATTTTAGTAGGACTCCGCCACAAGGACACGAAAAGATCGATTTTATCGGGAATCATCCATACATTATTCATTTAAATGAATAAAATACACAAAATATACATTTGAATTATTATTATTATTATTATTATGAGGGTTTCCGTCTAAATCTTCTATCACTTTATTCCTTCGAATGTCATATTCAAGTATTTTCACTCGTGTCATCCAACGGTAATCGCTCCATCTTTTCTATTCCATCGATAAATGTTTGTTCGTTATCATGACGAAAAGCCTCGCCTTGTAGTTAAGCGTTCGTACAACATTGTCAGCATTCGTTCACCACCGCCCCGTTGTACGAAAGTCTTTAGCTCCTCCTCCGTGCTCGCTAACAAGCAGTAGTTCGAACCTTTGCTGGTCAGACGCAGTAACTGCTACATGTAATATCGACGATCCCATTATCGTATACATTGTGCGAATCTATATACATATATACATAGAGTTTTGTCTGTAGGTTACGAAACTCCAAGTATTCGCTTCATCGACCAAAAACAATTTTCCACTCGGCGACACACTTTGTCTAATTCTTTTTTTTTACTCCCTCCCATTTACTTATCTTATGTGTCCCTTCGTTTTATCTGGTCATGCGAACCTCGCATATGTTTTACGCGAACTACCCTTATGACATCGAAACTATACGATAGTTCATTTGCCATCAATCGATAAAAAGCCATGAGTCCGATGACAAAACAAAACAATGGCTGCTCTTACATAAAACATCGAAATCCTTGAATTTCTTAAGACTTTTTTCAATGGAGATTGGGAATGAAACATTTTGATGCACGTTTCTCCGGAAAATTGGGTCATAAATTGTTTTTTTTTTTTTTTCAATCGAAACTCCTCGCTCATCGAAGAACTCGGTTTTTCCAATTTTCTGGAGAACATCGCAATACGTTTTTTGTGAATTTTTTAGGTCACAACATGTCGGGAGTCGACGGTAATAGTACCGAAGGAGAATCGGCCTGTGGTAGGGGACCGGCACAAACGGGACCCGGTTGTTATCGTAATTATGAACATTACAGTCTTTCACGACATCGTAGAAGTGCCTCATCGTCATTTCCGGCAATACCGAACGACATGCCAAACACGCCGGACAGCCCTAATCGTCGTCTTCTTGATTTTGCTCAAACTATACCGGGCTCACAGAATGACGATTATTTCCAAGACGAACTACCGGCGCAACACTCCAATCAAGGAAATACGACACCTAGCGTGAGTCTTTTTTAATCAATTCAACCTTAAATAGCCAGCAAACATTTGCATTCAGCTCGTGTGTTTCTTCATTTTTATTTCATTTTTTTTTTATTCATTCTCGTCGCATCACATGCTCGAGTATTTCTGTTGTCTGCTTTTAAATGTTGTACTCGAGGGACAAAAGTTTGTGTCTAGAGATAAACAAATATTATCTTCATTCATTACTTTTTAAGGGGAAAAATTTTATATGAAAAAAATCTACGTTTCGATCGACAATAATGATCAATCGAATTAAACTGTTACTAAAATAATAAATTCAAAATTATCAACAATGCGGAACTTCGGAAAGAAAAAGGCAGACTGTATTTTTTTCAACCAGTTGTCAACATGCTTCGTTAAAATAAAATACATTCTTAATATTGAAAATTGGAGAATGAATTGAAGAGATCGATCTTTCTGACTATTCACATGGTTCGTTCGCCTAATATTGAAGTAAATGTCTTTAATTTTTTCTCCATTTATGACGTTTTGTGTATAAAAAAAAATACACAAAAAAATTGACCCAGTGTATCAATGCAGTGGCAAAATTTAAGTCTGTCAACGAAGGGTTAACCAATCGTGCTTTGAACTTTTGGTTCTCTAAAGTTTTATGTTGAGAACAATGTTGTCAGGCAAAACGAGATCTTCGATTTGCATAATTGTTGATATTTTTTTTTCGACTTTTCCGAATCGTACTCGAAATACGGTGTGTGATGCGACGTAAGAGAAAAAGTTTGTTTAAATGTAATATAGATCGTGACATTAAAATCCGTAATACTATAACCACGTTTAAAAAAAAACAATTTAATATGCAATAGAGATATTATAAAGGATATGATAATGTTTGAACATCGAAAAGATAATTTCGTGCAGTTCATTTAACAACAATCGCTCATTCGGTTGAGAGGGAAAAAAGTTACGAGAATAAGGCAAATAAACATCGAGAAAGTGGTAAAACAATAAAATCCACCAAGAGACACATTGCTTTGTTCCTTCGATTTGTTAATCGACAGTTTTCCGTTGAAATTAGCTTTACAATAATCTTTTTCAGGTTCAATTATAATTGCGGGCTGATAATGTTAATAATGAAACGATGAAGCGTCACATGAGACGTATATACACAAAAGAAATATAAATGAAATTTACAAATAAAACGCATTGATTTCAAAAATAAAGTAGTGCCAGCCAAGAAATAAAACGCTTTTATCGATTTATCTGTTTTCCATTACATCAGTTGTTCTTTTTACAAAATTCCTCGGGGATACAAGTGAAATTGTTATTGTTGTAAATATTCCTACGTACATAAACCCTACCACAACAAGTTTGTGTGTTTTACGCTGGAATGTGTGTTACCTACGATTATATGTCGCTTGTGTCATTCTTGAAATGCAGCACATGTTTTTTGGCTCGTTCAAAATAAAGCGTGCGAGTGGAAACAAACCGTATTTCATAGCGAACAATGTTTCGGTTTTTTATTGCAATAAATGTACGTGCTCATTCGACAGTCGTTAAACTTTTACAATTTAACTTTCATGACCTTTTCCTTCTTCATTTTGCTTTAAAAACACCTGTTTTGTTTTTTTTAATTTATATTTCAAATAATTAGTTTGTTTTCTTATTTTTCGTTTTCGAAAATCGTTGGTTCAATATTTTTCAGACTATTACAACGAGCTTTTGTTGGTGATTTGAAAAAATTAGATTTGCAGTGAGAACGAGAGAAGCTTGACGTACAATGAAAACAACTTTTTCAATCATAGTTTGCAATTATCTTTGAGGAATTGTCGAAGAGACAAATAAGATTTATGAAAAACTCAAATAAGTCGGAAAAAAAGTATTATATCTTGGCAGATGCTACAGAATTTTGGAAATCTTATTGCGAATACTCACAGGAGTAATACGAGCGAAAAAAAACACAGAAATAAAGAGCAGAAAATGTTGAATAAATCATGAGAAAAACAACGAGATGAACTCGTTGGACACACACACATATAAGAACAACTTTTTCTATACAATCATCCTGCAAATGTATTGCGGAATGGACTAAACGTGGGAAACAAAATTTTGGCTCATTACCAGCTGCTAAGAATGGTAATTAATTCACGTCTATTGAAAACAATAAAAATGCAAGAGGTAAATTGAAAAGTGTGAAAAAAAACAGACAACAGTTTCGTGTGAATACGAAATAAAGAATCGCGACTAAAAAAATTGTACATAATTGATTAACTCTACATGATAAAGTGTACAATTATTTATCAGCACATTCGCAAAAATCTTGATGATTTCGCTGCTATTTCGATTATTTCTTATTTCATAAATCATTTCAAACGTTATCATGTCGACGTGTGTATATTTTTTGTAAAATTTAACTCGGCTCTAGTTTGCAGTGCTTTGTGTGTAGTTTGAAATGAAATTATCATATTTATTTGTAGCTTTCGCATAGTTTTGAATGTAATTATGTTTTACACGAGTAGTCTGGAAATTTGAGGAGCCCGAAAGACCAATTGATGTCAACTACAGTATTGCTATTGTTGTGTTTTAATCATTTTTTTCTATTTTTTTTTTAACACATTATCAAAAACAAAAAAAAAAGATTAGTCTTTTTCCATACGGTTACGGCGAAAGATTACTAGCAGCAGATAACACGCCAATTGAAAAATGAATATTTTATTGCTAATTGTGTGTATAGATGAGAAATAAAAAACAATAAAGGAATGAGAGTTAATAGAAAATTATCATCGTAGTTTATCATTGTCCTGTTTCTCTTTAAAATGCACCAAATGTTACGGTTGCATTTTCAACCATTCTTCTTTCTCTTCCCACTTTACTTTCGGATTTCTAACACTCTACGATATTCTGTACAAAATGTTATAAATAAATAGTCAATGTTAAATGTCAATTAGAAGAGATGATGCATCGTTGAAGATTTGACTATTCCGGCTCGAAGTTTCTTCACGAAAATTATTCGTAAATACATTTTTTCATTCGGCCACAATTTTTTTTTTTTTTTTGACAAATGTTTAAGGGTGACATCCATGAAATCAATAAACTTTAGCACCATAGACTCCAAGGATTGTTTTGGTACTCGAGTAAATAATTAATAAGGACTTTAGTAGAACGTGTTAAATAGAGAAGAATAATATTACGTTTTATAAGTCATAGATTGCTCATTCATTTGTATATAGGGAAGAGTATTGTATTAGGCAAAAAAGATTTATGGGTAGTTCGACTCTCAACTTCAAAGCATGGAAGCGTCGTCGTGCCACGTTTGATAAATAAATAAATGTAGAACTAGATTCGAAGTATTGACGTTTACTGGTTCGAGATTTACGAGGCAGCCTTTCTTGCATCAAACGTTTCGTTCTGTTCGAGAAAGTTACTTAATCATAATGGAGTAGCAACGTTGTACTCATAATTCAGCTTCATTCACATTTTCCCTTATAGTCGATAGCATTTTAGTTTATACTAAATAGTGAAAAAAAAAACATAATATTGTATTTCAAGTGAAATTTGTGTCGTGTCTTTGTATAAAAACGAAAATGGAATCTCTCTGAATAAAAAGTTGTTTTTTCCTTCTTGAAATATAATTTACATGGAATGAATTCTAATCGTTAAACACTGTTTTTTTCATTCAACACGAAAGGCTCCTTTCATTAGGGAAAGGTTCCATTATCTCGTATGAAAAAATCTGACTGAGAAATGAAAATTAAAAAAGAAAAAAAAAATAAACATTTATTTCAGATTAAAATAGAACGATTTGGACACAGATTAGAATTTCTGAAAGGACGAAAATAGGGAGACAGAAAAAAAGAGCAATTTAAGCAGGAAGGAACATTGCTAATTGAATTTAAAGAGGATGGACGTATACGGGAAACCCTTCATTTGTGAATGGTACGATAATTTAATCAAATTTAAAATAGGAGTTGAATTTTATTAGTTTTAATTGATCATGGGTCGGGTATCGGTATCGGGTATGAACATCCTCAAATTTTCACGAGTCTCGATTTGCTCATGGCGCTTTTATTAGTACGATATATATACATTTATATTTATACATATATATATATAATATAAATAAAATATATATGTATATATTGAAGCATATTTAGTTGAAACGAAGCTAAATGAGCTTCGATGTTTCAAAAGATTTTTGTCACTGTTTTTCAGACAATGCTGCCTGATTTACGCAATGTACAGACGTGAGACGTTTTTGGAGTAAACGTTTAACGATGGATTATCGAAGAGCGCAAAGTCCGTGTTTTCTTTTTCGGGACAAGCTTTACGGAGGGATTTACGTACAGAAAAAATAAAGGGAGAAAGACAGAGAGAAAGATAAATAGGAAGCAAAAAATTAAGAGCGGACAATTACTGTCAGTGAGAAACGACTAAGTAAATGACAAGACATTCCTTAATTAAGCGCACGCCAAATATTAATATTAATATATACGGATCCCAGTTCGTAGAAGAAACAAACAAACAAACAAACTAAACAACAAAAACAAACGCAGCAACGCAGACGCTGAAATAAGTTGAGGCTAATTTGTAAAACACGTTCAATAAATGATTCTTTTTTTTCCATTTCACGATGTTTCTTTATTTTATTTTATTTCGATATTTTTACTGTTCTCTCTACTATTACCCATTAGACATTATTACGATGCTTATATATATTTTACTGTAACATTATTTACTGTATATCTACATATTAATTTATATAAATTTAAATATTTATGTTCCATATTATCAATCTTGAGAGAAAGAGGTAGGGCAACGAAAAAGCAGTACGAGAAAGTTATTGTTTTTTTTTTAATACTTTCTACAACGTTTTCAAAACTTTTGGATAGTTAAAAAAAAGATTTACGTGCTACGACGATTATCTATCGAACGTTTGTATCAATTGTTTGAACAAATAACTTCGTTTTTCGATAAACTGTTTTTTTTTTGTATTTTGGCGTCTATCGTACAATATTTCGATGCGTAAGACCATGGAAAAAGTTGTTTCTTTAACCACGTAGCTATCCTTGAATTCGATTGATTGGGTAAGTAGAAATAGCACATGTTAATTCGTCAAAATGATATTTGCACATTGCGAGACACTTATTCTCGAATTTAATTCAAATATCATTCCTATTTTTCTGGTTTGGTAATTATGGATATTTCCAATTTACAAAAGGCTGTGCCTGCTGCTGGTAAAAAATTCGTCTCACATAATTATATTTTTGTTTTGTTTTGTTTTTTATGGCAAAATTGCGAAAAGTATGTCTCAGATTCGAAAAAATGATGAAAACACATCAAACGGTTCACTGTGTTCGTTTGTCTCCACGCTTTGTAGTATATTCGTCACATTCGACGAACTCGATCGGAGCATTTCAACCAATTATGTTATTTCTCTCTTGTCAACAATAATTAACGATTAATTGATTGAACACATTGAAAAAAAGAATTAATCGAATGGAAATAGTGAGAAAAATGGTTAAACTTCTCCGTCGGGTGCTGTTATAATAATCAATGAATAAAATATAGAAAGGAAAGAATAGCATAGGAATATGAAATAATGTGTAATATTATAGGATGAAGAAAAAAAAGATGGCAGAAAATTCGAGAGAATCGATGAATTGCCTAGTGAATTCGAGTGTTGCTTTTGTACCACGAAGGTATTTACAAACCACTAACATTTTATCTTGAAACTCGCCAATGTATAGATCGCGTGTTCACGTCATAAATTCATGACGTTATTACTTTTTCTCTCTTTTCATCCTCCGATTTTTGAGGCATTTAAGCTTTATATACTTTATCCAATTTAGCGAAAAAAAACTATTGCGATCTTATCGATAACCAGCTTGCAATCTCAAACACGAAAAACAACTTGTCAAAAGTTTAAATTGGTTTCACATTTTTCGTTCACTTCGCGTGATTTATACATTGCTAAACGAGCCTGGCACATTTCATTCATTCAATAACTACATTTTACATTTGTGTGTGAATATCTATATGTATATGTGTATTTCTATGTCACCTTTAGCACTAATCATATTATTTGTACAATTTATCTCTATCGATCGATGAAAAATTATCCCAGTCTAGGGTGTGCCAGTTTCATTCTTTTATTTTTCGGTGTTCCTCGGTTTAATAAGTTCAGCTTTTTTTCATGTAATTCGTCAGACAACGAAGAAATATCAACATAATAAAACTGACACACCCTCGTTAAAAAAAAGAGAACTTCTCGACTGAAAACAAAATAAATAAAAATACTTATTTGTTTGATTTTAAAGTTGCCAAAAATAATGATTTTCGAGGATTAATTCTTTTCCAATATACACTGATAATTATTATTGTTTTTTTTTATTTCTTCAAATAATATTCCAGTCGATTGGCACTCATTTTTTATAGGGTAATAATTTATTTAAACTTTTATTATTCAATTTGTGATATATCGTCACTTCTACTTCTCATCAATGTGAAATAATTCATTCGTTTATCAAATTTCACTTTATCTGACTTGAAATATATTTATTTAATTTGTAAATCCTTCAGCTTTATGATATAAAAACAAAAGTGTGTTTAAAAAGTTTAACGTTGTTACGGGTAAGTGTTCGTATATACATCACTTTATTTCTATCGTCATAAGCCTCGTGAGAGTTTTCAATGCTTCTATCGCTTTCAAAAATGAATTTTGAGTTCTGCAGTGTGCAAAAATGGATTATAATATAAATCTATCGATTTTAGAGCCGAGGATAATGACTCAGGTAACATCAGGGAATACATTTTTTTGTTTTTTTTTTTCCATTTCAACATTTTTCGTCCAAGAAACAAAGTTACATTGCACCACCACCACCACCACCACCGGCAGAAATTATTTTTCAATAACAATATTTGACACACTATCGCATAAACAATCCACTGAAACATGACAGCTTTGAATCTTGTATAGAAATTTTAGTTCACAGCCTCGGAAAAGCAATTTAATTAAAATAAGTTGCTCGTGTCATATACGATCGAATATATGAATACAGTAAAAAATATTTTTATTATTTTTCTTACTCCTGAAAACAAACACAATATTATTAAATGCTTTGCATTGTAAAAATCTCATTTCCAATTATAATTCCACTGTCTGATTATTAAATGAAAATAATGCTTTTCTTTTTAAGAGCTCTTAATGAACAGACACGTTTATCAAAGAAACAAAAATCTTTGAGTTCAAAGCTTCCGTAACGAAAGGAAGCTCTTTCGATCGAACGATATTTAAATAAAAATGTAGTAATTACGATTTGAAAATACTGAATGAAAAAAAAATGATTTTTTACTGTTTACTTTTACTACTAAATGTAAAAAGTCGTTGAAAGCACCACATTTAGTTATTATTCTCAATAAAAGTACCTTCGATGCATTGTAGTTAATGAAAATGGGAGGAAAAAAATTGACAGTTTAGATTTAATCGCGGTGAATCTTTTTCCAGGAGTACAAAGAATATCGCGACGCAGAAAATATAATGCCATTAGCAACAAGCGATTTCCGTAATCCGGTGTGTCAAGAATTAAGATCAATGCGTGAAAGCAGCATGGAAACAAGTGGATACGGGGATTATTCACACGAGATATATCAGCAGGAAATGTATCCAACAGAAATGTATCCCACTGAGATTTATCCGACGGAGATTTATCAACCGGAGATTTATGCACAATCGCCGATTCAAGCGATCGAATCGACGATCGTATATACTAAAACTTATGCGGATCGTGGTAGCGTCGATAGTTCCGACACTTATGCCAGTTGTCAGACCCATCCGTTTCACTCACAAGCCGATCTCACCGACGAAGCTGACAGTAATCTTTACATAAATCCACTTGAGGGTACGGACAAGTGTGGCAAAATGAGAGTCAAAAAATCAACGTCTAGTGAACATGTTACGAGAAATACGATTGACGTTTCACCCAGTACCGAATCTTTGAAAGGCCTTGAATTTCCTCAACAGACTGAGAGTGCTAAGCTCAGCCTTATCGAGACTTTACCAAAACACAAGAAAATTCGGATTCAAAAGGTCAGTCCAAAAATTACAACAATCAAGTAACAATATACACGTAAATAATCAATTTATTTATCCATTTCAAGATTATCTAAAAGTGACAGCAAAACTATTAAGCCTTATCTCATTCGCCGTTTAGAATGATTTGGTTTCAGAGTAACGTAAAATTAGAATGAGATTGAATGAAGGTTTCTTTTTTTTTTTTTTAAATACGTTGGAAGCACCAAAATGTTATTTAGTGGCAAAGTATTTAAACTAACTTCCCTAGAATTCACGATTTCACAAACGCATTCAATTTGATCAACTCATGAATTTTGGAGCATTCATTGATGAATAAAAACCTTCTATAAAATACAATTTAAAACCGCAATTATACTTGAATTTTAATCGTAATATATTCCCGTTTCAAACGATTATTGTTTCAGAGCGGAGGTCTCCGGAGACAAGTGGTAACGGAGCAAGAATCGTCATCAACGATTGGGCAGCTATCGCCGATTCCATCAAATTCTGGTAGCACCGAGGACAACAACAATCAATATGAGGGCAGTCTTCGTGGTGGACGGTCATCCGCATCGAGTACGACGATCAATTCCTCAACAACGACAAGCACCGTAGCAACGGCTCCACGTGTTATAAATCATCAACAGTTCGGAAATGTTAGCAGTTCTAAGCAATACACCGGTAAATGATGAAAAGGCTCGATCCACTTGGCTATTTCATGCGCAGTACTTTGGCAATATGCGTAAAAAAACAAAAAAAAACACACACACACCCATAGAAAAGAAAAAAGCAAAAAAAAAGTGCATCTTTCCACTCCGTTACTATTTTACATGCGTAGAGATCATCATTTTAGTTAGATTTTACATTATATTCGGCATAATGTCATGAGGACTATCACCGCAAGAATATTCATTAGTTGTACATAATTGTAAAGTTATTCACGAGTACTGATCGTACATATCATTGAGAAACGCCAGCTTGTTCGTCAAGGATGTATAGGAAGAATTATTAATGAACCTCGTACCTTAATCTTTTTATATATAAACAAAAGTTTATTCGAAGTTAAATACATTTTTTTGTATAAATAAATTTTGAATACATTTCAAATTGTTACCTTTCGCAACGTTTTGTATAAAAATAAAATAAAAACTAAATAAGAAAAAAAAAGAAAGTATTTTCGTCCACTGACTAGTTGCAAAAGTCTTACAAAACATCTTGACACTTGTTTTCACGTACTTTTACTCTTTGCACTACTTCTTTCAACGAGCAACAACGAACGCAAATAATCATTTTTCGATACTAAATATAAAACAAGACGTAATCAATAAACTAATGAAAAATACAATTACAAAAAAATGGTATATACATTCTTTGCAATAAATTTTCATCATTGTTGTCTTTGAAATTCAAAGCTTTTTCGTATTTTCCATATCATAGAATATTTGAAATTTTCAACATAATGCAATAATCGAAAAATCTCATTGAAATTGAGTGTTTAATGTGATCGTAACTCCTATACATCCTTTTATTTTTCTTGGAGTAACCACGATATTAGCGAGATAAAGAAAAAATTTCGTCCACGTAGATTAGTTGATAGTATTCATGATATAAATATATATTTTTTTGAGAGCAACTATTTTAAAGTTTGCGGCTGTATTATTATTTTTTATCCCTCTTTTTGGGACTGTTATGAAGAATTTTGTTTATGCTCTCTATTAATTTCGCCCACTATTGTTATACTTCCAAGTTGATCCACAAATTCTGCGCGCAGCCTTGGTTCAAATATACGAAAAAAAATTCAATGGAAATATAGAGCTACAGGCGAGACGCACAAAAGGACAAACGTATTTAGCAACAGTGGGTGAAAAAGTTCATTAGATCGTCAGATATTTAGCCATGCGTTTTATTTTTCTGCCTGTAAAAGCGCACGGCTGCACCACACGCGTATCCACCATCAACGAAATTTATTTATTTCACCAAAACAAAAACAAGTAAAAAAAAAACAAACAAACAAAGCGTACCTACTGTTACCTACTGTACATATATTTTAATAGTCTAATTTTCACACACAGAGAATATTTCAGCACAATAAACGATGAAGTTATGTCTTTTAGACAGAAATATAAATATTATACTTATGGCTCAAGAAGTTACAACTGTCAAAACAAGTACGACGGATTTTCAATCTTCTTATTTTCTTATTTTTAATAACTTAATCAATAATTTTATCAAAAAAATTGAGAGAAAAATCAAACCTTTGTGTTTCATCATTGCTTTCAACACAAAAGAAGTTGATATTCAATCAGTTTTCCAATTTCTTTTGTTTTTATGGACCAGTTGAATTATTATTTGCAGAAACAAAAAAATATATATAATTTGGCATAAAAATATGACAATTTTAATTCAAAAATGCAAACAGAAACGATGACAATATTTACATTAACGCATGGCCTTCTATCTTCATTATTCGTTATTGTTCCAACAATTTTTGATTTCGAGTATCATAAATTTTCAATTACCATTAAAAATCGGTTGGATCTTCTTGAGCAATTATTCCATAGTAAGAAAAAGTAAATTTTTTACTACATTAAAATAATAAGCCTAATTAATACGTAGCAGATATATATTCACTCGAAATATATATTAAAATTTCGGAATGAATCTCTGAGTGTGGTAAACGGGCACTTAGGCCTGATGCTTCGTTGGTCCACCACCGTTCAAAGTACATAAACACAAAAGAAAAAGAAAAGAAAGAAACAAAAAAGAAATACATACAAACGTAAAGCTTGACATCGCTGATCATGTATATATGTAAATGTAGTTTTTTTTTATTTACAAAGACATGTTATTTCTCACTCGTTCACGTCACGTGAGAATTCGCACTAGAAGAGTTGTCTGTATATTATTTTAATGAACAAAAATAAGCGAAATGTTAAGAAAAAAAAAAAAAAAAAACAAGTCCGATAGAAGTTACATAGTTATGCACGCTACGGTAGTTTGTAATGAAAGAAATCTAGCTCGTTTATACACACATATATATATATATAGTACGTTGATTATTTATTATTATACTAGTTTGTTGCGGTTTCGTATATTTACTATAAATATTGCATCCATCTTCCAAATCATCGAATCACAAAAATAGTTTTGCTGTCACAGAGGATGTAAAAAAAGGTTAAGCTCAATTGGAAACAATGAAAAACAAATTGTAATGAAAATACTACTTGAGAAAGATACTCAAAAAAAAAAAGAAAAAACGAACGAACGAAATATGATTTCCGCAACATACTAATAATCGTGTAAATACAATGATTATAATTTATTTTTTTATCTTCGAGTCAAGCGTCGCAGAAAAGACAACGAGGTAAAACACGTGCGAGAAAAAAAAAAGATGATCTGATAGAATTTCGTACATGTTTCATGTACACGTAAATGAAAAAAGAAAAAAAGTTATTACACTATTCGAGTCTTCGCAGTCCGGAATACTTATAAATATATTTACCATCTCGTAATGAATTATTATTATTGTTAAGAGTGATCGAATGTTTATACCGAAATAATGAGTTTCTACAAATATTTTTTTCTCATTTTTTTGCTCCAACATCTTCGCTCACAGAATCGATCGTGTGGCTCGACAATCCTTTTTCACTCTTTCTTTCTCTCTCTCTCTCTTTCTCTCTTTCTCTCTCTCTTTTTCTCTCTCTTTCTAGCTCTGGCTTTTTGCTTCTATGACCCACGATCGGAGAAAAAACAAACGAGAAGAAAGTGATAATAAAATATGGAAAAAAGCTTTGGTTTTTCTTTTCATTTTGACAGAGTTCGACCGCCCGTTCAACCCTTGCTCGACATTTTTTTACGTCATACGTATGCGTCATACGTTCATTAATTTTCTGACATTTATTCATTAATCGTTTCAATTTTTTTGTAATTAACAATATTTTTGGTGTTGTTGTAATTTTCGTTTTTATGGGTAAATACTTCTTTTTTCGATGCTCGAGGCCTTCGGGTGCAGGAGTATCGTGAGCCTTTCTTTCATTATATTATTTCAGGTACACCGACTCGAACCGGAAGTAATAAATTATCCCAATCTGCTGATTCAATCGACAACGCAATGGCAGCTCTTTACATCGAACAACAACAGCTACAACAACAACAACAACAACAACAACAGCAACAACAACAACAGCTACAACAACAACGTCAAAAAATATCAAAATCCATACTCAAAAAGGCTGATACTAGTTCTAACGAGTACAATAATGATCGTGAGGGTGATACCGAAAAATTAATATTAGATAATGCCAGTTCTAGCAGCGTTTTCAATCAAGGATTTAATCAAAGTCCAGTCATGATGAATTTGAATGCAGCGCGTTATGCTAAAGCTGGACAAATGCTCAGAAGCAACAACAACGTTGAACAGTTCAGTACCACTGGACAAAAAGATGGCAAAAACGTCTTGAAAGGAATTTTTGGTGGTACGAACGAAGGTACATATTAGAATATTAAAGCTGTGTGCTCAAGTTCTCAATATCCATTATTTTTTCAATTTTTGAAGTTCCGATTAATAATACTCTATTAAAATATAATCAATACTCACTTGTATTTTCTGCTTGGATTTTAAGCTAGAAAATTCAGCCAAACTCTAGATTTCAACATTTTTTATCTAATTTTTGAATCACTGTTTTTCTCTGACCGGTTGAAGAACTTTTGCACGTGTCTGATAATTTGGTAAAAATATAATAGGATCAATAATTTGTGCACTCCAGTAGCTCACGTAGAGTAGAATTAGCAGAAATAGAACAAGACGTGCTGTCGTAGAATGCACACAAAGGAATTTGAATAATTAAAATAAAGGTATTTTTTGTTTCGAGCAAATTTCATTTCAGGCATTTTCTCAATCGATGATGTTAATACTACTGATGATTTTTCAAAATTATAAATTATTCCCATCGAATTTAAATTTTAAAAAGTTTTGGCCCTTGCCAAAACATAGTTTCGTTAAAAATTCAAATTCGTGAGGATTGTAAAAAAGAAATCCCGGACAAAATGTCAAAGTGAAATGGTTTATTTGGCCCGTTCCGAGTAATTTTGTTCAGCAGCCCAAAATAACTTTTACATTTTCGCATGACAAACATAATTCATTCAAACATGAAAGAATTCAAAAAATTAGTTGCACGCATAGTTGTTACACTCGAAAAAAAAAAATTGTGCGCTTATTTAAAGCCTCGATCATTTTTTAGTTAAATAAAAACAAAAAGGCATCCATCTCGTATTCCAAATTCCGAAATGAAGCGACTTGATTATTAAAATCAAGTTGCTGACATAAAAGTGCCTTTAGAGAATGCGATTATTTGCAGAGGAAAAGAAAAATCGTAACGAAACTTCGATGGACATTCAGGAGAAGGACGTGTGGGACGAGACGATCACGGATGAGAAAACTCGAGTTCGTTCCACGCAGACAGCGAAAGACGATAAAACAACGTTAATAAAATCGCTTAGACCATCGAAAATAACAAAAAGAATGATGTCGGGTGAAAAAAGAAAAGTTTGTCGAGCAAATAGTGGCTCTTCGAGCCAGGGAAGCGCCGGTTCTGATGGTAATCGTTTTCATCAAGATTCACATCGTTTTTCATCGTAGCCCAAGATTCCACGATACAGTTGTTTAATTACCAGACTAAGCGATGACACGGTGGAAATTTCCGTCACCGAAGACGTGGCTGATGAATTATAAACTTGGTAAATAGTCTACAATCGGATTGAAATACTCGCGCAAAAATGTATAGAAAACACGCATCATTAGCAAAACACAACGACTCTTTAGTACGAATCTGTATAGAATAGTAATAAAAGACATATTCAGGAACAAAGTTTTAGCCAGCCTCTGTAAACATGACCTTAACCTTTTCGTTAGACGAAACTACCTACGTCACAAGTAGAAATTATACAGCCAGGATGAATACTCAAAATCCTATTGAGCCGCAAATCACAAAAGAATGTCAAATGACAATATATAGACTTCGTTACACAATTATGAACATTGTTGAATTGAATCGCTTCTTCAAAACTTTAATGAACGACAGACTTTCCCGTTTTACTGGACATTTATTTTAATAAGAATATCAACAAATTTTCAGTGGCGATACTGCCGTCGTTTATGTGAATTTTAATTAATGGTGTACATTCTTTTTTTTCAAATTGTATTATAGATAATTTACCATTTATGTTGTTAACAATATCGTTTCAAACATCGCAATTCCAATCTGTCTCTACGAATGTTAATTCATGATGTTTTAATTGCAGATAAATTAAAAATAATCCTTCGCACATTAAACAAAAAAAAACGGAAATACATAACTTTAGTACAATTAGCGGTAGCCATATTCTGATATGCATTCGGTAAATCAAAACAAGGAGAGATTACAGTAAAAAAATAAAATAATAAAGTAACAGGTGTTATCGATGTTCGGATATTTCGATTGAAAGAGTTGGAACAGACTAGAGATAAGGAGAGTGTTGTTGTGATACGTACTTATGCATTAGGAAAAATGCGTACAGCGCAATTTATAGTGAGAGATATATTGATCGTTGCAACTTTTTTTATGCGGCTACTGTACAATAATAAAGCAAAAAAAAAAAGAAAAAAAGAATAGTGTAAACTGCGCTAGAACAAAAGATCTAAGACACTGTTTAAGGTAATACGATCGCGCTGATCTCATCAAAAATTTACGCACGTCAACTTTCTTGTACGACCCACTCATTAGCAAATTTACACGTTCCATGAAATGTCATCTCGTGAAATAATGAATTACCTAAATCTCGTTAAATATGAATTAAATAATGAAAATAACGAAATAATGAATTTTCGGATTTCTGGTTTAAATTCGTAATGAGGGACTCCAAAAACCTCCGAGTACAAAATTTCAAGTCAAGGAGTTGAATTTCAGTTCAAAGGGTCAAAGGACGTTTTGATATCTTGTTTTTACATTTCAATGGATTTGAAAAGAAATCAGCTATAAAATTCCAAAAAGACGATCAAGTCATGCTCCCTGACGAGACTGAGTTTGTAATTTTCAACTCAAAACGGTTAACCACAATTATTTATTTTCGCAATCATCAGGACAGTATTTCCCTCAACATCGTACTATATATTTGTCAAAATCTACCACGACATCCAATCACTAAGATTAAAAAAGGGTGATAGACTGAGCCTACTGCATGCTTTATACGGGCGATAAGTATAAAAAAAAATTAACAACTTTGATACTAATAATGTTGATTTGAAAGGGTATACGATTTTGAAGTTTAACGAATCAACAAATATTGCTATTATCGTCAAGTGTTAAAATCAAACAATTTAATACGCTGATATTTTCGTTTGCAATCGTACTACCTTAACACTCATACAATATGGCACTGCAAATATTTTTATTTCAATGTTATATGATGACTTTCGAAAGTTTAACGATATATGAATAAATATATATAAAAATATATATGTATATGTACACAATACATTACGCCTATAACTTAAATGTGCCTTGTGCCTGAAGCATTGATGTCGCGCAAAATGAAAAATTAAATCAATACCTGCAAACACACTGCACTCCGAACTGCTTGTGCTCAATAAAGATATAAAAGTTAACAGACAAAAAATGGATTATTGCTACGAATGCACGAGAGTGAATGATTTGAAAACAAAAAAAATAACAAATATACGAAAAAAAAGAAAAATTTGCATTACTGTGATACAGACTCGCGCCTCCTTATCTCTAGATGCTTTTTCGTCTGAATGTAATGAATAAAAAACGTAACAATCTGTTGTAATTCGATAGCAATGAACGACGTTCATTGATATTTCGAAAAATTCGAATTTCGAAATAAAACGATATATTCTATTGCTACGACTTTCAGTATATTGACAAAAATCGGTGGCGAAAGGTTTTTCATCGAATAATAATGAATAAGACACGCCTCGAATAATTGAAAATACAAATTACTGTCATTCGGAGAGGCTGTGAGCGAGAATAAAAAATATCTGATACGCAATTTGGCAATCGTCTGCGATTCGACGATCCTAATTAAAGAACTTAAGAAAAAAAACCGTTCTCAGGCCACTTCGCCGACACACTTCAATGTCCTTACAACTACGAAGCACTGAATCCGTCAATATTTTTAACAGTACGAGATCAATTAACAAAAAAGCAAAAAATGTAAGTCAAATGTGAATTGGCATCAAAAACAATCTTTATAACGATATCTTAATTATTACAGTTCATCGTTTTCAACATTTGACAACAAATCAACGATAATTAAATAACGTGTGTACTGTTGCAAATAGAGATAAATAATTCGCATATTATGAGAAACCGACTAAAACGATGTCTCCGAAATTTCTGTCAAATTTCACCTCGGACATTATTATTGTAAAATGTATAGTTACCTGATAAAAAGATATATCGTGTTATCAAATCGTCTACTTATTAGAAAAAAAGAAAGCCCACATGTGTATATAGATGAATAAATATTAATTTATATCAAATATATCGAATGATATATTGTTAAATAAATCAAAAGCTTAAATATAAATGTTTGGTTTTTTTTTTTCGTCCGAGCCACTAATTCTTATACTTGTTGTCGTCACAAATTAGTTAATAGGAACAAACGTTCCGTCATGTCTTTTTATCTATTCCCTGTTCTCAATCTGACTTGACCATGCACATCATAGTGACTTGTTGTCATGGGGAACAAAGCGACCCTTATTCAAATCTGTCTTATACAAATATCAGCCGAATTGTTGTAAGTAAAGTAACATATACCCATGAAAAATACAGTATATAAGAGACGATGTATATCTTTCACGAAGATTATAGCATTAGTATTCCGACAATTCATCTCGGCTTTCTGAAGAATGAACGCACCAATGGTCGTCTGTGATTTCCATTAACATTATCAGTCGATATCGAATAACTAATATATTCATAAATTTGGGATTTTTATATGAGGGCTTTTTCGTATAAGATCGATTTATTACGCAACGATGAAAAAAGTCATGACGAAGCTGTATGCAGATTTCATTTGTAAGCTTTATTTCGCATTCTTTTATTATCCTCTTGGGCCTCGATATTTTTTTTTCTTTTTTTACATATTTTTAAATGTTTTTTTATTATACAACCAAATGAAAATACACTTTTGAAAAACCCTTGTGATTGGGGAAAGGTCAATGGTTGCTTCAAAAAAACCAACAAGTGTACGCGACACGATATTTTTATTAAATAGACAATATTTGAGATTAGTATAATTTATGCAAGTTTTCGGTTGTGTACATAATACCATATTGTTCAATCGTCGTAATAATACGCGTTGTCACTTTTGTTCTTTTTGTAACGTGATACAACCGGTGCTTTTTCTTCGTCCGCTACTAAAGTTCGCTCTATTTTTCTCACGATTTCAGGATACATTTTGAAAAATTGTCCCAACCATTCTATGGGGAATCTGTGTGATCATATAATTCAGTTAATTTGACGCAATTCTAAACAAATCTTTTATATCAAAGTTTCATATATTTTCTTGATACAAGAAAACATATTCACGACAGAAAATCATACGGTCTAGTGTTCTGTAATATTTTTGAATTTTTGGCTCAAGGTTTTCATTTAGTTAAAGATTTTTTATCTTGAAAATTAGAGAAAAACTGACCATTAAATGTATGTCAGAAACAGTTTGATTTACATCGAAATTCATTAAAATATAAAAAGAATTCGATAATAATTAAATATAATAATTATTATAAGGATGATTAAACATAAAAATAGAATATATCTTCAAACAAGTACCTTTCAGAAACATCGGTGGCAGGTATCAGTGCCTCGCGACCATTGAGTCTGGACGATTGTAAATTATTGCTATGGCGTTTTCCAAAGCCTATAGCTGTTGACATGGAATGAGGCTTGAATCCACGAATTTCACGAGGTTTCGACCGGCGCCTTGGTTCATTGTTATAATCGCGAACGGCAGGATAATCAACATTCGTTGCGGCACTTTCAGCCACCAAATCGAGGATGTACACGACCAAGACGATCGTTATCCCCAGTCGTACAGTTCCCTATAATAGTTTTTTAGTGTTATACAGTTCTTTGTTTTCCAGTGGGAATGGAAAAGACAAACGAATCATTGAACCGAACAAAGACAAGAAAAATTGAACCAAACAAATCATTTGCAGGACTTGGACACCTCGCACAAGACCCCGCACTTTTGTTGTCGAGAATTCTATTTCCAGATTCTATTTCCGAATCCTTTTGAGGACTAACAAAATTCTTCAACCATGTGACACATTGTACGACCTTTTCACGAATTTTTGGTTGCCCAGGAAGGAATAACGATTACGTTAGAAAAAAAAAAAAATTCATTGAAATATAATAATTGTAATAATAAAGTGAAAATAAATTGACTCAAAAAAAAGCCTGAATAAATAAATAGATGCCAATACTCCGGAATTACTTATAACACTAGCTGAGCCCTAAAAATTTCGTAGACAATTAGAAATCTTCGCCTCGCACCATTTAACTGAACCGTTCAAAACCATAAACTAATTCTTTTTTTTAAATTTGTTCTCAAAACTTTTATTTCTTTTTGTTTTTATGGTCACTCATTGCAAACGCAAAATTCCGAAAACTTAAACTTATTTTTAATTTCATTCGATCCACAAAATTTCTTCTGACAGCATTGTCTCATTATTTATATTATTTCGAATGAAAGTTCTGTTATTGTTTAATGCCTTGTTCCTGACAGTTGTTGCCACAAAGTTCACAACTAATGTTTAATAAATAACATGAAATATTAATTTAATATGAATTTTTCATTAAAAATACTCAAGTTTGAAAAGTAATTGAATAATAATTAAAAAGAAATTTGTCCAGAATATTCTTGTATGAAATTTGACTACCATCATGGCACACTAATGGCACAACACTGCATTCGAAATTTGATACTTTTAGGGGCGAAATTTTATCTGTAAAGTTGAGATAAAATTTTGATAAACGTCATTTTCAAACTGTTACACAACAGCGAACAGAAATTTACGAAAATTTCTAACGCCGGAAACTCAAGAGGTGAAAAAAAAAACAATGATATAAACAGAAGGAATGTGGGCGTCTGTTGAGTGCCGATTTTTTATGAATCGTTGTCAACGCTCCTTCTTAAATAAACGATATTTATTATTCATGCATTTAATGACAAGCAGGAATAATGATTTTAAAAATTTCATCAAAAAAGCGTACTCTAGTTTAATTTTTCTTTTAACCACTAATTGAATTTGTTGTTGCTATTAAAGAGTCGTAATTAATTGCACGAACAACGACAAACATAAGGTGCAGAAATATTGTTTTGCCAAATGTTTCAAATAAGACAATCACACGTTTTAAGATAAGTTTGAAAAAATCTGTTGATGTTTATATTAGCAAAAAAAAGAACGGGAATGAATATGCCCGATAAAGAGTCTTTATTATGTCCGAAATCTACAAAGTTCGAACTATGTAAACGATTCGAGTGAGGTACGTGTAATAGAAAGAGGAGCTCTTCGTGTGGCACTCCTCAAATTAATTATCCACCAAGGGGTGAGCTTGTGTCACTTGTACAGCAATAGGTGAGCATAAGAGTATATAAAGTTACGAAAGATACACACCCTTTTTTTCACCGAAAAAAACTGTGAGTATTGCAAGAAATAAATATTGTTTTGAAAAGGAAAAAAATGCAAAAAAAAAATACATGAATGAAAATAAATAAAAACGAATAACACCGTGTTAAATATTTTGATTCTCCTCACCTGTAATTTCCAGGATTTCATGGTTACGATCTTCGTCGTGAAGAAGCCGTTACAACCGGTTCAAAATTCGCGATCCAAAGGAAATAATTAAAAACGCACAGAAAAATCGTGACAGTTTACTATTTTATATATTTTAATAATTATAAGTTTTATCGCGAAAAACTTATTGTTTATCGTAAAGCAAAGTAATTTACGTTTGTACTATTTTCAAGTTTCTCCTTCTTCTTTAGAATTAGTTTTATAAACAGATTGTTGTTTCGGAAGTCAGCCGGAATCTCAACTGAGCGGACGATACGATCGGCTTGCCCTTTTGTAACGTCGAGAAAGAGCACCGCGCTGACGCCGCTCTTGCCGCCGTTAAATCCGCCTACCAACGTTTTCTACCGAAGGCTGCACATATAATCGTCGCTACCACCGGTTGACGCCGATGCGTACAACATTTTCAATGTTCTATATACGTGAGTCCAACAATACAACCGAAATCATCACATCCGTGACCCTCACCCTTTGACACTTGCTCCGAAAAATTTTCACAGTTTCATTAAAACTCCAATCTATGCAACTGTTATTACATTTTTTCTCCTATCGCTCTCAAATAAATAACTGTATGTGACAGAAGAAAAAACACCAGTAAAATATTCAGTGAAACTGGAAAATTGAGTCTTCGTAAAAGTTTTTCCAAATCGTGATGTCGAGCAGATGCTGAATCAAATCAATTTTGAAGTTGTCCGATAGAAATATGATTTAAAAAAAAATCATCTTGACAACTTTTTAAACGTACTCAAGTTCTTTGAATCCAGTTATTTGAATATCTTTGAGAAGTTGCAAGTGAAAATTTATAAACTTTCGAAAACTTTATAAACTCTCGTTGATGGAAGAAAAATCATTTCATTTCTTCAATATTTCCATTTACTAATCAAACTCATGAACATTTACGCGAAGCATCACTAGGTTTTTTGAGAATGTTAATTGTTCAAGAATTCATTCGAACCGCATAGAATGATGATGTCGAAAAAGCCGAAATGGCTTTAAAAATAATAAATAAAATACCTCCGACGAACAAAGTGATGAATGTCATTGCGAAGAATAATCAATTCAAATTAAGTGAAATCCATGAGGTTCAGATTAATCAGGCAAACGTTAAATGAGATCCTCGTAATTGTTTCTAGGACGAAATTTCTTTTTGGCTGCCGAAAAAGCAAAAAAAAAACAGCAAAATTATAAACATTCTTACAAGGTACGAAGCATGATTTATCTGAAATATTCGGTTTTCAATCACGTCTCAAATCTCTCTATACCGATGGTTTTCCAAACTTCTCTGAAGCCTTTGGAAATTTGAATGTTTTTGACACTTGTTACAGGTTAGCAAACTCCAACAACTTTCCGTAAATCAGATTCTTTTTCTCGTCGAGAAACAACTTTTTGTAATAAGTTATAAAACTACTATCATGCTATTCAAAAAATAAAAGTGCACGCTCGATAAAGTGGTGCAAAAAAATTACTCGTAGACTTGTGTTTATATTGGCTGTATCGAGGCATAAAGTTATGACACGATCAGAAAAGACTCCATACATTCAGAGTTTCAAGCAATACTCCAGCTCAATTCTCGTCCCTTGTCCTATTCTAAGTTTTCGTTTATAAATAACTTCTAATGCTATAATTATCCTTAATTTCATTTGTCTTTTACGAACAGCCTTATAGACACCTGTTGATATCGATGTTTGAACCTGAGGCTCTCAGGAACACAATTGCGCACAATTGCGCGACACTCTAATTACGTATATGGTTCTAATTAAAAGTCGCAAAAAGTGTTTTTTCGTTTTTCGAATTACTTGCATCTCTTATTTTGAGAGAAAGAAAAAAAATGACATTGTACGGTTCTTTACTGAGAGAAAAATTTCGCTGAACGAATAAAATTCATTTTCTTGGTCAAAAAAATGAATTTTGTTCGTTTACCTATTTTTTTTTTTTTCAGTGTCACTCCCTCAGGTTTGGGTCACTTGCGATTCGAGGCACCCGAGGTTTGAATAGTGTTTCCAGGTTTCCATGGAATTTCCATGGAAAAAAGAAAAACCAAAATATCAAATGTTGAATAGGAGAGAATGAAATTGATAAAGAAAAAGTGAAGCTTTTAGGATTGAGAGATCTAGACAACAGAAAAAAAAATGAGAAAAATTGGGGTCCAAACGACAGCGGACGAGAGTCGAGGACCTGTCGATTTTGCCTGGTAGGCTGAACGTATATGGGTACACATTTGTAATACACGGGGAGAAACTCGAGACGAAGTACCAGCATAGAAGCGAACAACTCTCCGGACTAGCTCCCTTATTGCTGGGGTGTATGTATATACAGATAGAAAACACTCTGTTGAGTGTACAGGGACGACTAGAGCGAGGGTACAGTCAACGGCACTCGCGCATCTCTTCGTACGGGATACACTACTTATCACTAATTGAAAGTGACCGTGTTACCGTTATAGTCAGGGTGGCTCGGATCCGCCTGCGGCACTTCGGAGACTCTATGCACGCTATTTCGACCTATACCTACGCACATATGTATATACCTGACTCTAACTCAACTACAGCTCTTCACTGCCTTCAAGATAAATGTACATACGTGCATCTATATGTATATGTATATAAATATATATACATATATTTTGTATTATCTATAGATAAATATATATTACGCGTCCCTGTCATTTCGCATTATCGTTACATTTTTAAATAACTCACGAATTAGTTAAGTAGGTGAGACTAATATCTCATCTCGTTTACTGCAGCACAGGGCATTTAACCAATTAATATTACGAAACAAATACCTGTATCATAAACAGCACAATGTTTTGTAAGTCGAAGCTTAAGAGAGACGTTAATGAATGAGTGCCAAAATTAATTTGAAAAATAATTGACGATTCTACGAAACGGCCTAATCATCATACTTTTGACATTTTGCCTGCATAGGGTTTCACTGACTTTTAGTCAGTTATAGGATTTCAGAGAAAATTGATTTTTTAATCGTCGATGGATCACGTGCTTGCCCTTAGGGAGGTTTCGTATTCGAAAAATACATACTTTTTAAGGAAGCAGACTTTTTTCTCTGGTTTTTAACTTATGGAAGCTTTTTCTCTTCATAATTAAGCTATACGAATATACATCACGATATTTTGTTCCACCCTGCTCGTAAACCTTATTCAACGTATTTTCTAACCCGTCAGACTCCTCATTATCACACTTTTTCTAACACTTATGTAATTGCGATGATAGCTCGAAAAATCGAAATGTAACTCTATGGTTTGTTCATGAAAATTTGCATAAAATATGCGGATCAACCTAATAATTTTGGTTGCTCGTTTTATAGTGATCTAAAAACATAAAAAAAATTTAGGGAATAATGTCTAATATTTCGTTTACCGTTGAATTTTAAAACTGTTAAAAATTTTCATATTTTCAAACAAACTTTGTCATATGCTCCTCTGTGATTGCAGAAAAATTAGTAAGTCTGTCATTTTCGTTCGAAATGACTAAACACGTCGAATTACAATGTAGTCGTTGCAAATATTTATATTTATATATATGTGTGTATATCATAATAATGTATTTTTGTTCAAGTATATTATTTGTAGGTAAATTACTTAGTCATTTTTTTGTACTGATCAAGCACGATGACAGGAATGTTTTCGAGTATCACGGATTTTGGTAGGCCAGAATATTTCGTGAGTAACTGAAGATAATGCAAACCCGTAACTCCTTCGGTTTCCCACTCGCTGCCGATTTTCCCACTGGAATAGTATAAAATTTACTCAATGTTTTGCATGCTACAAACAATAAAATTAAAAACTTTTTTTTAAATACCTTTCCGCTGTAACGAAGGTCAACACGTATTGACATACGTAAGAAATGTAGGTCGTAAAAACGGAAGGTGGAAATTGATGGAGCACCGTTTGCATGCCGATTGTGGAAACCACCGCGTCAACCGGATCGTTAATTTTTTTGCTCAATAAACTCGCTGCGATGAAAAAAAATAGTTTAGTTTTTTTATAAATGGCTGTTATTTGGGTTTTTTTTTTTTTTTTCGAAAGATTTTATATGAATGAAAAACACGGAATTTTGAAACTACAATTTCGATGGTTTGTTTACGAAAAATAAATCGTTTTGCTACCACATTGTGCCTTGAATAAATTTTTCAGTTTTCAGGAATGCCATAAATGTTTTTACAACCCATAACAACCTGTAAGCCATAGACCGATAGGAAATTGAGCTATCGTAGAATAAATCTCATATCACTTTCCGCATCGTGTATATAAAGTGATACTTCACTGAGCTATTCCGTTTCATATGCGTGAGTTTCGTCGAGAAATTGAATCGAACGCTCAAGCAGCTTTTATGCAAATCGCTATAGATCCAGAAATAGAAAATAGATGAAAGTCGAGGATTTTGCACAAACTATTCCAACCACCTACGCTCTTAATGTTATTAGCTTTTTCCTTTAATGTGTACAACACGTACTGCGACGACGTCCAAATTGTCACATGCCCAGACCGATAATGATGTGGGTTAATAAGAATGTCTTAATTTTTCGCTTCAGTCAATTTAACGACAGAATGAAATGCAATTTTTTTTCAATAAATTATCGTTAACTAGAGAATGAATAATTGATCCTTTTTAAATTATTCAATTTCTACAAGCGAGCATACATTTTTACCCATGAAATGATAACTTTATATACACGGAAATTCTACGGTATAATGTTCGTCATAATAAGAGTACGAAATCTGTAAAATTCAAGGAAATTCTCTTCGCTCTCCTCATTCAATAATTGAAATTAAAAAAAAAAAGATTCCTCAATACTTTTGTTACGATCATTGATATCTAATGATAAAACAATCAAAAACAAATTTTCAGAAATAATAATATTTCCACTAATAATTAAATGTATATTTATCCATTTTTTTAACAGAACACGGATTACCAGACAAATTTTGTTGCTTTAAATATGAAAAAAGAAAAAAAAGTATCTGAATGAAATGTAAATTTTATTAAAATCGACAAAAGCCTGAAGATTCATGGAATTTTGAAAGTCTTTCTATTTTCATAGAATTCATATCTAGTTACATAACATAAATATGGTGCCATGGGTTTTGTTCTATTTTCCGATTCTTTAAAATACGAATATGAGATGTTGAAAAATGCATTTTTTTGCTCGAAGAAATTAGTTAAATTTAATACATACCTGTGTTTTTACAGTAGTGTAGTTTGTGAAGATACGATACTGTGAAAAGAAACAAAACGAGTGTAACGTCATTTATGTTCGGTGGTTTGACGTATGCCTTGTTCAAAGGATCGCTAATTCCCGTCCAGTCAAGTCTAACGCTGAGCTCGCGCAACAGATCCGTTTCTTCCTGATTAATCAAAACGTCCGAGGATTTTTTTCGCAGTTCCGAAAGAACAGCACTGAAAATACAACAATGACGAACGTAACAAAATAATAAGACACTAAAAGATTAATAAGTACAGAAAAAAAAAGCATTAACAGTAAAATTGAAAAGTTTCGTACATGTTCAAAGTTCGTAGAGCAGCTTCCATGTGCTTTGCCTCGAATTTACAAACAGTGTTCAACTCATAGGCTATTTTGTTTCTGAACAATTGGAAATGTCCGATTTTCATAATCATGTCAAACATCGAAGGCCAAATTTTGTTAGAGTGACCGGATATCACTGCGTAAAGTCTCGAAGGGTTGTTTGTCGTACCCTTGATGTAATCTGGATGTTGAATAAATGATCTGCATTCGTCAAGCATGATCGTCCAGTTTTTGTCATGGACACCCTTCTCCATGTAATTATTTATAGCTTTCAACTCGACGGTGACATAATGCGATATCAATTTGTCGAGGCCAGCGAGACCTGGTGTTCCTATTGCTTCCAGTATCATCGAAAAGACTTTGTGGGTCAGAATCTCGGTCTGAGTCTTCAAATCATACCAGGCAAGTGAGTGCTCTATATACACTGTCGTTCTAGAAAACTCATTGAAAATTAATTTACATCGCGTGTAGTTTTCACTTAAGTATATTAACGTTTTTTCCACACACACTGTTCTACCGGAAAATGTTCATGTCACAATTTCGGTACTTGATAATTCAATCGGAATCTAAAAAAACCTACTTATTTTTTTAATTTTTTGAGTATCTATTTTCAATAATTATACCAAAAATATATTTAAACGAATAAACCTTACACAAGGGGAATATTTGAATTGTTATCGTTGATTTGTTGTTTTTCTTAGAAATAATTTGTTAATAATCTTCTAGAATTGTTTTTTCTAATTGACAAACAATGTGAGCAGCATTTCAAAGAGAGTTCGATATTTTCAGACTTTGCTGTAACGGCAAGTGCTGAAATTCTGATAGAATAGATTTTCAGGCGTGTGTACAAAATGTTTTCTAATCGAACGTACTTAGGATCCGTCACTCGAATTAATTCACGAGCTAGTCGACCCATGAATGTACCAGAATTCGTCTCAGCTGGCATGGCACTATCGACTTTATCCTCATAGAGCAAAAATTTCCACGATTTTTCCGGCGTCCACGTTGATTCCCTGCATTCTTCCTCGAGCGCCGAATTTATTATGTAAGTGATCTGTTGAGGGGTTATAATTGGATAACGAAAAAAAAAATTATCTGTTGAAAGCAGAAGTTCTTATCGAACAATTCATACGAGAAAGTTGCCATCATTCTGAAAGCTGTGCTATGAAATAACGAAAAAATGACAACTACATCATTCCAAAATGAAAAGAACTCACTTCCTCGTGCCATATTTTTAAACTATTGATGTTTATGTAGTCCTGAATGTATTGGAAAGCTTTTCTATATCCTTCCATTACTGTGGCCAATGTGCTCAGCTTCGTTGCTAAAGGAATCTAAAAAAAATTTATATGTTATATTGTCAGTCGTACATTGGTGAGAATTGACATAGTTAACAAAAATTTTAAACGAATCAAAATTTGTTTAAAATTTTTACAAGATAGAATTAAAATTCAAGCAAGAAAATTTATAAACATAACATTATCGCATAACGAAAAAATATTACTTTCGATTTGGGATCAAATGTTAGGCCGTTCTGCAGAGTAAGTGTAACTTTTTTCACGAGTTCTCGTCGAATGCCGTCCTCTAAAAGCCGATGAGAATCGACCCTCAGTACTCCGAGGGAAACACTTTTTAACGAGAGAACTCCTTTCGTGAAGACTGAAACTTCGTACGTCAGTTTCGCCATCTGAAAACAAACGAAAAAAAGGTGAACTCGAGATTCTATGAGAACAATGAATATAAGAAGATTTTAAAACAATTAAGCATAAATAAAGGAAAATCTGTAGTAAAAAGCTGTTTACCTGCAAACGCTCATCAAGTTGAGCATAATCCTTGAGGTTGTCCTTGCTCAACTTTGTTGGAACCTCTTTAAAAACGTTTGTCTCCAAATGAACAATTTGGGCAAGCAGACCGAATACAGTCTCGGGAATTATTTGTAAAACACGTCGAGCGTAGCTCTCGAGTTGTCTCGAATAATATTGAGACACGGAGGATAGATCCGCGCTTCTAGCCTGATTCACTCGTAACAATGGTGTTTCTAAAGCCGAGGCCATCTGCAACAAAGTAAATGTATTTGCGTTGCGATACATACATTTTTTAACTATTGTGCATAAATGTATTTATCAATTGTAAAAGCTACTAATAGCTAATAATAATACCTTTGAAAACAATGCCTTCAGATTCGTAACCGCCGGCGGATTTTCTTTGATACGAGACTGCATTATGCCCACAAAAGATTCCATTATATTCCACGCATAACAACAATCGGTAACGATATTAAGAGCTATCATTGTATCTTCGGTAATGCTGCCAGTTCGCAACATATTGTGCAAAATTTCGCACGTATCCGTTAAGTAACGAGACACTTGTAGATTGGTCTTCAATTGATGAAATTCTGCAATAATTCAATGCAACTTCATTGGCTTCGAGAAAAATTAAAAGTTCCCGGCTAGTACTAAATCCTTAAAGTTAATAAACGCTGCGTATAGTGAAAAAAAAAAAAAAATAAGACGCTTAGAAAATGGAGGAAAGAAAAGGAGGACAAATATTGTAGATAAAAACGTTGAATATATCTTGCTATCTGTTAAAGTTTCGTCATTAAAGCGGCTGGGAACGACCTTGAAAACGTATGACTTGGAATTCTGAAAAATTTAAACGCCGTTCAAATCGTTTTCAGGACCGAACTACTGAAAATAGAACAATGAGACTACGAACTTTTCAGTCAAAAATTCAATGATCTACACAATTGCTCCTATGCATTTTCCCTCTATTTCTAAGCGTTTTGTTAGTACACGGGCGATTTGACAACCGTATTCTTCGGCTTTAATAATCAATAACACATTGTCATCGTTTACTTGAACACCGACTCATCTCCAGACGTCTCCGAGAGGACAATGCTTTACCTTGAACTTCGCCCAATGCTTGTAATAATTGAGCTATTATCCGACCGTCCTCTTGTTGGAGTGTATTGACGTGTCCACTTGTATCTTTGAACCACGATTTGAGGCACTCGTTGGATTCGACACCGTCGAGAAATTTATTACCACTAAAAACTTCGGCAAGATTCATGAGACGCTCGACGCACGTATTTTTCTTTTCAATCCACTTGGATTCTTTGTCGGTTAATAGCTAAAATTTTTACAAAATCAATAAACCCATAATTTCATCATAAAAGCAAAAGTTTCCCGAAACAAGTTCAGTTATTGGGTTCATTAGTTTCTTTCGAAAAATCAATTTCTAAGTACCAAAAATAGGCTCCATTTTAATTATTCCTTTTATAGAAAAAAAATGTATCAGTTAGAACAACTTTTTATTCATTTTCATTTTGAAAGACGTACCCTCGTCAATGGAAGCGTTTACGAAATGGAGATGAAATTATATTCTCTAAGCTAGAATTTGTGGTCGATTTCTATAAAATTTACGGGAATTGCACATATTCAGTGATAGTCTTGAGTAAAATAATTTAAAAACATCGCATCTTTTGAATTTTAATCAACTTGTAATAAATTATTATCGTGAAAAATCAGAACTCGTGGTTGTAACTCACCTGTTTATACATGTTTTTCAAATGGTGCTCAATTTGTGCTGCACTGAGCAACAATCGAAGACAATCATCGGTCGTGCAATCACTCTCATTGATAACTTGTTGACGAAGAGTTCGTGACCGTTTCGAATCCTCAATCAGAATCGTGGGTGTTGCAGTGTGTAAAAGAATCCAATGCAATGAAACGTTGCATTCGCGAATGAGTTTAACAATGGATTCGATCTCGTGCTCGTCCAACGTTACGGCTAATTGTAGTTTTTCAGTTTTGGCTATTTGTTCCTGCGAAATAAACGAGAATACATTTTTTGGACATTTTTTTTTCAAAAGGGCAACGAATTATATTGTTGTATGTACTAACTTTAATTTTTTGGCCATAACTCTGTGCAATTCTTTTCACGTTCGAAACCTCGAGGGTGTTGTTGAGAGCGGTTCGCGCTGCTTTGTAAGGAAGCCACCACTGTTGCAAATTTACTAAAATTCCCATGTAAATACTTATGACCCAATTGTCGGGAAAAAAACGATCAACAATTTCTCGCATCATGGCGGATTGAGAGTGGAGAATTTCGGCTTGAAAAGATAAAATAATAACGAGCATTGCTGCTTGATTTGCCGAAGCAATGCTTCGATGTTCGGGATGTGGAAACGCGAGAGTCTGGTTGTATATTTCGTCCGATCTTAATCGACCGATTAAAAGCTCGATCAATGAGGCCTTTATCGGCACTCGCCTGAGGATAAACAGATAATTTATGTCAATTATATGTACTCAATTAATAAGAACAGAAAATATAAAAAGCTTGGATACATTACTGGAAATAATTTTCAGGATAATTTGTAGGCCGTTTTTGTGACATCTTTGAAAATCCTGTGGATCTTAAAAGTTTGCAAACGTGTTCAACTTTCGTTGCAGACGAACGTTGAGCGTTGTACCTGTTGTAAGAGACTAGAAGTCGCTCGCGGATTTGACCTTCGAATTGATGATCCACGAGAAGTAACATTACTCCGTATAAATATACAGCCTCGCACTGAAAATTTCATAACGTGTATTAAGTATATTTAAGTTATTGTCCAGAGGTGGGAGAGATGCAAGGAAGAAGAAGAGGATGGAAGAGGGATGAACAAAGAACAGGGAGAAAGTTGTAACAAAGAATTAAAGGGATGAATTGTTATATTCTAAAGACCTTAAGGGCAAGAATGGCTTCAAATAAATAAATAAATATCGATATTATTGTATTTCGTGAATTAGAAAAAAATTGATGTCCGATCGTCGTTAAAATATCACGTTTTTCAAAATGTACGTTTGAGAAAAAGTTAGAGTAATTAAATAATGAATGACTTTTGCATATTTCTATGAAATAATTTTTTTAAATGTACCATTAGTTGTTTGCCCTCATCATTGAGAATAACACTTTCCACGTTTTGTTGGATATAAACTCCATCCTCAAGTTCATCAATGTACGAATTAAAATCCGTCACATATTTGTGAATGCTTTCAAAGGCCAGGTAAAATCTTGTGAGTATATCCGCATAATTTTCTCGTAAATTCTCATCAATTTCTCGTAGTGCCTGAGAAATTATAGAACAGAATGAAGAGACAATGAAACTTTGAATTATGAAAAGTTGTATTTATATTGCTTACAGCATCATTTTCAATTTTTTGTTCATAGGTATCTTCAGCTTTGAAGTAGGCAAAATCGAGAATAATAGCTCCGTACTTTTGTACATACTGCTTGGAATCCAGCCTAAAAGAATGATTATTATTTATTGTCTGAATTATTTTTATTTTTAATTTCAGAAGGACATACGGTTTGAAATAACGACATTATGTTGATCAGTCCCATTGAGTCTACACAATTCAAAATCATATCGATGCTACTAGCAAATAGTAACATATTTCAGATACGGCACGAAGACTAACATGTGCTAATATAAACAGATCTATATAAGTTAATATTGTTATTGAACAAAAAATGGTTTACAGAGCCTCGTCTTATTGTATTTTAAACTAAGGAGGGCTATAAACACAGTAAACTTTTATTTGATAATTATTGACAGATTATATGGTCGTTCTAACCTAAAAACTCGGGGCACATATTCCTTGAGGCGCATAAGTTCTGCTATGATGGCATTTCCTCGAGAAACGAGTCTCAGAAGGTTCTGGCCGCAGGTATTGTTATTGGCCAAAAAATCACCCATTATTAAAGAATTATCATAATGCGACAGATTCAAGATTTATCAGTTCCTGTGATCGGAACTGGCATGACCCAATAATAACCTATCGTAAGGTTATGTGTATGTGTCAAGAACTCATAGCGTAAACTAACAATAATCAAAAAATCGTTTTTTCACCAGACTGTAAATGTCAGCGTGTTCAAAATTCGTTAATTTTTCTATTGTATTATTTTGAAGGATTCCTATATTAGAAAAATTGCAGAAATTTTTTAGAAAACGGGATCGGACCTCTAGATCTAGGACCTTTTCCTGTCAAATTGAAGTCTCGCTAGAGACTTTTATCAACCTAGCAGGCAACCTTTTATTTACTAAGACGTTGTTAGGGGTTATGCCAGGTTATGAGATTCGAAAGAGAGAGATAGAAAATCTCCAGAAATCACGCAATTGCGTGCCTTACGCGGTGTAAAAAATTTTATGACATTAGTGTATAGTTTTTTTAGGAGTGCCCGGAGTTAACATTGTGCGAAAATTTCTCCTGATTAAATCCCAGATAAACGACCTAACATTGCTAATCCATTTAACAACGGGGAGTTCTAACGAAATCGACGAATTCCCATGGCTTCAACAAGTTCACAAATTATATATAACGAAAGTCTTTCTATTAACAAAAGAATATTCTCGTTATGAGTGAAATGTTATTGTACCTAAACAATTAACGATAGTGAACCAATTTTTAAATCATATTCTATTCGAACAAAAGTCTAAATTATTACATTTGGTCTCAAAAGCAAAAACAATACAATGTTCACTTTGCTCAAACAAATTTTGGATAGCGCTACTTTGTGGATTTATGCTCAGACTATTTGGACAATAGCCGTGAGCTTTTTGTACTATTTCACTATACCTTGGATAGCATGGGGCAGTTTAGTCATTTTTATTGCGTTCAGATTAACGAAAAATCCAACCTCCGATCCAAAAATCGTCCAAAAAGTTTTAGGGGCTGATCCTTTTTTATTGGATAAAGAGCATCTTGGTGGCAACAGTCAGGGTAACGGGAAGCAATATTGCATGCGAGTGGTGGCCCATCGTGGTGGAGGATATGATTATCCCGAAAACAGCCTGTCGGCTTTCAAAAATGTAAAATCACACGCTACTCGTTAATTTTCCGTTATATCCCATTCAAGGAAAAATATCAAGAAAACAAGTTTTATTCGCAGTACTATAGAATTTTTATTGCATTAATAATAACATGGTTTATCTTGAAATAATACTATTGGAGTTTGCATCACTCAAAAACAGCGAAAATTCTTTTTGTTTTTTAATTTCAATAGAATATTTTGACTGGCAATATCGAAGCTGAAAATCTGTTGGTTTCTCTTTGAAGTGTTAACTGTGTCTCAACTGTATTAATTAGAAAGTCGAAAAAGAATTTTCGTTGAATAGGGCAAAGTAAAGTTGAATACTACTAACCAATTTTTTGAATTTTTGATTAAATCATTGCATAATATGTGACTATGTCACAGAAACATTGTGTGATCAAAAGTTTATTTTTACAGAGCAAAGAAAAAGGGTGCACTGCCGTTGAATTTGATCTTGCTTTGACGAAAGATAACATTCCAATTATATTTCATGATGAAACGATCGAAAGACTGACCGGCAAGACAGGGAGGATTAGGGAAATGACCTGGGATCAGCTGAATCAATTGGATATCAGTGAAAATCATCCTCTCAGGTATTGTAGTCTGCAAGAAATTCATTGGTTCAAACTGGAGATGTTTTTCTAATTTTTCTCTCATTTATTGTTTCACATTATTGTTTGGTTTCAGAGAAAAGTTCAATGGAATAGAAAGAATCGCTCTCTTCGACGACATCCTGGAGGAATGTCTTCGCAACGGTCAGCACATGTTTATTGACATCAAGGAAAAAAGTCTGGACATCATACAAGTGGTTTTGAATGCTTTCAAAAAACATCCAGAGCTCTATGAAAGAGCAGTTGTATCCAGCTTTCATCCGATTCTAATTTACATGGTAAGAGTGTAGCTACTTTGTTTGAGTCTTTATTGGAACTTATGATGATAAATTATTGAAAAAATATTGAATCCTTCGTTAATGCTTTGTGGAAGATAATATTTGCACCTTTGGAATGCCTAAAAACTCGGATTGAACGGTTCGATTCAAATTTTCAATACAATGTTTCTTTTATATTATCGTTGCATTTTAGGTGAGAAGAAAAGAACCACGAATAATTACAAGTCTTGCTTGGAGGCCAAAATTTTTTTCCACCAAATCATATGGTGGATTGGATGGACCGGGACCAATACGCTTCAAAAATCCTTTCAAACATATACTCGCCTCGATTCTCGATGCTGTACACGAATGGGCTTTGCCCCGATTTACTTATAACATACTCGGAATATCGGCGATATTATTGCACAAAGATGTCCTCAGTCCGTAAGTTAAACCTCATTCATCAAGTGCTTTCGAGGGATAAAGCAAAATTATTAAAACAGTTTGAGCGAGATGATCTTGCAATGAATAAAAATCATTGGTGGTTAAAAATCTGCATTTTAAGGAACTTTTTCATATTTTTTAATGAAAAAAAAAAACAAAAACAAAAACATTCATCGATACAAAATAAATCATGATGATATAAACACATTAGCACAACATTAGCAAAATTTCAAGTACATTGCTCGAGGGGTTGCCGCAAAATTTTTGGTGAAACTCCAAAAAATGTACTAAAGTGCACTGCGTTTATGATTTGTAGTAAAAAATGATTTCAATTTTTCAGTAAACATCTTAGACATGCTTTTTAGAAAAGATATTTGAAAACGTTAATCAATAGAGTCGACCCTCTTAAACATGAGTTTCGCAGTAGATTCGATTAATGCATAATTTGTTTCTATTTACAGAGAAACAATTTGTCAGTGGCGCGATCGAGGAATACGCGTGATAGCCTGGACGGTGAATTTACCATCGGAAAAATTACATTTTTCCCGACTGCTTAAAATTACATACATGACTGATACGCTATTGGCGGAAAAAGTGACGTAATTTTATTGAACCGCCTATGAATACTCAACACACTCCATTGACGAAACAGATCTCGAAATGCTCTTCAATCGAACTTAAGAGCGCGGTCGTTTAAAAACTCGCAATTCAAAACGTTCAAATTTCGTTCAAATAAGACAAACGTACAATTCTTTTAAAACTACATCGATATACTCGATTTTTTATTGCTGCACAAAGAAATAGGCCCGACATATTATCATTTGAAACTTATTTTATTCAAGTACGACAAAACTTTGTGATTCATTTCTGCAGAAATGATCCTTTGAATACGTTGACTTTTATTTGACTTTTAAACCTCCATGTGGTCTACTTTTCGATAAGCATTCGCGATCTGTTTCCCAACCACTCTTTAGTATTAAAAAAAGTGAAATATAATAAACGCACGAACGAAGAAATCTCTAAACATTAGCATAGTCTTGTTGCAGTATTATTGCAGAGTCCGATCTTTTTTAAAACACTTTGTAGCGTTCTAGTCTAGACAACAACAACTACGAAAAAAATGATTTATTATATTTAAGCAGCATATAAATTTATATATATGCATATATATAAATCTTATATATTCATATCCAAACAACGAATTTTTTATAATGCGCATGTAAATAGAACACTATTATATATATTTGATTCTATGAGAACGCATAAACCAGATTGTGTGTAAACAAACAAACAAAAAAGCAAAGTACAGTTTTTTAAATCACCAAAGTCACTTTGTTATTGCGAAAGCTTTTCCGTACTCGTCGTCTACTTTCCTCTTTCTTTCCTTATTTGTTTTCAAATGTAGGGAAATAAATGCTAGACTGGTCTAGGAAAGTCGATATTTAATAATAAGCAATGGTGTCGATTTGCGGGTCGCACAGGGGCGTCCGCTCTCTCCGAGCGTTCGGTTATTACTGTCTTATCAGTAAGCCCCCTTTCGCGGCAACGCGCTAATCCTGTGTTTACCGCGACGTTCCGAGAAGTCCCAAATGTTTTGCTCCGCCCTTCCCTTACCGTCTATTCTGTCGCCGCGCAGCAAACCGGCCCGTTCTCTTCACAACATTGAACACATTTTGTTTACATTGATGTTCGACGAGTTAACTATTATGCTTCATTTCTTTTCATTTTAGTGTAGACGCTTTAGTATCATTGATTTTAGGAGCTCAAAACACGACTGTTTTACTGAAATATTGTGAAAACAAAAAAAATTCTATAAAGGTGCAAAAAGCGTTAACTAAATTTCACTTGTGTGAAGTGATTAATTTCAACTTTTCGGTGTTTGTTCATTTTGAACAGAACGGCCGTTTTAATTTTTTTATCATCAATCGAACGAATGAAAGAATGAAAATATATCACTTGAGATTCGAATTCGTGCCGACTCCATCGTCACGCAGTAAGTTTATGCACATGCTCCATATTGAGTGAGATTACCACATGGAAAAAATAATCAAGAAATAGCGTAAGAAATATTGTGCAGGAATTGGGGACTGTCTACTAAAATCGCAAAGAATGTGGAATCAGATCGTGCATTTACGAAAACGATTACGCTGTTTATTATTTCATGGCATTTTATTACACGGTAATTTTTGTAACGCATATCGACGTTTCGTTCAGAAAAATTTACTGAAAGCAAAAAAAGTACTTTTTTTCTTTACAAAATATTAAAAAATTGACCAACACTTATTAATGAGTAGCGTAACGATTCGAAGAAGTGTTTTATATTTTTTCGTCCTGCGTATTTAAAAAAAAAATTGTTCAAAACATTTATCAATAGTAAGATTACTGAGTTTGGTAATTTAAATGAAATTCCAGCGAACTTTTATAGTGCCTTGTTTTTTTTAGTCTCTTTTATTTTATTATCAATTAAATTTTTTTGTTTTTCAACGCAGCGTTTCTATTACATAACTTATAAACAATGTTAGTTTATTATATTTTATTTGTGTCACATAAAACGAATGAAATTATTCAATATTGTGCAAGTACACTTAAGGAATCTTCGATGATCAGAGCAATCATGAAATCAAAGCTCAGAATAAAATGTAAGATAATAATAATGATCGCGGTCTTTGCTGTGTGAGTAAAGCTGATATCGCTGGATAGTGAAGAGCAATGGTAACTCGAATGATAATTTTGACTTGTGGTGACCGCTCGCTCACTGGATTATCAAAAACCGTATTCGATTATCCGATTTGATCGCATTCATTCTTCTTCGGGTTCCAGGACACGTTCGGCTCAGTATCCAAAAAAGGCTGCGCTAATTAAACTTGCATTTCGAAAAATCCATTTCCGGATGCTGTTCCATGAATCTATGAAGATATCAAAAATTAATTAATGATTTAATTGAGTCAATATTAATTGATTACTGAATTAATTAATATTGAATGTTTATATACACTCAATAATTTGGTCGAAATATGTTCATTTTATGGAGTTCAAAGAATCTCAATTATCGTTCTGACGATTCTCTTCAAAATCTTTGTTTTTAACCACTAAAGAAACATTTTGGTCCCTTTGAATAACAGTTCACGAGGTTTATTAAAATGAAATTCTTTTTGGACTCATCAGTATGAAAAGTCGTAGAAAATTGAGTGTGTATTAGCCATGGTTTCAATTACCCGGGAACCCCTCAGTCGCGGGCAAACCCGAGTTTTACTCTATTATCGAAATTGAGTAAAAAAAAAAATATATACATGAAAAAATGTTTGAAAGTAATCTTACTTTTTGATGACATCTTGTTTTTTCTGTTCATCAGACGTAGGGAGCCCAAGTTCCTTTTGTCGCTGATCGTACATCATTTTCTCAACGAGGCCTCGAGTCTCGCCATCGAGATCCGACAACTTACTTGGTTCGGGGTTGACCTTTTTTGTGCTAATTTCCGGATCACTCGTTATCACGTGAGCCCACCATTGCATTTTGTTTACCTAGGAGTACAAAATTTATCGTTAACAGTTCTAACAATCCATGATTAAATATTCCGATGAAACGTGTTTCATTTATAAATATTTACAAACTAAATTATCCTAGATTTATATTTGAATTAAACTCTCCACGGATTCTCTCTTTGCACGAACTGAAAATCGAATAGTTTAACTCTCAACAAACAATAAAATCGTAGGGACAGTTGCAGACAATGCAAGAAAAAATCGCCTCTTCAATCACTGGCGAAACAACGGAAATGAAAGTACAAAAAAAATTAGTCACCTTTTCCAAATTGATCAGAATAATTTTTCCATCTTCGATAACCCAGGTGGATTCGTCCAATTTGACTTCATAAGGAAATTCGCCGTCTAATATGGGTGGCTGTCCTTTAACACCACAAGTAATATGCTTCTTTGTTATTCTCACAGCAACATCCTTCGGTCGAGCTGTGAATGTCACTTTCAACGGTACTCTTATCTGCGAACATAAAAATCGTAATTCAGTTTTAAAAACACAATTCACAGATCATTATTTGCATTACGGATTGCATATTTAAAAAAAAAGCATTATAAATAAATGTATTTATGACTATTTAAATATGTTTTTTGAATCTTCCCATTCGCAGGGGTCTCAGGATGCACTATTGCACCACAAGACCATGATCTGAATTTCATTTTGTTTGTAATAAGGAACGCGGGTCTATTTACCACTGGCTTTCATTTTCGAAGCAGTGACATGCCAGAATAGCAAAATTTCATCAACATTGTTCGTTCGGCTAATAAATCGATTGTGCTCTTGCATGACGCCATCGACGTTTACATAGAGCTCTAGAACTCTAGCCGTATGAGCACTTAAGTTAGCAACTTGAATAGCCAGCGTTTATTTTGGTTGAATAGCGAAAAAAATAACGTTACTGGCAGCGAGACAGGTGACTTATTAATGAATTTACAAAATTACCATATCGGAGCATTGAAACCTTGAAGGAATCAAGGACTCGAATTCCAAGGTCGGAACCTGAAACGGTCTCATTTCGAGACGGAATGAACCCATTTCTCCAATAATTGGCATGCTCTTAATTAACTAGTTTTAAATACGGATCTGAGAAGTTGCCTGCGTACATGTTTTATGGAACTTGATTAAGAGTGATGAGGTAGAAATACTTTAAATCAGTTAAACGTAAGTCCATTTTTATGGTGTTGCGAAAACAATAATCTTATATTTATTAGCTGCGTCTAGTTGGCGCTGCGGAGTACCACTAGCTTTTTCTTAGAGTATTTAATTCAGAGAGGTTTCATCAGAGTATTTGCTTGAACTTCGAATTCACAGTCTTGCTGGAGATGCCTCAGAATATTAGGAAAACGACATTTCTGAAAGCTCAGCAGGTGTGGTGAGTACGATTTATTAAACGTCGGACACATGCGGTATTCGAGGATGAGACGCTAGAATCAAACGGTTCGTTATCCCGGGACCGGGCTGTGACGACACTGAAGGAAAAAAAAACGAATCTGTGCGGCACCCGGAATAACTGTACTGGCGTCGATCAGTAGCGCAGAGTATCAAAAGTCCAAAAAGTATTCGTTTATGTCTGCATAATAGTCTGTTGGATAATTATGATGCTATGTAAGGAATTTCGCGTCACTTTTACATGCTGAAAAATTCGCTCCTTCGATTTCTGAATTCATAATTAATACACAGTTATTTGAACTAACTTGAATTATCTTCCTGTGCAATTTTGAGCGTATAGAATCGGTAGCGGCTAGATGCCGAGTATTAAAAAGAAAAACCAGTGCGAGGCCTGCCGGACTCTTATAAACTCCAATATGACGGGTTTTGAGACAGTTTTTTTTTACCGCTCTCCTGGACGAACCGGTTGAGTTAAAATTCTGAGATTAGACAATGATTTTTTATTGGCTTTTTCTCGTTTGGTCCTTCTTCGAAATAATCTATACGTCGACCGCTGTCATTGTGTGCCTCAGCAGTGTTCGCAGGATCGCTCTACTCAGGCACTCACGCAGGTGCACCAACGAAAATGCTAACGATTGTTACATAAGTTGCTATTCGACGCTTAAACTCTTGCTTAGCCCTTACAGTAAATTGTTCCCTAAGATATTTGCGTATCAGAAACGAGTTATCAACGTTATACGGTTAATGCAAGTTTCTTTTCTTAATTTGTTCAATATTATATAAGAATTTGATGATGCATTCTATGAACAGGATTGAAAATATTTGACGCATGTGACAAGCAGTTATTATTGCACTAGGCAATTAAAATTTCTACTTTATAAGGACACAACTAGGATACGAGACAAAGATCGATGATAAGTAAAGAAAAATTATCAAGGCAAAAATTTCAGGTAGAAATTCAATGCACGTTAGCGAAGGTGGTTGGGTCTGACGCTATATCCTCAAGCATGCCGGATTCTACTCGAGCCGTAAACTAAACCGGTTTACAGAAAAATTGGCGTCGATGTGGTCGTCAGTCAGGTCAAAGAACGGCCTCGTCTTTCTACTTCTCCGACTCGATGCAATCTGCTTATATGTTTACCGGATCTCTTATCAATTTATGACTCATTGTTTTGTTTCTTTACAGTTAGTTCACTAAACTTGATGTAGAAAAGGTGGTCATAGGCTTCGCCCTCCCCCGTTCTCTTTAATTGCTGTGTGATAAAACAAAAGTCTATGAACCATTTTTCGATCAATTTGGAAGCTGTCACAAGGTTCTACAGATTGATTGACTTTATATGCCGTTTAATATGCCTCGGAAATAGAGCTGTTTGGCGGTTAATTGACCGCAGGGGTTGCCTCTTTAAAAAAGAGAGACTCTATTTGATCTGCAACGATGATTTTGTTTTGGGTCAATATGGTCCGATGATAGTGACCCGAGGGTCACATGAAATGAGACTCAGTAGAAATTAACCGACAGATTCTCTGGCATTTTTCGTCAAGAACTTGCCCATTTCAGACTACGAGTGACAGAGAACTTGACTTTCATCCTTAGTGACACAGCATTTGTAAAGTTTATGAACAAAGAAAAGTTCTGCACACAAAAAAGCTCTCTACAACCGATAATAACTCTATAACCGATAATTGTTCTCAGTTTGAAGATTGACAAAGTGGTACGTTGTTGCAATGTAGTTGGTAATCTATTCTTTTAACAATTCAAGATGGTCGTCATTAATCATTAGCATCCTGTTTCTGGACGTGCACCGCGAATAGATTGCCTTCAGAAGTAATGCATGTTTATGACATGTGTACTTTCTTCACACACACATACGATGATTAGACCTTCCAATGATAATGATTCACGAGAAGATTTTTACCACTGACGATGCCACGCCAGGATAATCGTTTAATTTTTGCATGAACAGCGATAAATTCCTTTTCAAATTTTATGTGCAATTTTTTTCTCTATGAACACCATGTTCCTTTCACTTTTGTATGCTCTAGATCCATCGCCCCAGATATTGGGCGACTGGTCAAAAGAAAGTAATCGGAAGTGCGACTCCTGCAGCGCGATGCACGCCAGAAATGCATAATTCTGAAAAGACTCAGACCATTCCAGCAGAAATCTTACGACGTAATAAGATCCTAGATTGTGAAGGCTGGATGATGCTCGGTCGTTGAAAAAATGTTCAATGTGACTCAAAAAATACATGACACGCGTTTACTTGCTAGAGAATCGTTACAGTAATAGCGCAAAACAAAACATCTGTGCAGAACGCATGCAACATCGGAATAACTTCTAATGCCTAAAATTTGACATGGAACTGAGCCGAATGTTGAACTTAAGTTTTTCGATCGTATCTTTTGTTCAGTTTGGAAAAATAATATTATCAAAGGAGATTGTGCACGGAAACTATGTTCAATACGACTTCTATGTTGCGCAAGAGATAAGTGGCTCGTGCTCACTCAGCAGCTCCTGCTCATGCGTACTTTTGGTGGCTCTTAAGCTGTTTGCCTTCGACTTCGAAAGCCTTTGCCTTTGCCCACATTCCGGGAGAAGATATCCAATCAGTAAAACCAAACAGTATGAGCAAGCATTATCCGAAGAGGTCGAGTAATATACATAACCTTGAAGTAAATCAGTGATGCGATTATATAAATGAAATATTGGAAACTTGTTCAAATCATCGTCATAATTGAAAACTGTTTTTTTTTCTCGCGGCTGAACTATGGCAACATTTCCTTTTTATTCTCATTTTCCGGCTCACACCACACATAGTAGAACAAATAATGTACCCCCATAGATACTGATTTTTTTAGTGTGAATTATTCATTGAAATCATTTGAAACGTGGACGAAGGAGCATATTCATGAACAGTCGTCGCTATAAATTCCCGACAAAATTACTCAATTAATTGCTTCTCTGCATCGTTCAAAGATAAAGACATTTGCAATGACATACGGACAACTTCATATCCACAGCGTCTCTTAGAACAGGATGTTCAGTAAACCTTTCAAGACCCCTCGACCCCTTACACCAGAGACCCTTACACTGAGACATTAAAAAATGATTTGAAACGACTCTTTCGTAAAGACTACACTGTTCGTCAGTTATTTGATAGAACTGTTTTGAAATTTTGATAAATTCATTTTCTTGCAGTGTTGTGTTCTTCTACGAGAGCTCCGCAGAGGGAGAGAGAAAGAGAGAAAAAGAGCGACAGCAACACGAGCACTCCTAATGAATCTCTACGTTGGTTGCTGCGACAGAAGATTAGTGCTGTTGGAAGCAGTAAACGTTCTGTCACTAATGGTTAAGCTATCAGGGAGAGAAAATAATTCTTTGAAGTGACGAGTCCTTCATGAACATCTGACCCAATCCATCCCTGCCTCCTCTGGCCTGATTATTTACAATTGAATCATTTTTTATTAGTTGGAATTATTATCTCGTTCATAGTATCGCTCATATAATGAGATTTTCATTTCACGATTACAAAAAAACAAAAAAACATGTGGATTTTGTGACGCCGTTTCTAGTTCCCTCGACCTTGATCAGCCAAAATGAATATTAACGATTGTCAAGGCGGAAGCTCTGAAACATCATAAGTTCACTGGAACACACACTCCAAGCATGCCGAGAAATATCATTTTTTAGGAATTCACATATTTCTGCTAAACAAAAAAAAACCCAAAAACCCAGAGACCCCTGTCACACCAAACAACGAAGATAGAGCGACAATTCATAGCATCACGGAAAGATGGCATTTTCACGAGCACGTGCGCGTTCTAAGACACTCATAGTTTAGTGGGCGGATGACACACCAAGCCGCAGGGTCCCGCCATGTGGTTCCGGGTATGCAAATTGCTCTTGCGACTAACGACGCCGTGTTCACAGCCTCATTGGAATTAATGTAACTTTTGATGCAAGTCACCGGTACCCGCGGCTCGCTTTGTATTTCGCGTAAACCTCAAAATGAGCAGAGTTCACTGTTCGCGGTGCCGACTGGAAAGGGTTCAAGGGGATTTATCGAAAGATCTATTGTGTGTTGTAACGATCAAATACTCCACAATGTAATGAAATTTGTTTATTGACTTTACCCCAACATATTGCATTAATAGACATTTGCTAAAGTCTATGCCCGCTACAAACAGGAGATTCATAGGGTTTCATAGATTCCCGATGCGGTTGCCTTTGTCAAACTTTTGTGTTTTGTTTTTACTTCGGAATGAACATATTCCTGGCGCCTGGTTACATTTTTTTTCATCATTCTGCGCCCTACATCTATCGAAACTTGGCACATACCCCATTCAATACTTTGAGAGGCGATTCCAACATTTTTATTCGATCCTCTCTGTTCCTTCATATGGAAATTTATTCCTTGGAGCTATGACGTCAAGAACTTCTAATTAACTCCATAAGAGACCATGCTAATCGATTGATTAATGTCTTTTAAATCATCCTCAACAGTGACCTCAAATTTTACAAGCAATTGTTCATCTGTAACAATTCATTGTTTGCAAAGTTGCATTAAAATCTTGCTATTTTGATGTATCGACACAACTGCTTTGATCGTCAGTAAAAACACTCAATTTTGTTTTTTTCGACTAATTACTGGAACTGGAAGAAGTTGTTTCGCGAGTCGATATTTTTCGTTGCGTATAGACAATCTCTTCTTGAGAGCTCATGCTACGGTATGTCGTTCGACTGTAGCTGCTTCGATGAAACACAAGGGAACAATAACACATCCATGGAAATTTATACGACTCGTTAGTATAAGGTGCTGGTCAGTGTCATACGATAATCATTTAACGCGCCTATTCCGCGAGATCGGGAAGTCAAGAAATCCAAAGTGGTCTCCGGCCTCAATCTGCCAAACAGACTCGAATAGAATGTCAGCGAAGGTCGTACCTGTGCTCGAATGACGAGCGTGTGGGACGCAGCGCTGTACCTGAGACGATATCCAGAGTGTAACACATGCAGAAACTAATTACAATCTATACGCTCAACTCACTTTTCTGACTTTCCAAAATCACTACAATAGGGCGGTCAATTTTTATCAACTATTTTTTAATAATAGAACAGAATTGGTTCGATAAAAGTCAAAATTAAATAATCTGCGAGTTATTCTTGTTGTAAGATGCAGATTTTGGTGAATACTTGAAAAGTATATCGAATGCCAAGCATCAAAATCGTGTTTCTGCATTTTGAAAAGACGATGAGTATAACAAAATGTATCTGCTGATCAACTGATCGGATTATCTCAGCCTTAATCCCAGAGACACGGTCATTATTATTCTTTTTTTTTTTATTAGGACCAAAGTTAAAAGTATATACGTGAAGAACAAAAACAAAAAATTATCATCGAGATATATATTAACAGAGGCAAGCCCCTTTTCTTTACGGTCTCGCTCATAGTAGTATCCTGGTACTAGAAGGGGCAGTGCCTTTGGGAGCCCGTCGCGGAAAGGTAGCATTTCAATGGATATTCTGTCTCGTACAGTCAGACTCAAACACTTGAAAGATTTGTTAATAGCAGCTGAGCCGTGAAAGGATCATGTTGCGTATCTACTATTCACACGTACAATGCACAATGCAGCGTGTGAAGAATAATGGAGTTTTGAAGTTTGTATTTGTACTGTTTTCATTTCAGGAATGAATCTAAAACTTTACAACGAACAAAATAGTCGAAAAATCGTTTTATTTGTTTATTTTCAAAGAGGAGCTGAAACGAAATGATAACTTCAAAGGAGATGCTCAATTGTCATCGTGTTTTCTACACAATTGAGATGGACACGAAATGGGGGCCAGATGAATCCGGAAAACACAGACTCCTCCTCAAAACAATCGGCTTAAGAACCTCTGCCCATTGAGATGACTGTGACTGTATGGCAGTGGTTCTCCATTATGCATATAATTTGCGGATTGTAATCTACTACCGGGATTCGATGATCACTTATTTTTAAATCCGATCTTCGGAACTTAGAAATTCGAAAATGCCGAGGATTACTTCTGAACCGATCAAAATCTTGAAACATCACAATAATTTTATTAATATTGTTTCTAAGTCTGTAAAACCTGTTCGTGGTCAATGGTTTCACTTCAGGAAAATTGGATTTGCGAATCTATAAATCAACCTAATCTCTTTAGAAACTTTTCAGTACGTATTCAATGAAACTTTCTGTGCTCTACACAAAAACTAAAGGAAGCTCTAGTTCCATAGCAGCCGAAAGTTCGAATTTATCTAAAAAGACAACTTCGTTTTTGACTCCTAGTTATTTACTATTGCAAATTCGGTATAATTCTCCATAGTGTGATGATTAATAACAACGATGGAAACCAGAGAGCGATTAGTCGAGTAGATAAAGACCCGGATTTGCACGCCGCTGGTCCCGGATTCGAATACCAGCCAAACCCCGATGAATGTTTCATAATTGTTTCGAGTGTTCCTGATGCAATCATTGGTGGCTCGGGCTGTACAACTTGGAAAATCTATTCCTAAAAGATCTCTTCGATCACAGCTGGAAAAGTTCCTTCCGAAGCCCCTCTGGTGTCCATGCTTGAACGTGCTCGCATTGACGCTCAATGAGATTCATCAAAGATACCGGCTGTATCGGCAAGGTTTTCCGCAGACTCCTTTCGCCCACGGCAGATGGAATACAGTTGCCGATGAGTCGACTGCAGCAACGAGTGGGGAGGGACGAGGCAAGTAGGAAAATATAAAACTATAATATTCTTAGGAACGTGAGGGCGGGTCTGAAATAGACAACAGACAATCCGCCACAACGACATGTAAAAAATCACCACGAATAACCATTATGATTTTTAGATACGTAATTAATACGAACCTTTACTTGCCACCTTGGGGTACGAAAATACCCCAGGTCTATAGAAAAAATAGTCATTTTTTCACTTTTTCTAGCTTCAGCATTTTTTTGTGTACTTAAATTTAATTTTTGGCTATTTAAAGTAAACAATCGTTTAAAAAAAAGCTTTCAAAGTGTTGTCAAATAATTTTCAAGTCGAAATATTGAGCAGTTCATTTTTTATGACAGTTATTGTCACTGGGGTACAAATCTACCCCATGGTGGCGAGTACGTAATTCTACAGAGATGTGGCAAGTAAGGGTTAACGAACCGATGGCGAGGAGTGCGCGCTCAGTGCATGCCTCCAGCGATCACAAAGTTAAGAAACCTCGAATGAAGTCAGTACTTAGTTGGGTGTCCGCTTAGCCATGCATCTTGAACACTCGAAGAAAAACATCGAAATGCCCTAATGTTTTACCATTGTGATGGGAATTTCCGACCCTAGTTTATAGAGAAGTATAGTGAAATTCTGAACAAGTAGAACTTTTGGTTGGGAATGTATAAGTAAATGTAAAGCATTCCGAAAATGAACGTAGCAATAAGTGTCACCTTGAAAACGTGGCCTTCATGTCGACCGGCAGCTCGACTGGGGACTCAGATTGGAAGAAAAGCACAGGCGTATATTCCATGATGTACAAGGTGTCTGATAATTCATTATAAAATGTTCATGGAGATCGATACATACACATGCACTGCAACGCTTTTTCCTTACTGAACGTTCAAATTAATTTCTGTGTTTATCTTTGGGCGCCAGTCTTAACAGAGTTTATTTACAGAACGGAATTGCTGCACCGAAACGATAAAATCCGGGATCACACTATATTCATCAAGTCAAATTGAAATTTAAGTAACGAAAACGATTGAAAATTTAATATAAAATTTCTTCCCCAGAAAATATAAAAGAAAGATCACTTCAAAATATCAGTGAGTTAATGTTGCATCGTCAGGACGCAACAAATATCGTCACTTTGTTCTGTAATATTTGCAATAGAATGCTCATCTGATGTAATTGAAGTCCCCGATTCGGTATTTACCTTGCCTCCCAAGCGAATCAATGTAAATAAAAAATGATCCTTTTGATTGTAGTATCTACCAAATTAATTCCGTATACAACCAAATATGTGCTTCGGAATTCGCGGAAAAATGCTGCGGCAATATTTCCCCGCATACTCATCAATGACGTTCACAAAATCGTCATCGAGAAAAATTTGAATTTCAATGAAAACAAGAATCAATTTATTTTTCAGTACGAAGATTCTTATGAAACTACTTCTTTTTGGATTAAAAAAAATTAAGATATACATAACAACAACTTAACATTGAAAATTTCCCATACACATTTTAACCTTTTGTGAGCATTGCAAAATGTCTAGCGAGCTTCATGGATGAGTTCTCATTTAGTTAATTCTCGCATTGAGCTCAAAATTTCATACAGCAACTGATTTCTTACATTTGTTAATTCGTCACTACATACATGCTGGATAAAACTTTTTCTCACACTTATCCTGGAAGTGGATAAAGTATATATTTTCTCTAATGGCAATTTCCATGAAACATATTCTTTATTTACTTTAGCACTAGTTTTATTATTTATTTATTCTGCTAATTACAGTAAACATGTTTCGGAGCAACCAAGAATTGTGAGAACTTTTTTCACGGTTTGCATATTTCGTGGGTGGGAAAGGCACGCGCTCCAAAGAAACTGAGGCTACAACTCGTATCATCAGTCGCCTTCAATCGAAACGTTAGAATAAATATTGCAAATTAAATATATACGCTTTAAATAAAAACTGAAGTCGGAGGTATCGGCCAAGCAATTGCCATATTTATTAACCATCGATTTAATAATCGTATGAAAACCAAAACAAAGATTGCGAAGTGTATTTGTTTCTTTCTTTCTCTCTCCCTCGCTAGCACGTAGCGAAAAATATTACTTTTGACAACGGCGTGACAGTTGATGGTCATTTTTAATGCTAACACCAATCTGACTAAAGTTTCGACTTCAAAAAAGGATGAGGTTTTTAATTCGACTAGTTTATTTTATTTTTTATTTATGGTCACGCATATCTTTTTATGGATTCGCCAATTTGGACGAATATTTTGTGCCTTCACAGAAAGCATTTCTGAACTAGTCCCATATTAATTTCATCGGGATGTGATGATGACTTCAACATTTCTATAAATGGTTTGTGTCTGGTTAGAAATTCAGTTCTTTATTTTTTTATTCAAGAACCCAAAACCTTCATATTTTATTAACCGAATCATTTCGTATCCTGATAAGTAAATTTCGAAGAGTATAAAACTTTTTGACTTCGGAAGAAGCTCCAAAAGGTAAAAATAACAAAATTGTTGGAAGAAACTATTCGAACGAATTTAAAACTGATTTCGATCATTTGAAAAACGATAAAACCCGACTCCAAATTTCTTATCATGTGACAGCAATTGCGGAGCGGTATAAAGTTTTTTTTGATCTTTCAAAGGCTTTTTCAAATTGTTTTTTCCGATGCCATTAGAATCCGCAATGTCTAATTCAGACAATAATTCATGTAATCGTATTCCAACGCGTAAATATATGAAATTTTTGATGAATTACTTTCACTGACTTGCTCAGATGTTCATTAAAAGGTCGTGAAATATCAAATACATTTAATATTAAATCCGAACTACAACGCATGGCAGCTGCAGAGCTCTTTATGATAATATCAAGTCTAGTGCTCAAGCATCCTTGAAAATTATATGAAAGGGGAAAAAAATGCAAGTAATTATCAATTAGATAAGCTTAAATGTCACTTAGAACCGGTGCAGAAGATTTTGATGCACGTTGACAAAATAAGAGTTCTCTCGTAAGAAATATTCGACGTGTTGAAAAATCGGTATCGATTATTGTCTCATAACTCAAGCGGTTAAATTTAACATTGAATGACTAAAATAAAGTAAAACATTGAAAACTCTCGAAAGGATAAGTGGCAAATGAGATCAGACAATAACGATTCCATCGTATAACGTGTCGTATATCGCGTTCGCATTTTGTAGTGTCCTTGCATCGAGGTACACAGCCCGAAGCGTTTGTACTGTCCGGTTCGGATGCGAAGAGGAAGAAAGATCACGATCCGTGACTGTGGCGGACCTGTCTGAACGAACTCGGTGTGTGGAAATGGCCAGAAAGAAACAAGAGCTAGGTACAACAGCAAGGCGACGAGGCACGGTCACCTGCACGTTCCCTGTTCCTCGAGAGTGGGAGATGGCAAGGGATATAAAACCAATCCTTAGCCAGTACGAAAACCAGTCCAAAGGCCAGATGCGACAGCTCTAGTCGCACACGTGCGAGAGAGACGATCTAAACGAGCGTGCGGGCCCCGATAGTGATTCTGTGCACGATTTTCCAATAATAAGCAACAATTTAAACCGATTTATATTTTATTTATTCTGTCTAATTTTGTGAATTATATACAATTTTTCACGTGACAGTTTGAATTTAGGTAATAAATCATCGTATTACAACGAATATTTATGAAACGTGAATTATTTATCAATATTAACGTCGGTGAATAATAAGTTAATCTAATTTCATTCGTTCACCTTTATTTTTAGTAATCGTTGTTGCCAATTATTTACAAGGGATAGTCAAAGCATAGAGCACAAAATACGGTATTGGTTCCGCATTTAAAAATTGTGACTGGTTGTGCGTCATCGGGAATTTTCCGGATCATATAGAATTTGAAGAAATTGCATCCAAAACATTGGATACACTGCACCTCGTTATACAACGAAATTTCAAGTAAACGATATAAGGAATAATCAAATGTTGGGCATTCAAATCAACGTTGAGGATGTTTCGAACGGGAGGATCGACAATCTCACCCTGGAGGTAAATATCCTTTCGATAATCGTCCTATAAACATGGATCACCCTTAGTGTCGACATGAAAAATATCACGAAGATAAATGTTATGCAGTTTGAAAGGTTAGAAGATAACAATTTATGAGTTCAAGCCTTTGAACAGAATCGTTCGAGTATAAAAAATCAGTTCGTGTTTAACGCCCATTTGATGTCTCAAATTTTAGAAAATCTTCATTAAAATAAAAACAGCATACATGACGTTTATAAATTAGATTAATAAATATGAAAATAGAGAAAACGTACATTGAAAGATTCACTTTTACTATAACTCTCGAATGAACATTTAATTACAAATCATAAAATCAAATATCGAAATTTTTGTTGAACCTAATATTATAGTTTAATGATTTGTTTAATCCATGATATCAGTATATATTGATGCAAATCATAAATTTGAAAACTTTACTGAAGATCAACATCCCATTCAAGTTACGATATAAATATCTGTAGTTTAATTTTCACGAAATGTAACACATCGAAATTGAATGAAAAAATAGAAAAGAAGTTTTTAAAAGACAAAGAGGTACCTCGTTCATTTCGGAATATTTTAGAATATTGCAAATTGTATGGAAAAAACCATATGAAATAACAATCGTCCAATTCTCGCCTAGTGAGGAGTATCAACTCTGAAGCTTATTAAATTATTTTTTCGATTCATAATCGTTTGTAATAATATATCGAGGCGATAATAAATATATTACATCTTTTCAATTGGCGATTGCAGTTCAAATATTGTTGTGTAAAAATATTAACGTAGCTTGTTAGCAGACCATATATTCCACTCAATCTGACTCAGAATTATTGTAGATTACCAATTAAGATTGGCTTATCATTCATCTCTTTCGCACTTACGGACTCGTCCTCCTATCCTTCGTGATACAAACTCTTAATTCGAGATTATTAGAGCGCATAAATTTCCCTGAATATGCGAGGGCGTTACACGTATGCATGCTTGAAAAACAACGGAAATTTATGCAATATTTTGACAAGTTAAAAATAATAAAAAAACCATTGTCCTTCGGATCTGATGTTTTGATACACCGATTGGATGGTTCTATAAATTTTATAGTGATTCAATTTTATTTTCAATGTTCTATTCCGCATGAAAAACATTTACCTGCTGAACGATTTTCGCCATAACTAAGCTTACACCACAGTAATTTCGTATACAGTCGCGCTCCACTGATACCATAAAGCACCGATCAAAGCATCGTTTCTTTGAACTAATTGACTTTCAATTTCACGGATACTTAAAGATGATACATCCATTGCGCGTACCGGGAATCCCCTTGTTCTTGGCAATTCTCTTTCGAACGATTTTAACTCTTTAACGGGCACGCTTGTTTCTGGATGACTCAAAATTATTTCCTCTGGTAGGGTGAAAAGAGCATAATTCAAAAAAAGTGAGCAGGAGAGACGCTTTTCGTCTTTGAATAGGACATTCAGAATCGGCGACCGGTTTAAATTATTCACTCAGGTCAATCAAACAAATTCGTCAATGGAGGAACGTAAATCGATTCGTAATCTAAACTGATTATAATTCAAGTCGACGAACTCTTGGTCACCGTCAGCCACGTTCTTAATCAAGAAGTTAAGAGTTAATAATCTTTTTGATTTTCAAAAAATGGCGTCAACCAATTAAATCAATAATATTGCAATATCGCTGCATGGCACAGGAAACATAGCTTAAAAATAACTGCGGTTATGGATCTTTTAGGAGTTTTGAGACCACGATCCGTAACACTCGCTAACTCCATTATTTATGGGTCCGTTGCTGATACTGTTCCTTCGATCTATTCTAATCAATGTCGAATCAAAATAGAGAACGATCTCGGGCATCTACGATTCAATAGCCACTACTTTTTATTATTACTTTGCGTTGTTAAGTCTCAACGATCCTGGCAACCGTCGAATACCACGCCAAGAATACATTCACCGAGCTCTCGCATGCGGTCTTGCGGCTCGCTGCTCTCACGCAGTGGCCGCACTTACCAGAAACTCCTTGAACCCCTGTCCGAAGGAAAATCCGCAAAGGGAAACGGTTTCTGCTTCCCCGCGGTTGTGGTATGTGGGATCACTATCTCTGTCTAACTAAATATCTCACGAAGTTGAGTCTCGCCGCGGGGCTCCGAAAACTATTGTTCTGGTCTCTATACCAGAACTCGTCCTGTTGACTCGTCAGGTCTCGACCTCGCTCGCATCGCTTCTTTTTGCGAGACTTTCAAAAGCCTTGGGAACCCCTTAATCTAGCCTTGCGTGGTCCTTGATGGCTGAATCCGCACTCGCGGCAGCGTTAAACCGATCTATCAGTCTTGCGGGTGGCAAAAATTCTGCTGCATACTTTTCTCGACCAAAATAGAATTTCCGAGAAATATACAAAAACTTCGCATTCTTCTCATTTTGTCATTAAATATGATGTAGCTTTTGTTTTCGTCGGAATTCCAAGCGCGTCTTCGAAGAAAACATAAAAATCCGCGATCCCTCTCACTCGCCCAATTGATAAATTAGTTTCGATACAGATGACAAAATATTGCCAATTAGTTTAAATTCACACAGTGTATTATTTTTATTGACACTGCGCTTCTACTTTTGAATCGACTCTTTTGAACCGTACACGATTCTCTTTAAAGTAAAAGTTGGAATAACACTTTTTATGGACTCTACGTTTCGTCGATACATGCTAACGATCATCGTTTAACGACAGTTTCACTCATTGGATAATGTGAAAGACACGTTGACACTTTTATGGAAAACTGTCGAACCATTAAGAAAATTATTGGAAATATGGTGTTTAAAAATTCAATTATTCGTCTATATCTTTAATCAATTATTCAAGTATTCATTATCGGAAACGATAGGTTTTCCCCTCATCAGAAGATCTTCTTGGCAAGATATGATAACATTGAATGAGTGCTGATGGCACGAGTCTTTGAAAACGGCTAAGCGCCGCTGCGCGAACATACTTTTGTGAAGTATATTTTCAAGGTAAACGGTCTATTTTATTCAATGATACGCAAAAAGTGTCTAAAACTTGTTGCCACTCCGTAAAATGAAACAGTGATATTTATAAATTTTTTTTTTGTTGAGAAATTTGTCGAACGAGTCTGTCCGCAGTGAGCGAACAGCTGACGGCAGTGTCGCCGACCATAAAAACAAACTCGTCATTCAGTACGTAAAGCTGTTACCGAATCTATCGAGATGTGTTAAATATGCAATATTCGTAAAATAAACGTCTGAATTGACATTTAAAAACCAAATAAAATTCTTCCGCAGTATAGAAATTAAATTATTCGTCTGGATCTCGTATTAATTATTCCCTTATTCACTAACGAAAATAATAAATTTTCTCCCTAACAACCGAACGAACAGCAGAGTGTGGCTACGTCGTATGAGTGCTGAATAAAATTCGTTTTTGAAAATGACTAATCGCGGCTGCTACACGAATGTACGATAAATGAAAAATATTTTTGGCTGAAACGATCATTTAATTTGTGCCAAAGTAGTTTCATCTCAAAAAATGATTGCCGTTCCATGAAATAATTCAAACCTTTCTCGAGATCGCACTGACGGCACAGTCCTTAACCATAAAAACAAACTCGCCATCTAATTCGTAACTCTGATGTGCCGATTCTAAAATGAACGCACAATTGTCATTCTTTAAAAGTATTATTAATGCCCATACGTAAATATAACCATTCGGAAAAATTCTGACGTCTGAAAAGTTCTTCCAAAAAGCAAAACGGCGGCTCGAATATCGCGCCTTAAAGTTTTGATTTTTCATTTTCCTGCTCAAATCTCGCGTATTTTACCGTGATTACTGATTGCAGATATAATTTTTTTTTTCACACATTAATGGGACGATTATTTATTTACTATGTTAAGCAGCCTGAGATGTTTCAAGAGCCAAGAAGAAAGGCTACATCGACGCCCGTCACTTTACCCACAGACAATACAACTGTTGACGAGTTGTGTTCTTGGCATATACCGAGGCCTTCGCTACTGGGATGCAAATCGGAAAAAGATAATGACAATTCAAGTTGGATGCATCATCTCCACCCAAATTCGTCGTCGTCCAGAGGGTCTACGTCTTCGCAAGGATCGACGGCAAGCACACACGTAAGTTACGTTTTCACGTTTTCCAATTCGCTACGAGTAACGATGAGGTTCCGAATTCCGTATAGCTAATAAATATAAACGGCAAAGGATTTACCAATACGCTGCTCCACTTCTGGTCGTCATGATATTCGAATGACGCTCTTATTATGGCGGGCTTGGCAGCATTGTGCAAAGTTGAAAACAAAAAACACGACGAATCCCTACTATTCCTATCCCTCCAAATATTATAAATGCGAAAGTCACTTTGTCTGTTACACCTCCACGCTCAAACCAGTGAACTGATTTGGATGAAATTCGGTTCGTAGACAGTTTGAGTCCCGGGGAAGGACATAGAATAGTTTTTATCGCGGAAATCATCCCTCAAGGGCGTGAAAATTGGGGTGAAAGTTTAAACGAGGATTCAATCATTTCTCAAGAAAGAATACAAAACTCATTATAGTTTAAGTTTCGTAAAAAATAAATAATGTTTCTGCGTTGTTGACCAATCATGTTGATTAGAAGGTGATTCAATTTTTTTTTCAAGGACCTTTGCGTACCGTATCCACAGTCGATCTATTCTAAAATTCGAGAGATTAACCTGTTGTGGAAAATACAGTCTGAAATGAATCGCAAAGAGCTTTAAGACTCTTCGCGTAATGGAAACTATTCGCCTAATCCATACATTAGTTCAGCTCGATTCAGCTCGTACCTTTTTGAAGAGACTTCAAAATAAGAACCTAAGAAATATCCAATGCTGTGAATTAGCCACAATCTGCCATTAATGCAGGCAAATCAATGTAACTTATTAAAATTCACAGCGATCATTAATTCTTGTTGACCCAACGACTTTGTAATATTGCAGAGCGCAGCTTCTGGCACACTGCTTTTAACTGCAGCTAATTTGTCATCTTTCGCGGCTGCTCATCCTCCTATTGTCACAGCCACGAAGTCAATGGATACGGCATCTGTCGCGAGTAGTACTCATTTTACGATGATCAACGGAATTGGTAAACCGACTGTCGTTAGCAAAAAGTCATGGTGCGCAAGAAATCAATTGACTGTTCTCGTTTGCACCATGAGCTTCCTCTTCATGATCGCGCTACTAGCAGGCATTCTTTACATGGAAGGTAAGTGACTGTTCAACTTATTAACGATGCTCACGAAATCTGGACTAATTCATGTAACTGACCTGTTTCTATATGTTGTAGTCAGAGCTCGTGATAAATATCATTAAGAGGCAAGAAGCTTCGAGGTTGGAGTACAAAAACATGAACGAATACGAAGGATGATGTGTTCCACTTTCGAGGACACAAGAAAATAAGGCTAAAAGAATTGTGTCTTGGCGATTTGAAGCAAATCGACGACGTTTTTGTTCCGGAATCGTAATCTAACGAAAGATGTGTTTTATATCTCGATTCTTTTAATTGTAAACAGTATTGCACTATTTTAGACGTGCCTTACCGAACCATGTATTTACATTGTTCGTTATAACCGTGTCCGCCGTTACTCAACAACCGCACGGTCATGATTTTAAGTATTTCCCTTGTCAAAATATTAGCGAATTTTACTGACTGTTCTCGAGACAAAACTGTGCCGAGCTACGAAAAAAAACAAGCTTAGAAAATGAAGAGCGGCAGCAGCAGCTTGACGTCACGTATTTTTTAAAAAGAAAATTGAGGAACAATTGAACAAAAGTTCTTGATCGACTTACATCACGATTAACGGAAGTTGTTTTACAAAATCAATTATGAGGCTTAAAATAAGAGAAACTTGGAAACGAAAGAAAAAAAAACCACTAAGTAGTGTTGATACCAAAATGGAAGAATCTCACAACGGCTAATTACGAAAAAGTCTGATGACTGCTAACAATGGAAAATCAGATCGAAACATTTTTCAATACATTGTCAAACGACCGTATTTCGGTCCAAAAACGTGAGCCAGTTGTTCTCGAGACAGTCACGTAAATAAGTAGATTATCGTTGCAAAATGCAAAATCAAAAAAAAAGAAAGTTTTATTCCAATAAGACAATGCAATCGTTGCTCACGTTTGCTGCAAAATGTTGTACTCTTTAAAACATCTGAGATATACATCGATGATTAGGGATTCGAAGAATGGTAAAGAGCAGACTCGTCGGTGTCGCTCTTCGTGTCTGTGATATTACTTGTGTATTTACGAGAAAAAAAATCGTTGTTTCGATGTGCAGTTATAAAATGACGAAAAATTAAAATACTTTTATTAGAACGAAACGATTTTTCCGCCAAGCTCACTTGCTCTGCGTCAGTTCGTGCTTCGTTTATTTTTCGCAGCAGATTTATGAAGAAAAGTGAGATTAGACGGAATTAAGATTTCAACTAATAAAGTTTTCATTTATTTATCGAAATTAATAATAAAATTGACATTTGTACATGATTCGAAGATTATGCTTATGTTTAAGCCAAATTAAACGATGATCATTTTATTTAATTGAGTCTTGTGTATAATTTGGAATTTTTTATTGTCGAGTACGTGGACAATTCGATTGTTTTTATTTCCCGTTGTTCCTGCGTTTGCAGTTTAGGGTTTCTACGAGCCTATCATCGTGTTAATTTTCTGTGAGACTCCTACAAGAGTAGTAGCTGTAACCACTCGTTCCCAAAACAGAACTTTACACCATTTGCGTGAGAACCAAAGGAAACGGGAGAAAACTCAACCGATTCGGGGGTGAGGGCAGACGTTGATATTTTAACTGAGTTCGAGCTGCTTAGTAGCACCATTAGAACCTCTGACAAGTGATTTCCCACTCATCGATTGTTGGGCGATACGATGAATGGTTAAACGGTCATCCAACCGGCCTCGGGTAAGGCCGCTTAGCTTTAAAAATCGAGGTAACCATACAACGACCGGTTCCCCATCGTTCATGGTCAAGATTCCTTTCATAAATTAAGCGTTTATTTGATGATGTAATGATTGATACAAATATTCAAACCGGAACTACGAAATGTTTTCTTTTTATGATGCCAAGTGTCTTCGAGATCTCGCCAAGACGGCCTTGTCGGTTAAATTAGTTGTTGGTGTTAAATTAGAATTTCGCAGAATTGTCTATACTATACGTTCCACGAGAGCAAAAGTAACATTTTCACTACGAAAACGTCGAATTTCGATGACGCTGTTACTCGTTTGGAGAAAAACAGTAAATTCTTGGACTGCTTTGTGACGATCGCACATTTTTCCGCAAATAGTGTTGCCTTGACAAAGAATAGTGTTGAGTAACAATCGACTTGAAATCTTTTTTTGGAAACATAATGCAGACGATCGCAGTGGATCAATGATTGGATGCCAAAACCTGGCAGGAGCATAAATCTTCATATTGCAAATGATGAAAAAGCTACAATTGTGGATCAGGCTCCATTGCAAGCATTTTTGCGGAGTCATACAAAATCCACCAGGGTACAAGGACGAAAGCGCCCCAGGCTCGAGGGGCACAAAAAGAAGCAGGAACAGCTCAAAACGAAAACATGGAAAGGGTCGGCTGAACCGGTTCAAAGAGGATAAAAGTTAACTAAGATCAAATTATCGATAAGTTCCTAGAGACGAACGATCAGCCACTAAGTCGATATTAATCATGAGAAAAAATTTCGACCAATGCAGTTCAACCTTTCGGGCAAAAAAAGAATTATTTCTTCTCGAAATATTGCCAGAAAATCCTTCTCATCAATCACATGAATCGTTGACCATGAAATCATGCAAGTACCTCGTATTTCTTGGAAATAATGTCTGCCAGAAAAATATCAACTCAGTACTCACCTCGACATCTTGAAGCGTTTGTGTCCACCGATAATTAGGCATATCTGCACCGTTTCCACCGTTTGGTTTCAATTTCCCTTTCTCTTTTTCATCCTCTTCGTCATCGGATTGAACTTTACTGACAGTCTCATCCTGTGACGTTCCATTTACTTCAGTTCCCTGCCCACTTGGTCCAGCCACCGGAGATTCTTCGCTGTTCGAAGCCTGCGAGTTTTAGAAATTTCGTTACTTAGTGCCTGTTACATTTATTCAAAAGTATTCCAGGAGCTGTATCGAAAGCGGAATTAGTGGCACTGGGACTTGTCTTCGCTTGAGCACCGACTCAAATAAGCTCCGTAAACGTTGACATTAAAAACTGTTGCGAAAGTTCATTTTAAGAGAGAACTGAAAGGAAAATTCTGCGTTTTTTGAACAAACTGTAAATTCTACTCGGAAAAACTTTGTTTACAACAAAAATATTGCAAACAAAACGCAAAAGACGCGGTAGCAACTGAAAGGATACCTTGTTGTCCAACTCGGCTTGCAGCTTATCGGCCTGTTCGTCCGTGAGCTCAACAATTTTACAGTTATCGTCCATTTGGAGATTCTCCGTCATTTTTATTTTCTTCTCTGCTTGCTTAGCTCTTTTTTCTTGTTCCGCTTTCTCAGCTTTCTTTGCCTTAACTTTAGCCAGAGCTGCAGCTTCATATTTTTCAAATTCTGTATTTATCATCTGGAATACAAAAAAATGATGCAATTGAACGTTTGTGGTATATTTACTTGGTGCGATGTAGTCTCCGCGAGAAAATCGCTGGAAGATTACCTTGCGGGCAGCTCCTTGTGCTCCTCCCTCGAAAAAATCGGTTTTTCTAGCTAGAAAACCAAACCACGTGCCCAGTAACTGTAATATCAAGCGTTGAGGATTAATTTTGCAGCGAAATTTGAACGAAAAATGGGCATTGAGAAAAAAAAACGTCGTTTCGTTGACTGGTTTTGCCATAATGACTCAAGGAAAAAAGGCTTTTTAAAGGTTATACCTCTTGAACACCGCCTTCGTGCTGCTGTGCCATAGCCAAAAGAATTCCATCGAATTGTTCCTCGTTTTTCGTCATTTTGTGATGCCAAATCGTATATTCTTTGCTAATAATACTAAATTCTTTATGCTACGTGACGTTTTATACCCCTACGGAATTCAACCTGTTTTTCGTTTGTTGTGATCTCTAACGATATACACGCGCGCTAACACCGGTCACATAAGCACGAGTACCGCGTGAAAAATGAACAGCAGCAGGCAGCGGGGCTTACCAGCGCGGATAGACGTCACTATTATTTGGTAATGTAGATAAAGTAGGGAATTGCTATTTGTTCAAACTTTAATGAAGACGGATGCGAAAAAAAACGTCAGATGGCAGCATCAGTTATCTTCTTGGAGCGATCCACAGATATTTTTCACCGACCGTCTGTCTTTTCGAATCTTACCGACTTACAAACAAGAACTCATAAACTGCAGCAAATAGAAATGTCCAGGATTGATCACTCTTTTTCAAGTGGAATGTAACATTTGTTAATTTGTGACGTCTTGCTTGCCTCACCGTCAACACCTCGTACACCTCGAACAATCGTACCCTCGTGACTTGGACAAACTTTGAAAAAAAAAATCCGCGAATAAAGGTCAGGATGGAGGAAGGAATATTTTTTTTTTCGTAAAAATTGACAATTCGGAAATTCATTTAGCGTATTTTTTAAACCATTCGCGAAAAGAGGAACGTTTTGTTTCATGGTATTGATGCAGTTCGAAAAATGTCGCAGAAAGCGTGAGGAGCCACGATCGCGTCTTTCTTACTGCACGTGCGCGCTCCTTTCGGCAAATCTCAACGTACACACACACTTTATGTGTTCGTGGTGTTTTGTACGTTACAGACGGGAAAAAATGGCGTCTCTCAGAGGTGTACGATTGTTGGCTAGAAATACCGGCTTTTTAAAGAGTGCTGCGAATAGTCTTGTGTCGCAAACACCCGCAGTTTTTCTCGCCCCGTGTTCCAACAGACTCATTCATTCGTTAATACGCGATTCGTGGAATGTCACAAGCATAAAGGTAAATCTAACGAGGGTCGGGTTCGCCGCGAGACTATATCTCGCTTCTAGTACAGGGAGCATGCACTTTTTTCGATCTTTCCCTCCCTCCCCCGCTCTCTCCGTCTTCCTCTCTTTTATCGTTATTCCTCTCAATCTTTCTCTGCCCTTATACTTTGCTCGTACACGTATTTCTCGAGGAGAATTATTTTACACGAGGATTGATGTGTTTTCCATCGTCAAAGTTACGTAATAATGGCCGGTTTCTTCACTTCTGGATAAATTTTATTAATTGGCGTACAAAGATTTGCAGGCTGATGCTTTAATCCGCCGAATAAAGTTAATCCAGAGGTGAACAGTCTTGCGAAAATTGATAATCATCAGCTACGGGTAAAACTTCTGTGAAAAACAATGTTCGACAAATTGATGATGGATTATCGTGCGTGAGCAAAGTCCGAATGTGATCGAATGAAAAAATAGGTTAAAATCCGTGCGAGAATGAAAAATAAAAGCAGAATCGTTGTTGTTTTTGTTGAATGAAATATTAATGATAGAAAGGGGGACAGCAGGTTAGGAAATGTCGCGGGGAAGTGGAATGCGAGGATTTGCAGCGCTATTTGTCAACGGGCGTAGAAAAACCGGCAACCAAGGAGGAGCTTGAAAAGCGGGTTCTTGGGGTCATCGCGGCTTACGACAAAGTTTCAGCGGATAAGGTTAGGTTACTATGATCGACGATACGTAATGTGTGTTTTCGTTTCTACAGGGAATAATCGGGAGGGCGAGTGGTGGGCGACAAATCGAGGAGTCTCGGCGTGATTTTAGTGAGAAACCACCTCTGTCGATAAAATCGATCGGGGAACGTGTCATTTTGGTGCTCAAGCTCTATGACAAGATCGATCCAACCAAGGTAAAAAATGAAATTCGCCGCTCAAGTCCGTGCTCCGCTCCTCGATTTGTCAATCTTCCCGTTCTCGTCCCCGCTCCGATCTTCCAACCTGATTCCTCATAGAACCTCAGCTTCAATTATTCTCGTTCAACATATTTTCATTTTGCTCAGCTGACTCTCGAGTCACACTTTCTCAACGATCTTGGTCTGGACTCGCTCGATCACGTCGAGGTCATTATGGCGATCGAGGACGAGTTTGGCTTTGAGATACCAGACGTTGACGCTGATAGGCTACTCAGACCCGCCGACATCGTTCGTTACGTCGCCGACAGAGAAGACATTTACGAGTAGTCGCGATCGCAAACGGATTAGTAGATTCTTCACTCTCCTCGCGCTCCCGCCGCGCGCTCTTATCTATAATTATTATAATACAACTCGCATCTATAATCAATCGTATATGTAAATAGACGAACCGTCATTGTACGAATAAAGTTATATCTGTGAATTTATTACTTTTCTCAATAAACCAGTCTCCGCCAATTTCTCGACGCTTTTTTTAGTTACGAGCTCACGAAATCCAGATAACACACGAATTGCTCGACCAGACCAGAGTATACGAAATATTTTGCTTCGTGCGGATATCATTGATCAAACTCCTTTGTACGACCGGGTAGCACAAGATCAGTGTATTTACTAGACGAATATTTATTGCGATTTGTTTCGTAAAGAAATTCACAACATTACGAGCTTTTCTTCAAACCACCCCATTTAATCGTAAAAAAGCTCCAGTTCTATTTATTCTCGACACACTCGATAATTTCGATAGATTCCGAGCAAACTATTATTTCTTTACAGGGAATATTAAGGGGGTCATGACAGCCCTTGTGACAGCCGGATTTTTCGAGTTTTTTTTCGGCGATTTTTTTGGTCGAATAGAAAAAAAAACAAAGTTGTAAAATTTCGAGGATTTATTTATTCATATTTCAACTGTATCGCAGAATTTTTAATCTCTGGTCGATTCGGTGTTACATTAATCCACAGAACCCTTGTGTTTTTCCATGGTCTTCACGATTCCGGGTGATAGGTTTATCTGAAATTCAAAAAATCCAAGAACGTTTTGATCTATAAAGCAGTGTCTGACGCATGATCTGAAATCATGCACAAATATTAAAAATTACGTACTTTTCACACTGTGAAACATAGGATTTTGAATATCGAGCTTTATTTCGACGATCGTGTTGAAAAAAAAAAAAAAAA
>JACEOJ010000149.1:538730-564164 GCA_013761285.1 Campoletis sonorensis
CTCTCTCTCTCTCTCTTACACGTGTAGTTAAATCATGCCGACAAACCAGCTACCATACAATCTGGAAAGCTGGTTCGTTCCGTAGTTAAAGACGTTCTTGTACTTGGTGGCACAGTGTAGGATGTCATGCCCATGCCTATCTCCAGGATGCATAGTTCTATGATGACAGAAACTAAATTCAGAAGAAGGCAAACTATGTAACTATTTGTACATGATCTCGTTCTTAGCGTTTATTATCAATATAGTCTTGCGACCATTGTCTCAAACTTGACCTCAACTTATTTCGATTTCTCATAATGTAATTTTCAGGAGAAACTGAGTTTTTACTTTGCGAAGAAAAAAAAACACATATGTATTTATTTATTTATTTATTCAAACACCGGCGTATCCATTTACAAATAGATATACAGTAGCCAACTTCAGAAAATACTAAAAATAGAAATAATAAATCTAGCATAATATAATACGAACCCAATAACATTCGGTACATAGCTTTATCACATCCTATCAGTGGACGACATGGTATCACATACACGACATATTATGCTGCTTCCACGTACAGCTTCAATAGACTTTATACTTAATCGTCGACCCGAACTATATTCAATATCACATACTTTATCACTGTCGTATGGTTCGTCCGTTATTTATTACATACGTTATAGCTGCCATTATCACATCCGTTATCACTGCCGTAATTATTATAGATTGCTATAGAACACATTCAAATGTGGTGATTGCTGAAGTTGCACGTTTGTCACTCGAAATTAAGTTATGTCACTAAAAACATGTTGGCAGGAAAAATTCCAACCGGTATGTTGAGGATCAGCACTGTGGCGTGGCTTCCTACAACATTCCTCAGGTAAACACTGGCGAGCGGCGTGTTGACAGACCGAACATGAATTGAAATGAAGATCAAGAAACAAATCTGCATCAGTCTTCAAATTTTGAGAAATTGGTCTAGCAGATCCATCTCCAATGTTTCCACAATCTCCTTTTTCGTCAAAGACGAAGGTATTTCTTGCATTACTTTCCATACTTTTTCAAGTTTTTCTTGAATAAAGATACCGATGAATCATGATTTTTCAGTTTTGTAGATAAGGCTGATGGAAATGACCCCAAACGGAGTGAATCCGGCCGAAGATCCGATATATTGCAGACAGGAACAACTTGGCAAGCCAGGGAGGCTGTTCGTGCAACACATGCTGACAAACGCGAGTGCGTTTCAGGTTGTTCCGTGCAGTGGTGCTCGGAGGCATCGACATGGCGAGTACAATGGATATCGTATGGACGTGTAAACGTAGTCACCGCGAACGACAAGTAGTCCGCACTCTTTGCGACAGTGTACACACTTTAGTATTGTGTTTTGGAATTTGTTTGTTTTGGTGTTTTGAAGCGCGAAAAACAAGCACAACCTACTTGGTCAGTGGTTCCCGAGCTAGACTGACGAGATAGCACTCCACCTACCTTTTTATACCTCCCGACAACATAAAACGCGGGGGAAAATATTGGCTAGAATCTAGAATAGTCATAACCAGACTCAGGCAAAAGCATTCCAAAATTTTTACGACTACATTAATCTGTAAAACGATAAAGTAACACTAACCGTAAAATTTTTATTATGAATGTGCGCACGGTTACTTTCCCAGCAGATAAAGAAAATCATATGATGTTTATATATCGGTCGTGCATTCCGACATTTATTGGCGCCATCAGTCCATAAAGCTATTAAAAGTAACACTAGTCACAATATGTTATTATAATTTAGTGCGTAACGTCGCTTTCGCACTCGGGTAACATAATTTTTCGATGTTTATTGCCCCTGCGTAGGAGAGAGGCCCGTTGGGGAAGTCGTTACCTGCACTAGGAACGCTCACGTTACCATGAAATGATACTACTACATTTTGCATTTGTAGTGCAAATAGCGACGCCTCGAATGCGTCTAAGGAGTGCACGTACGCGAGGACCAGCGCACTTACACCATGTCATTTTGAATTCACTGACTAACTTCCTGGCAGATACCTACGGCTATATTTATTAGGGTATTTGGAGTGAATGCCATGATTTGGAACTTTAAAAACAACAACAAAAATATACCCTGAAAATTTCGGTATCTGATCAAAACAATATGCTCTCAAAATGGTGCGATTGGCCATGTTTCCATAACGCCAAGGCAACAAGTTCGTCAGAAAAATAGCAGAAATGCCTGGACAATTTCGTTGCCACACGAGTCTCCTTCACGTCTGAGGACCTTGTGTTTTAATTAAGCTTACCCCTACTCGGATCTTCTGTCATTAACAAATTGGTCTCGAGAGTACGATTGCGAGGTGGCAGAACGACTACTGTTTTTCAGAGCTCTTATCCACCAATTTACCCCAAGGTGCTGGAAAAAAATGTACAGTGGATATCGTTCATGCAGCAAGAAGAAGAATCCGTGAATAAAATCGAACGGCAGCAAGACGTTGAATATATTGAACATAGACAATCATCATCGAATCTGTGCAAATCATCATAACAAGCGGATAACAATAACAAAAAAGCAATCTTATATTCATTTGTCAAGCATATACAGAACTGCTAAACTTTTCACCCTCCCACAGTTGGAAAGGTAGTCAGCTAACTTCCGACGACTAGCGTACGGCTTGAAAAGATGGCGCCGCGCATTGCATGCGTGCCACTGTGCCACTAGAGCGCCATTATTTACACACAGTAACCTACAGACTCGGAGTCGTCGAAGAGTCGAAGTTACAAACAACATTGCCACATCCGACATAGGATTGAGTTTTCATTTTTGTTAGCAATTATTTTTAAAAACATTGTTCTAAATTAATTCAAATTGAGATCATCGGAATCGTTGAAACGTTCTGAGGAATTATGAACGCGCCGCCAACATTCGAGTCTTTCCTTCTTTACGAAGGAGAAAAAAAGTTTGTTGCACTCGCTGTCAATGAAAATTTGATCGCGACATTCATAAATTGTTCATATTGTATATCGTTGTTTATTTTTTTAGAATTGTCAAAGAGCAGGACACGAAAGTTCCTAATGCTGCTATTTTTACGGTCAATAAGGAAGATCATACTTTAGGGAATATGATTAGAAAGTGAGTACATACTTTTTTGAGGTTATCGCGTTATTAAAATACAGTGCGACATCCTCGCATCAAAGGAGTTGACAAATTTTTTTTTGTTATATCCTCCATAGTATTTGACTCAATAAAAACAAAACAAAAACACTATGCTGTTCAGGTGATTCATTAAATCAGTCAAAAGTGCAGAATCATTCTTAATAAAGTAGAATTTTCCAAAGCGCTACAATTTGATAAATTTTGTAGCGTTTTGTTTTGACTCAATTCGTTGTAACATTTATGAATGTTTATGCCACAGCTAAAAAACAAATAATTTTAACCTTTCAGCCAACTTCTGAAGGATCCCCAAGTCCTTTTTGCTGGATATAAATTACCTCATCCCTTGGAGCACAAATTTGTTATAAGAATTCAAACTACTTCAGACTACACTCCACACGAGGCCTTCATGCACGCCATTACAGATCTCATCGCAGAACTTTCACTGTTCGAGGAACGATTCAAAGTAAATCTATTTTCTTATGATTATTCTAGTAAAATGATAATCTTAACGCCTATCTAAATATCACAATCTATTTCCAGGAAGCAGTAAAAGAGAAGAAAGAGGGATTGGATTAAAACCTAATTACTACAATCCCATAGAAATAAAAACATGTGTAAATAGAAGACATTGCAGCCGGTGAAAATAAAGTTCTCGATTTGAATGATACTTTGAAACAATTTCTCTGTATTCAATGAGATTCATTATTTTCATTAGCCTCGTTTTTTGGAGAAGCTTCCAACTGTAAATGGTGTTCTCGCAATGATGCGGAATACAAAAGACTTTCTGTATTAATTTAAGTAAATATATCGATTTTTTCAACGATTCTTAAATTATTCTTATTTATTTATTAATATTTAATGATTGAATTTACTTTAATAAATATTTTTAATTTATGGATGATTCTATTTTGTTTTCCATAAATTTCGTACAAAACAATTATTTCCACATACCTGAATTTTTACGTTATTATCCAGAGCCAAACGCCGGAATGGCTTGAATTGTATCCGAGGTTCATAACGGACGTTCAAAACGATGAACATTACTTGCCAGGTTTCACAATGGTCACTAATTGTCTCGAAATTACCGAACTAAAATTTCGGTTAAAGCCAGTCGAAGATTTTTCATTTTGCATGAAATCGAGTGAATCAAGGATATCGTATCGTATTTTCCTATAAATTTAAATATATGCGAATGGCTTTTTGGAGGAGGAGCTTATAGCACAACTAATCATTTAGATCTGGTCTGAAGAACTACAGAAGATGGGAATCTAAAAGAGCTCGATAGGTAAAATAAAACTTTTGATCTGTGAACATAGGCACAGGCTCATAGCACTCCGTTAATTTTGTGAACAACCTTTATATTCCTTTCTCTCTCTCGCCTGCTCTCTCGTTCTCTTTCTACTCTCGTCTGCTCTCAACTTGAACAGTGCTCCTTGTGACGCTCAAACAAAATGGCGACGAACAACGAAGTGCCGGCAGATATTAGTGCTAGTAATACTCCATTGTCCGATAACTCGGTGAGTACGCAAATCAACATTTCCATTTTCGACCATTATGTAGGGGATACAATCAAAATATTCTATAATATTTTCAAAGATATTGATGTACGGAAACAATTGAAAGATTTTTTGTAACAATCATGCTGTAGAGATTCCGTGCTCGTAACAAAATTTCTCAAGCAGGGGACGCATGCTCAAATATCTCGTGGCGATACACGACTATAATTTCATAATTATCGCCTCGTTTATTATTTGCCAAATCATGTTTCGCATAACTGTTTCGATGATTTTTAAATTGATAGAAAACAGTTTAAACCAAACGATTATAATATAAATGAAAATCTCAACATGACACATTTGCATTACATTTGATTAACGTCTCGCAATTCTAAGTAGAAAGCCGGAAAAAAATTATTCCCACATGTATACTCGCGTATGTCCATGTGTCTGTGTGTGTGCGTCGGTAAAATATCATTCGATTATCTCGAAATGGACGCCTCACTTTTTGGCGGGCACGTGGACGCGGCGAGCGTTTGTTCTTTCAACGATTGAAATCCCGATTATCTCCATCGCCTCGTTATCGTCTTCCATATGAACAATATTGTAATTATCATTTATATTAACTATTCAAAATTTATTGATTAAGCATATCGACTTTATGAGTGAATAAGCCTTGCTTTATGCACCTAATCGAAACTCGATACCGGCTAACTCGTGGGACGCTCATAACCAACGATTTAACTAACGTCCATTTTATTATACATGTATATATTCTCACCTCTCGTGCTAATTTTCGTGTCGTTGAATTGAAATTTTTTTCGATTGACGCGATTTCAAATATTCAAGTGAATCATAATATCTGTCATCGATTATCAGATTATAAATAACTTGTTTTTTAACCTGACGATCCGTGCACTTGGTTACTAATTGCGATTATTCTTAAAAAACAAAAAAGAAACTGAATCTATCAAATTTATCATATTTTTTTGTTTCGCGTAATATGTGTTGTTAGTGGTAGTGTTGAAATAGCATTTTCTTTGCTCGAGAAACATTGCAATTGGAGATAAAAGTAAACAAGATTTCGTTTTTTCCACCAAAAACCAAACATTTTTTTTCTCAAAAAAGCTTAATTACGAAGCAGCATTTTTCTAAATTTTTGTCATCCTCAATATAAAAGAGTAAAACAAAGACAGTGTGAAAGTATTTGTTCGACGCTGCCATTTATTGTTTCGACTGAAACAAAATATTGATTGTTCCATTTGTTTTTGTTTTTTTGTTCGCAACGGTTAGACATTGAAAATGGAGACAATGGAAGTATCAGACTCGACGACGGCGGTATCGAAGGACTCCGAGAATGCGGAGTGCAATCACAAACTGGTGCCGGTAGACGAAATGACCTCGAGGGATTATTACTTTGATTCTTACGCTCATTACGGCATCCACGAGGAGATGTTGAAGGACGAAGTGCGCACGATAACTTATCGTAATTCTATGTACCACAACAAGCATTTGTTCAAGGGAAAAACAGTATTGGACATTGGTTGCGGAACCGGTATATTATCGATGTTTGCGGCGAAGGCTGGAGCAGCTAAAGTAATTGGAATAGAGTGTTCCAACATAGTGGAATACGCTGAAAAAATAGTGGAGGCAAATCATCTGTCGGACATTGTAACGATAATCAAGGGAAAAGTGGAGGAAGTCGTTCTGCCTGATGGAATTGAAAAAGTCGACATAATCATATCGGAATGGATGGGTTACTGTCTTTTCTACGAATCGATGCTGGACACTGTTCTCTTTGCCAGGGACAAGTGGCTGCGAGAGGGTGGAATGTTGTTCCCGGACAAGGCAACTCTCTTCATCTGCGGCATAGAGGATCGTCAATACAAGGACGAAAAAATCAATTGGTGGGACGATGTTTACGGTTTCGATATGTCGAGCATCCGCAAAGTAGCGATAAGCGAGCCCCTCGTTGACGTTGTTGATCCTAAACAAGTTGTGACGAACGCTTGTCTCATCAAAGAAGTCGATCTTTACACCGTGACCAAAGCTGATCTCGAATTTTCATCGCCCTTCAGCCTCCAAGTTCGCAAAGACGATTACGTTCAAGCTCTCGTTACTTTCTTCACAATCGAATTCACTAAATGCCACAAGCGCATCGGCTTCAGTACAGCCCCTGAGGTACAATACACCCATTGGAAACAGACTGTCTTTTACTTTGACGAATTCATGACAGTGAAAAAAGGCGAAGAGATTTGCGGCGTATTCTCAATGAAACCGAACGCCCGAAATTATCGTGATCTCGATTTTAGCATCGAGCTCGATTTCAAGGGTGAATTGTGCCAAGTTCATGAGACAAACACTTATCGCATGCGCTGATACATCTTTCCTCCCGCTTATCATCAAGCACCGGAGATGATGATTTCCCTCCTCCCTCATCCCTTCTTTCTTCTACTCCTTACAATAGCCTTTATAACGCTTTTTCGTGGCACATACTTTTTATAGTCTGTGTTTGGGAGATTCTTAAATTCATTTCCCCCCCTCCCTCTCCTCCTCCAAACGTGGATCCTACACTTTTTTTCGTAAATTCCAAAGCCTTTCTCTCTCATTCTCCTTTTGTACCGCTTATCAAACAGGAAGAAAAACTTTTTTTCAAACTATAAGACGATCATCAGTAGCTATTTTAAAGGCCCTCCTCCTGCTCCTCCTCCTCTCGTCGCTCTAGGAATAACTAAGAAATCCATGGAAAAAAAAGTTTTAAAACCCGTTGCGATCGACTATTAAGCGTGGATCCCATACTCTATAATTAATCCAAGATTAGAGCTTGAACGTTAGATTTGTAAGAAACAACGTGAAAATATGTCCATATGGTCGAAGGAATAGATAACACTAAGCCAAAATCTAGTGGAAATTGAGCAAATTAAACTCAATCGTAACTAGAAAAATTCCATTAAATGGGATAATTAAAACAACCAGTTGTAAATTACGAACTAAAATGTAACAAAAATGCTCCGAATCATCGATGAAACTACGAGTTCCGTGGCTCGATGATCCACAGGCCTTTCACTTGACGAATATCTTCTTTTTTTTTTTCTTTTTCGAATCTAACGCCGAAACAAAGACGTGCCCGATGAAGAAAAATATAAGAGCTTTGTTACGTCTTTTAGTCCCGGTGAAAAAGTACGATGAGCGCGATATTATGTCATGTGTAAACGTACGTACGTACAGTATGAATAAATGATTTTGAACAAAAGATAAATAAACAAGAATTTTCCTTCTGTTCAAAAATGTGTACTAAGTGGAAAAAATTTCACTCTTTTTATCGTCACACGGTCACGTACAGTTATATACATGTAAAAATAATAAAGTTAATACATTTGCTATCCGTATGCGTTTTCTTTTGTCATATTAATATAATTTTTTTTTTTTTCAATTTTTTCATAATTCCTCCTTTTTTTTATTGATACACGAGTTGTACAATTTCGTCGGTGAAAAATATCAATAAATTTTTTCATTCATACAGGAGCGAGATCCTTGAGAGAGTTTGCCAACTTTTGTGTTTTATAATCCGTTCGTAATTGTATGAAACTTACGAGAGTCGATCGGTCCAGCATTGCCTGCAACAATAATTTTTTGCTTTTTTAATGAATACAATTACTTCTTATCAAAAGGGCTTCAAATTCAGGTTCCATCATTAAATTAGCCTTTGAAAATAAAGTATCAAAAATTTTCTCGAACTAATTGAAAGAAAAAGTTAGAGATGGAAATTGAAATGAAAAATAACAAATTATAACTTACCAATTGGTCACCCGTGCAAACTTGTTTCAAGTTGGTCGGTTTAACGAGCAGTAAATTGCACAAGGCGTGAAGTGTATCAAAAAGTGAAATAACGATCGGAACCCCGAGTTCCTTGACGCATTTTCGATATTCGTTCATATCGCAAATAGCGCACATAGCACCGGCCGAATTGAATTGAAATTGTTGAAGATGTTCGTAGATAACACGATGAAAACGTATCCCTAATTCAGTCAAAACGTTTTCAACATTTTTACCATCGAGGCTATCCCTTATGTTTCTAATCATAAGAGTTACGTATTGAACGACTACGAGGCAAGCGGGTGTGCTCAGAGTATCGACATCAGTTTCCGGCTTAAAATCAGTTTTCCGTTGTTCGCTCTGTAAATACATTTTGACCCAGCCAACAATAGCGTTGATGCTCCGATCCAATCCAATATCCAATTTCATTTCAGTCTGTTCCAAAACAACTTTTTCCATGGACAAAGACTCTGCGTGTTTTGGGGTTGAGGCGACAAGAGGAACGAGACTTTCGTTGAATTGTTCTTCGAGTAATTTAACAATAACGTTGCATTGTCGTACAACATTGAAGAAATGGATTTCCGGTTGTACTCGAGATTCAGGTATCGGAACACTCTGAAGTCCCAGTTCGAGGGCATAATCGACATGCTCGTTCATTAAATATTGCAAAAGTATGTCAAGTATTTGTACGGCGTTGCCAGGCACGTCAGCCGGTTGGGACAAGGTGCGACAACGCTCGAGGGCCAATTTGCTTCGTTGAAGCAATGCGATGGCCACTTCTTCCGAGAGAAAAGTTTCGCCACCATAATCCTCGATCTGGGCTATATTTATATTTGTTCTCGTACCAATAACAGCCTGCAAATCTCTTCTCAACTCCTGGAATCCACCAGTTTGCAATTGTTTCTTTTGATGATTCTTCGACTCGTAATAATCCATTAATAGACTACGAGACTTTTTTCTCAATGCGTCAAGCTCGAACGTTGTGTAAGTATCGAGATGTTTTTGAAATATATTCTGCGTCAATTTCATCAGGTAAGCATCGTCGGTACCCATTTTGAAACGCTTCAAATCTAACGATAATTTACTAGTTTTTGAGTAAAGATCGTACAAATTGCTAAGATATTTCTCAGCGTCCGTTCTATCCGCCAATTTTGCCACTGCATATTTTTGCAAACGCAAATGATAAATATTGAGCACGAATTTAGCCATAACTTGCTCCGGATTTCCAAATACGCGCTCCATCAGGGCGTAGTTCTTCGCACACATCGGTATCACGTCTTGAAATACATCTTTACCACCGAACGATCCCATTTGACTCTGCTCGATAAACGCATTCACGCACTGTGAATATCCCTTGAAATGAGACAGCACCGAAGCTAATTCTTTCATTCGATCGGCATCCTCCGCGTTGTGAGCTCTTACGAATTCCTCAATCAAACTTCGCTCGATCTCGTCATATTTTGCTGCGATCTTTGCTTTCGCGTGATCGAATTTTTCCGATGGCAGTTCTTGTGATATTATATGCAATTTTTGTATCACGTCCGCTGCTATGTCCAGCTGCAAAAATGTTACATCTTTTTATCTCTGGAACATTCTTTATGACTTTTGTTTTGTTAATAAATATTATTTTCAAAACATTTTCAACAATTGAGTCAGCTATTCGTAGTTGCTAAAAAAAAAAAGCAGGAGCGAAAGTAAAAAAAATTGATTTAAACGGTAGCACAACATTTTTGAAGGAAACAAATTTTGACACACTTCGCAATAATTTGTACACCCCAAATAAGATTTCTGCAGATTTGCATAAAAAATAATAAAAACTGGTTAATTAGAGAACATCTTTGCTTTTTGAAGTCGGTTAAAAAAAGAAATTCTTGTGAATTATTGAAAGTATTCTTAAAAAGTGGTTACCGTCGATTTGTCAGTAAATATGGGATCGGTCAATGGTCCAGGACTCAGAAATTCAGCAAAATGCCTCATAAGTTTTTGAGCTTCGACCGCTCTTGCTCTTGGAGTATTGACGCTTTCCAATTGATCTCCCAAATGAAGAACTTTGGTAGCGACTGAATTGATTCTCTCATCGAGTTGATGGAACAAATCGATGGCGTGTCTGTTTCTATCCTGAAGTTCTATCACTTCGAAAGTATGCCTAGTCTCCTCATCCTTAACGGCCAATTCGAGTTTTTCACATTTCTTTTGCTGACGTTCCTGCAATACTTGCAGATCTTTAATGGCATGGAGAAAAGTTTCGTGAACGAGCACAGGATCGAAAGAACCTTTGGAACCCTCTTTGCTGCTGTCGTTTACCGTACGCCACGCGAGTCTTTCTACAAACTCCTCAGGATCAAAAGGCTCCTGGGGCGAATGAAAAAAACGTTGAATAATCCACGTATTTACGAAATAATACACTTTCAACGATCTCTTTGTCAATAATAAACACAATAGAATACAATCGAAAGTTTGAAATTTCTGCAAACTTGTTTTTTTCGTACCTGTTCGAGCTCTTTCATATATTGTTGCATCATTTTGACGCCCTTTTTATTGTCCTCTTCAACGAGTATATTGTTGGAGCGATAGAAAATAAACGAACATCATCTCAGAGATTTTTTTATGAACAGACTATCGGATTTCAGCGTTAGCCATGTGTCAACTGTCAACGATTTTTGTCATTGAAGAAAACAGCTGATCGAACGCTCTACAAGTTATACGGGGTGTTCTTTTTTCTCGATATCGTTCGGGGAATATTTTTTTTTACTACCCTAAGAATGCTGAAAAATGTTTAATCGATGGTCCCTCAAATTGAAAGCTCATTTTTAATTTGGATGCGAGCATCAGAAGCGTAAAATTTGTGGTTCTTTTTAATTAATCAAAGACACAACCACATTGAAGGCTCGATTCTCGTAATAACTTAACATAACCTTAAAAATGATGGGGAATAGCGGGAATTTTGAATTCGATTTTTTATATAAGCACTTGAAGTTTGAAGCACAAAAAATTTGTTTAGAGATTTACATTTTCAATTGATTATCTCATATACGATTCGCATATTTATTAACAATATCTCGATAAAAATCGAACACGTGTTGGCTGGCTCCTCTGCATTTTTCCACTGCGGCAATAAATTCTTCGTCCTTGAAACGTCCTGTGGTGTGAGAGCAGACCAGATTTTTTCTTATGCTTTCAAAAGCAAATGTGAATGTTGCTCTGGCGTTTTGAAGCTCGTTTTCATTCGGATCAAGAAGGATTTTTTCGCTTTCCTTGTCAATCATACAATTCACAGCGGCTACTGTGTGTTTCATTGGGAGACTGGAGTTTATTAGAGCTAAGCTAGCAGCATTGATCGCACAACCCAACAACTATAATTGAAAAAAACAAAAAAACAGTACATTCCAGTAAATTGAATGAGCGTTGATTACGTTGTGTATAGTCAAAGTATTAATTAGTAGAACTGTATAAATAAAAAAATATATAAATAATTTATAAAAAGTAAATTAGTGTTGACATTCTGAACGTACTCCACCGTCATTTTGCATCTCTTGTACATTTATAGAAATAGCAGTGCTAGGATGCAGAGTTGTTATGAGCGAAGATTCGCAAGTTTCTTTAATGTAAAGCTCTTTCGATCTGTCATCGATACCTGAAAAAAAAAGAAACATAATGAAATATTGGAGATCTAATAAGCCTCAGAAAGGAGGATTGTAGATTTTTTAGAATCAAGTGTACTGACTCGGTGGCCCTTGGAGCGGAGTGAATGTTACTTCAACAGTCGCTTTGTCGTACATCATTTTTTGTAATCTCGCCTCGACCGGTCCATAAACACCAGCGACACAACAAGTTTCACCTAATAATTAAACAAATTAAAGAGTATAAACTAACGAAGCGAATCATACCTTTTCTCAGAGTTTACGAACCTTGCATAAACATTGACGATCCATCAGGCATGGAGAGCTGATTAACTTCACAATTCATGGGACGTAGCACGCTTTCTTCTTCCGTCATCGTAAATTCTTTTATTAAATTGATTCACGGAATAAGCAGTAAAAACGTAAAAACAGTAGGCGTCCGTTTGAATTAAACTATCTTGTTTCGTAGGTTAGCTTCCGTAAACAAAAATACACACGTTGACTGCGCAACCAGAACGCCGCGCGGTACTTTTACGAACGAATATGATTTTTTACATTGTGAGATAAACTCCGTCGATTACGTTCTCTCTTACGTACCGGCAATGTAACATAACCTTAAAAGCTAAAGAAAAACATATCACGATTCAAAATAATAAATTTTGTACATTCTTTGTGCCGTTTTTCGTTGATTATTGAAACAATAAAATGCAAACTTATATTCAGTAATCAAAGTGACCAGCGTTCGTCGAATACGATCAATGGATCATTTATAAATACGAAATGTTATTTAATGACAAAAAGAATAGGAACCGTGAACGGATACTCGATTTTCAGTAGCAAATTTTAATTCATCGCAGCGATAGCAATCATTTTCGCAATGGTGAACATCGTACCGTCCATGTTAGGACGATTAGTATTAAGAAACGTAATTGGTAATAACTGCCGTACAATTTGTACGACGAGTAAGCGGTCTTTCTTCTTTGAAGTTGATGAGAAAAAAGGTTATCCGAAAATATCGGATGTTCGCGATGAAGCAAAAACCCCTTGGCAGAAAATTCGACAGGGTGGTAGAATATTGGTGGAAGAGTTGAAGCTCTGGAAAGAAGAGGTCAAGGAATATTTACACTTTGATCCTATTACTGTAATGGGGGAAGGAGAGGTCGATATTCAATGGAGATTTGAAGGTGATCCGAGTATGCTCGAGCAATGGGTAGTTACCACAGACAGCGACTACGGTGAAGGCAATTCGACAGCCAGGTAATAATTTGACAGTACTAATTTACAAAAATCACTTAAAAAATTACTTTTCTCTAGTACTTTAATTTCTAAACAATTGCTCCATAATTTGTTTATTTGGTTTTCACAAAAATTCTGCATGGGAAAAAAATCGCGATATCGGAATAACTCTGGCACCTTTTCTTCTTGTTTATAAGATTTTTTTGATAAAAATAATGAAATGAAAGTATGTTGTTACAGTATACAATTAACAAAGACTGGCAGAGGTATTTTCTCGGGTACTCTGGATTGTCGAAATTTCATAGATGGGAAAATAAAGCGAACCGGTTATTGCAATGTGAAATCTGTAAGACTCCGAAAATCTTTCCATCGCCGAAAGTGGCTTGAATGGGGTCCATATTCACATCTTGTAATGAGAGTTCGAGGCGACGGAAGGAATTATCTCTTACTACTGTCGACACCTTGGGAATGGGACATCATGTGGAACGATTCTTATCAATACGTTTTGCACACGAGAGGTGGCCCGTACTGGCAATACGTTAGGATACCATTTTCCAAGTTTTTCTTCGTTTCTCATGGGAGGGTACAAGATGAGCAACAACCCCCGCCATTATCGAGAATTTTGTCATTCGGTATAACGGCCGCTGACAAAATACCCGGAGATTTTAAACTCGAAATTGATTACATCGGTGTGGAATATGATCCTACACACAATGAGGAGCATGCTTACGAGATGTATAGGCCTCCTAATAAATGTATCATATAAATAACCAATCGCGTAGTTTTATCTGTATAAACAAACATAAATAAGGGTGTAAAATATAACAATGTAAATGAGCTTCACTTACGCCTTCTTTTATCAAAGGAATAAAATGTTCCCTAAACCGTCGATGTCAATGCATTAAATGATCATTTCTCAAGATGGGTTGGACGGATCTACTTGCAACAAAACTCGCTCCCATTTTTCTTTTAAAGTTTGGTGTCTCTTGATACATTAGTTGGTATGACAGTAAATTATTACAGATACCAAAGTGTGCGATGGAATAATTCGTTGAGTATGTATTTATTGAGTTTCCGACGAAAAATAATAATGTTATGTTTTAAAAACAATAATTGATTTATTTGTCTATGACGAATGTACAAGAATATTCATAGAATGTACAAGGATTAATGAGCGTTTTTTAGGAGGACGACGATCGCTCAGTTATTTTCTTTTTCGACAAAAATTTATACGTATTTTTTGATACTAAATAACTTAAACCTCCGGCGAGAGTCGTTATCGCTGTCAAATAACACAATCCTTGAAGGACCGGATGATCGACGTAGTGAAATACCGGAGCGGCGAGAGTTCCAGCAACGAGGGTCAACTGAACCGCGGTATTCAATTTGCTGGTTAATGTTGGGGCTAATTGGACCGTCGCGTGTGTTGCATCAAAGTACCTCGCCAAAGTTTTCTATATCAAAAATCATAATTGTATTCTTCCTTCGATTAGTTAACAAAACTACAAGTATCAATCACAGTCAGTTAGCAAATATTTTAGCGTTTTTTTTTGTTTTACCACCTCAAGTTCAAGGCCTTAGTTTCGATTCAGTACAGAAATGCATTTTTATGTCTATTTTTTACGATTTTTGGAGTGAATTGGAAAAATTGCGATCGTGATTTCCACGGTAGATTTGTAGAAATGCATTTTTTCATGGAAAAGTATAAATCTTGACTGTTATATTGAAAAATAATGAAAGTCATTTCAGTCGTTTCTTACTGGTTCAGGTAAAGATTGATATCTGACGTATGATGCGCCGGATATCAGTGCAACATCACGAAATATTACAAGGCACGTTAAGGGTACAGGTATCAAGCCGACCCAAGTCAGTGACAGAAACATTGTTCCCACTAGCAATTTGTCTGCCACTGGATCTAAAAAACTTCCTAATTTTGAGGCCTGAGAACTCCACGTTCGAGCGATCCAACCGTCTACCAAGTCTGTGATGCCTGCGAATCCCAGGAACCATAAAGCTATCTGGAAGGTAAATTTGAGAAACTATTATCGGACCTTTCAATCCAATAATAAAGTAATTGTCACACATATTCAGTTAAAATCGTTCAATTAAATAGGGGCAAGAATATTGGTTTCATTTTTTACCATTTTATATTGAATACTAATTTTTTGTACACGATAATGAAATAGCGAAAAGAATATTTTGATGACTACAATATTTAGTTACATTTAACATTTAAAGGTAATTTCCATGACAAACATTTGATTAAGAAGAAAAATAAAGAAGTTTATAAAGGGATTTCTGAGCCGTGTGTTACATTTGCTTTTTCAAGCTCCAGGGGCCACCGCCATAAGTTTCAAGGACTCTGGGAATAAGAGTCCATTTCAATGGTTTTTTTTTAATACTGAAAAGTCTCTATAGGAACAACTTGTTATTTGTTTGAGAATAAACAATGTGGTCAGTTTGGGAAATTTTGTGAGAAAAAGATAATGAGATTCGCTTTGGTTGTAGATATTCTGGAACATTATTTCTAAAAGATTTGTTTCTTGTCTGGCGAAAAATTGAAGGAAAGGTACGTTTTAATTAAGCCATGAATCATAGTATTTGTCTGGGTCAAAATGACCCGATGTTGATTATACGATACCTGATAATCATGTGAAATGATCAAATAGCTGAGATAAGGCGATGTGACAATGCGACCTATGCACAGAAAATTTGGAATTGTCCAGATATTTTCTCTCTCTATAATCTCCTCCACTTTTTCTTTAGTCTGGCGGATGTCTCGCATAAGTTTTTTTTGTAATGCTTTTCTGCGAGAAACGCGTTCTCGCGTGTCAGTGAAATTTCCATGCAATTTTTTGTCAGCGTTGCAGTATACTCGTATTTTCAATTGATTCAAACATCTTTTTAAAAAATATCTGTTTAAAGTTCCAGAGTGCCTGAAGCTAGTAAGGGCGCAATAGCTCATATTTGATACGTTGCAAGTGGTACTTTTCGTTTTCACTTTATGGTGCCTCGATCACCTGAAAAAACAAAACAACAAAACTCAAGATATCCGTATGTTTACTTTTTATTCGCAGGAACTGTAGACTAAATGGATCAACATAACCTCCCAAATTTTAGGCAAATTTGGTTCCGGCAATGGTCACTTCGAGAACAAAAAAAAAATCAGCCAATTTTAGGAAGCAAAATAATCAGTTGAGAGGGGTTAACACTTTGTTGTTCTTTGATTATAAACATCGCTATACCGAGAAATCTAGGTTTACGCTTCTTGATTCTTCTTATTTTTTTTGCACTTGCATGTCGCATATCGTACAAGATTCACATTTCGTACGTCGTTCGTAATAAGCGAAAAAAACTGGTATGTATTTGGAGAAATAGATCGATGCTGAGAGGTTATGTCCTGAGCAAAACAATGGTAATAAAAAAAAACTGTACTAGGAAATAAACATTGCAAGATGTGTACAGTGTGGACACACTGATAATAGTCGTTACTGAAATCGCAAATATGCAAGATTTGGTTGTACGTTCATATTTGAACATTTATTTAATCCTGTACCGTCATAATGCCAGTAATCTGAAAAAGAGTGTTTTGAAAGCAGTAAAGTATGCTGAAACGAAATCAATAACAATTGATTATGTTTCGACCACGTAATGAACAACGACAAACGAACGTCACTATAAGTTATAAGATCAAAGATTGCAGTTTTACACGCGTTCTTATGGTAAGCAGAATAACTTTAAAACTTCGTATCGATAAAAAAAGCCCTGAATTATAGAGGAACATATGACGAAGCTTGTCTTTAAATATTAAGAACTTTGACCATTTAGTTTCGGACGCACAGCAATGTACAGCGTGTCTATGGGACATTCAATGTCAACGCAATAAGGTTTTCATGATTTATCAAACAGCTGATAATGTCTTCAGCGTAAGATTGACATTTTTTATAAACAAAAATATAAAAATATAGCCAATTAGAAAAAAAAAGTGAAAATCGCAGAAATTAATACGGAATATACGGAATATACAGAGTGATTATAAAAAAAATCAAAAATGAAATCAGTGAGTCAGCCAGCAATAGTTGCGACGTTCTTTTCTTCCAGTTTATTATATATGTTATGTTCCGTAAAATCGTTACATGGAAATATTTGAGATTGTCTCCCCTATCAATTAAGATTTCGCAAGCAGAGAAGAAGGCTCTGCCGTTTACGCATATTCTACGATCAAAACATTTGTGCCGATAGTTCAAAAGAAAAAAAAACATCGTACCAATTGTGATGTAAACTATTGCCTCATATTTCTTTCTCAATGTTTTTATGTTTTGTACTAGATTAATCGGAAGATGTATTTTGCTTTGATGCTAAAATTTTGGATCACATTTTTAGAAAACAATTGATTTTGACGATTCGAGTAAAAATTATCACATTAATAGTAATATCTCTTTAATTAAATTGTTTAGAATAGATGATAAATTGAGTATGATATAAAATAAATGAAATACGAATGAAATTTACAATGTAATGTAAGTAGTGATGTGTGGAGTTTTGCATAATGTAAAATAATCGATATCTCGACGAGACTCGTTTAGCAGTTTTTGCAAGAAATTCAGATTAATCGTTGCGTCACATAAGAGCATCAATGAGTTATTTCACTGCAAATGTTAAAATGTCTCACTGACGATTCCTTGTGGTTTTTTTCTTTTTTTTCACTGCAATTAATATGAAATTTGAAATTAAATTAAAATCATCGTTTGAAAAGTGTTCCGATGCGTTATTGTAGATATTGCATGAAGCACCGGGAAAATATTTCTTGCAAACATTACGAGTACTCAATGAATCATTCGTACCATCGTATTTCTTGTCAAGCGATTATTTTCAAATGACAATTGTTTTTTGTCGTCGTAATAAGCATAACATTTTCTTCTATGATTATTTTCCTCATCTTGCAATTCGAGATATTTGTTTCGACCTTGGTAATGATCCCATTTGCCATTTTCATCAAATTCAATCGATTCCCTTGACTCTAATTATTTTTGCTCGTAATTTTATTACAGTGTCATTGGCACTTGACAAAAAACGTGCATTTTCTATGATGAGAAGGACTTCGAGAAATAATGGACTAGTTGATAGTAGTCATCAAAAAATTGCTCCGAGAATGATAAAATAACGTTCAACAAATAAATGAAAAATGATCATTTTTTTAAACTACATTCAACCGTGTTCAGTGATAATTTTCATTTGATAACAGATTCTTCAACGTTACATTGTTTCAACTATAGTTGATAAAATTATTTATGGTAGTGTTTCACTTTAGAACACTACTTTAATGTTCAAAAGTCAACGCCTTGATAAATTTTTATAAACTTGGATATAACTTGCTAAGTTTTTTTTTAAGTCATTGTTTCTTTAAAATGATCGACATCACAGATAATCTTGCTCGACTCTCCCATTTTTCTCGACAATTAAACCTCGAATAAAAAGAAACTTCAGTGATTTACTTAAAAGTACATAATGTCCCCACTAAATTTCGATAAAATTTCGTTTGTTATTCTGTAAATTGTTTTGTTTTTTTATTACGAAAAACCCGATCATGACTTTTCTGACCTTCTTACTAAACCTGAAGAAAACCTGCCTTAAAATAAAAAGTATTTTTCTTCAAAAAGCCCTCCATACTTCGATTTTACGTACAACAGTCCAATATTATCTTTCGTGTGTATGATGACCCTGAATAAAACGAAAGAGGTTGATGCAATAACCGTTCTCTTTGCGAGTGAAGTGTAGATGCGGAAGAGGCTTTAAACATAGTATAACGTACAAACTTACAACATACCCATGCCCGAGTTGACCGGTAACCCTAATTTTCCGTAATTATCACAAACGAGACTTCACTTTCTCCGTAGAAATTTCAACACGAGGTGCCACTGTGTTCCTTTGGAACGTCAATTACGTTTGCCATTTTTGATCAAACGATTCAAAAATTGATTGAATTTCCAGCAACTTGAACCAACGGACCAAAAAAAATTCTGTCGTTCGTTTTTTGTTTATAATATTTAATGATATAAGTAAAAAAAAAACTGAAAATTAAATTAAAAATAAATGTTCAGGGTCTTCGGAATAAATCTACGAAATAAATTGGTGTTATTTAGAAAATACAGATCGTTTCAAACTTCAATTACGTGACGAAATATAACATGGTGACTGTTTTTTATACGTATGAGCAAAATTATAAATAAATAGATCGGGTCTCGTGGCTTTCGTACTTTTATTTTTTGTTCTGTTGGATTTAATAACTAGAACTCGTAACTAAGCTGTAATTGGTCGGTACATATATTTTTTTCAATCATAAAATCCGATTTGATTTTTCCAAACGTACAACAAGACGTTATTCGTTCTTCAAACTTGTTCAGCAATTCTGTTTCTTTGCTGATTATAAAGCTTAATGGTCCGTGTAAATAATTAGGTTGTCGCAATTTTCGCGACTACTCGATCTCGTTGTGTGTCCTGCCCTTCTTTTTTTTCTAAGCAAATGTTAATTAATGAAAAACAAAAAACAGCAACATTCCAGGCACAGAATGAAGTACACCAGTTTCTTTACGCACTAACAATTATATAAATCGTAATACAATCGTTAAATCGGACAGGCGAATGCGAAACGCAAACAAAAAAATTACTCGCAATACAGGTGGCAAATAAAATATTTGTATTGCAGTCTCGTGATTCCGTAATTAGAACACAATTGAGACAACGTTTGACAATTCATTCAAGTGTTGCAACACATACATTAGAAAAGATCCTGTCGTTCTTAAGGGTTGTATTTACGAATCAATAGTATGGATAATTCAAAAACAAATAAATAATAGTTGAGTGAATAAAGATCTTGTTGCCTAATGAATTACTAAATATTTATTCCTTGTTACTAAAATCATAAAATTTAAAGAGGTCATTCGAATAATGATGAGGCAAACATCAAATTTCCCTCTCCACGTAAACCATTCCATATTAAATAACATTTCGTAAACATACTTAAATTTTTAAATGAATCCCTAATTAATCGTTTGCTCACTTCTGAACAGATGTTAATTTATTTTTATGTAATGTCCAATCGAGATAATTGATAGTTTGAGTATTTGTTTCTTTTACGTCATTCGGAAAGGCCTCACGAGCAAAATACAGAGTTTCAAAAATATCAAATGATAAACACATTGAAGATGGTCATCTAAATGGCCCTTTTACACATGTCTCTGCTAACTGAGTTCATCATGCCACCCAGTTTCGTCAGAAATACTTTAGTAAATGAAAAAAAAAATAGAAGAAAAAAATGTAAAAAAAGGTGGAAAGAAACTCGGGATGTTTGCTCGTTCCTTTACTCGCTTAAGACTGGACCAACGTCTTACTTCTCAACCAATTTAAAACGACGCATTTGGGGATAAGGAAGCTCGTTGATGAACGCACGCTTTGTCGCTACGAGTGTGTTTACACCACAATTCAGTTTTCGTTCAGTCGTTTCTCAAGCGAGATCCAAGTAACACGTTTCCAAAATCGTTTAAACTTTTACTCCAAATAAATAGAGTGTTTGATCGAAATTTTTCAACAATTCACCAACAGTTCATCGTTCTATTTCATATTATTGCAAAAAACAACAAGTTTTTTGAAGCCCTTAAATCTTTTGACAAAAAAGCTTTTGATTGTGATAACTTTTGATTGACTTAAACTTCCGTAACTCAAGACAACGAGTGATTTTCGAGGATATTTCATCTTCGAGATATAAATCATTTGATATTGCACCGATTTCGAATTAATCAATTTTCACTATAAATTTTTGAGCACGGTTAAAAAATGCCAAGTAGCAAAACTCGAGTTGCTATCATTGGAGGTGGTGTCGCTGGTCTCGTTGTTGCACGTCACGTTGCCTCAATACCTGAAAACTACAATCTTACCCTGTTCGAACAAACTGATCAAGTAGGAGGCACATGGGTATACACCGATGATACCGAGTTCGACAAGAATGGACTTTCTGTTCACAGCAGTATGTACAAAAATCTCAGGTACGTACTATTTTACAATGACCATTTAAAAAAAAATCTCTTCTTTTCACACTAAGAAAAAACATTTCGTTTGGAAGATCAATTATTGCGTTGAATGTAGACAATTTAATATTTTATCATAATGAACAATTTTTTGTTATTTGAACAGTATATTTTCTTGACGGTTTCTAAACTTACAAAATATGCTGTTAAAATGAAAAAAATTTGGTCACTACAGAATAACATTTAGTTGTTCGTGTCTAACTGATTTTTTTTCCCAGTGCATAATTAAAATTTGAAAAAAAAAATTGATATCATTTTATAGATTTGTTGTTATAACGAATGATTTGTCATCATTTATTAATCCCAGTGTTTTAAATGTTATCTCGTTATGATTATTATTTGTCCCTGTGAAAATTGAACTTGATATAATCTAATCTAAAAAACGAAAATCGATTTGTAATCTACGACAAATCAAAAGAAATGGTTACATTGAAATTCATCGCAAATAAATATGAAAGGAAATGAACAGTGTTCATATCGATGAATAATTTTCAGCTTTTTGTTTGCATGAATATTTACTTTATTTGACAACAAACAATCAGTCGCATATTATATAAATTTATAACAAAACCGGTTCCGTACGAACTGGAATGTTTGTTCTATTTGAAAATTTGAAATGTCCACGATGAGCAGTTTCTAATCGACAGAAATAAATCTTGAACTATTGAAGCCCTAAAACACATGTTTCGCATGCAACCTTCTCTCCGGGGTTATTAACCATGAATTGTGAAAAATTATTTTGTTTAAGCAAACTATGACGGAACATAAAAAAATGTCAAAATTCTTTTGAGAATCGTGATCTACGCGGAAAAATACGAGCAGATTAATTCTGATATATTTGTCTTATTAAAATGTTTTTTTTTCCACCGTGTTTGTTCCAATTGGTATGGACTTCTCTATAGAAACAGAGAATGTTTGTATATATTAAAAACCCTCAATAAATTCAATGTCATAAAATTTTTTATTTTTATAAATTCAAGTCGAAAAACAGGTCCGAGCTACTACTTGGGAAAAAAAATTTAGCACAGCATAATTAGACCCGATTTTTATGACATACAATATTTTTTTTCAAGACCTCTCTCGAATGTCAACATCGTCAATTAACTAATAAAGGCACTAAAGACGTCTATACGGTGTTGTTTCGATTTGACATCGATTTTGATGCTGTAGGGGCATTCCAGTGAAAAAGACCATTTTCGTGAAATCAAGTTTTGCAAGGAGGCGTATATAATCTAAAAAAAAATGTCAAAAATAATTCAAAAAAGTGAAAAAATGAACTAGCTGAGATAGAGTTAAAAAGCCCCTATGCAAATGGAGGCTAAGATGAAAATCTTTTCACGACCGCGTGTTATCTTCAAATGCCATCGGGGTCAAATAGAGATAGAAACAAAGTACAACGTCGTCATCGCATCTGGATTATTGCAAGGCCAGATTTTTAATTGCATCACCAATTATGGCGATAGTATTTTTGTTTCTATCGTCCCAAGTCCCAAATATCTTTGGATTGGGTCAATTCGCAATTATTTTTCTTCTCATTTGTCGCCCAATTTAAGTGCAAGCATAATTTACTTCATATCAATTGATATCACGAGCTAATTAATATTTTGAAAACGAAATTAACGATTTCTTTCTGAAACATGTCAATATTCTTCAACACCATTATCGCAATTATCCATTGATGAAATCTTTCGAGCTGCACAGTTCTCGATAACGAAAGTTCAACGACTGACACATACATTTTTTATTTCTTGTTGCTGGTTTTTCTTTTTCATTTTTTTTTCACCGTGTTTACCTCTTTTGGACTCAATTACACGTGTCACTATTTTACACGTTTTTCTCGTTTCTCGAGGCTCCACTACCATTCATTTGTTTTTTTTCGAAAATCAATCAAAATCGGAGGCTAGCAAGCCTTTAGAAACAGGCACAGGTCACATATAAGCAAAAACTTTGAAAACGATATTCTCGAAAAAGATTGTTTCTCACAAGGAAGGGCGCTATTAAAAAAACCGTTTTTTTTTTGTTTACTAGAAATAACGCGATATCCATATTCATATATTCCAATAATTTTTATGATTTTTATTTTATTGCAGATCATCTCATAAAAAGTTTTAGTGGCGTCGCCAGGGCGTTGGGTTTTTTTTTGCGGTGTAACGGTGTCAGTACAGGGGGTAAAATTCGTTTTGAATGCTCAAGACATAAAGATTAAAATGTTTTGCGTGAGATTAGAAAAAATAAATCTTGTATTTTTTAACAGTTTTTATGATAGGATACCCATGGGAAGAATTATCGTTCGACACTCGGAACCTGCATGATATGGCGGGGGTTAAGTAGTCCTGATAATTTTTTGTTGTTTTAACCGACTGGATTCCAAATTCCATAGGCTTTTTATGTCTTAACCCAGTGCCCCAGCTGAGAGTTAGTGTAGGCGATGGAAGAATAAAGAAAAAACGAAAAATTATTATAGAACCGTTTCTCTAGCACGCTGCGAAGTGGTGTTATGGTCGGGCGTTTTGTTTTCATCGTTTTTTTTTCACAGCATTCCCTACATAATAATATCGCCCACTGAGTGACCGAATGATGTCGAAGTTTGCATCGTTGTAATGCAACGACATTCCTGACAATTAAAAAGCGTAAAACTTATGTGCAATTCTAAAATAACGCGATAACCTTTTGTTCGTCACCTAGAAACTGAATCTTTGACAAAAATGACGAAGGGCAACTACTTTGGGAGACCGAAGCTAAGATTATTTTTGTTTTTTTATTGTGAAGAAAAGAAAAATCCGAATTATTGGCAATAATTTATTCATATTCTCGTATTAACTGTTGCAACTAACTTTTATGGGGTCTTTAAGACCCCAGAGTGAGTGATTAGGGTTAATTATGAGGAGTGAAAAATATAGACAAAAACTCAGTTTTCCACAATATCCTATTCTCTAAATTTCTACTTTAATTCACAGAACCAATTTACCCAAGGAAATAATGCAGATCCAAGATTTTCCCTTCCAAGAGAAATATGGCCCATCGTTTGTCCATCACAGCGTAATAAGGCAGTATTTGTTGGACTATGCGAAACATTTCAATTTGTTTCAGCACATAAAGGTACAATAAAAATAAAAAAAATTAAGAAAATAAGTTTTGAAGATAATAAAAAATTATCACTCAAATATTTTCTTGTATAAAACGAAATAGTATCTAAAATTTGTAAAAAAAAAAAGATAAATATATTCGTCTTCATACGAGGTTTATATTATTATTATTATTATTATTATTACTTCAATGGTTCGTAAATTGATAATAGTTGAAAAATTAATTTTAAGACTGCTGATTATTGTGTAAATTGTGTAAAATATAAGTAAACGAAAAAAAAATAATATATTTGTGCAGTTGAATACTCTCGTGAAGCACGTAGAACCAGAAACCCTGGCGGACGGTCAAACAATTTGGACGATAACGTACATGGACGTAATCTCGAAGATCGTGAGTGTGAAAACTTTCGACGTTGTTGTACTCTGCAACGGACATTACACCGTTGGCAATATTCCACCGATAAATGGTAGCGAGACTTTTCCCGGTGATTGCATTCACAGCCACCAGTACAGATTGCCTGAAAAATACGCAGGAAAGAAGGTTTGCGTTCTTGGCGCATCTTGGTCAGGAATCGACATCACGTTGGAAGTCTGTAAATATGCTGAAAAGGTTGGTATCAATTCTGATATCAAGTGAATGTGTTAAGAATTTCTAGGAAGTTAAACTTATTAAAATTGACGTTAATGTGATTTTGAAATCGTAGGTCTATCTGAGCCATAATTTGCCGGAACCCTTGGAAGCTAATATGTCGGACAACGTTGAGCAACGGCCAGGAATAAGTTCGATCAACGGCAACACGTTTATCTTCCGAGACGGCACAACAGCGGATGTCGACGATTTTATATATTGCACCGGTAAAGACATTTATTTTTTGCTTCTATTCGTTTGTCATAATTTAAGAAATTCGAAATAAACGACATATTAATAATAATAATAATAATAATAATAATAATAATAATAATAATAATAAT
>JACEOJ010000149.1:564174-782705 GCA_013761285.1 Campoletis sonorensis
ATAATAATAATAATAATAATAATAATAATAATAATAATAATAATAATGATAATAACAATTCAGTAACAACGTGGAAATTATACCCGGAAACCAATTCATTCCAGGATATCAATTCACGTATCCATTCCTGTCTGAAAAAGTGAAAATCAAGACAGACGAAAATGATGTTGAACCGATTTACAAACATCTCGTTCATTGCGATTATCCCAGTCTTTTTTTCATGGGGATTCCTGGTATCGTAATACCGTTCCCCATGTTCCACATTCAGGGGCAGTACATACTCTCCTTATTAGAGGGACGTACCGTCTTACCATCACCCAGCGAGATGCGTGAAGATTTCGAAAGGGAGAAAAAAGCTCTCCTGGATCAGGGTATTCCGGTAAGAAAGTTTAAAAGTGAAAGAGAAAAAAAAAAAGATATGTTATTGATATTTATTATTGATATTTCCAGGCTCGACACTTAAACAAAATGAAAGAACGTCAATGGGCGTACTACGACGAAATCGCTAAAGCAGCAAATGTACCATCGTTCGCTCCAGTGGTCAAAAAAATTTACGACCGTATTAACGAGACGCGACTAATGGATTTTACCACGTACAAAAATTATCAGTACAGAATCATCGACAAGGACAATTTTACTGAATCTTATTGTAAGCCTTGTTAGGGTCTACGGGAGAGTATTGAATAAAACTTTTAATATAAACAGGAGATTAAGAAATTTTCGTTTTCCCTCATTCCTTTATGGCTTCGTGTTTTTCCGACTTTTGAAGTCTCTGAATTTTTCACACTAGAAATATTTCGACTCAAAATACTTCATGGAGCGTTGGAAGAAACGTTATTCTAACAGAAGTTGAAAGAGAATGGCATAATATTGTTGATGCTGCTTTATCTCAATGCCAATTCATGTGGAAAATAATCGAAATACGTGAACGTTATCCCCAAAACATATGTCACACAGCGTATGATACAACAGACCGTACGCAGTTAGTGTCTTTTATGCAAGATTTTCTTCAACCCATTCAAAATAAGTGTTTCATAATGTTCCAACTGAAATGACGCAATTTTAATAAATTATAATACATACTTGTCATTAATATCCCAGTCGAATTGACAACAATATTCCTTGCTTCTGTTTTTATGCGCGAATCGTTCGGAACATTAGGTTCACAAATGAGCCACTAGAGGTACGCCAGTCCTTGTTGCTTAGCAACGCAATGCGATGCCACCGTTGAGTAACAGTAACGGTTTTGTACGTTTCATGTCAACAAAGAATTTTCACATTTTTACACTCAACAAAGAACTTCGTAACATTAACATAATAAATAATGGAGGAACGAGATAACGGAGAAGTGAAATCTCCCCGAGACGATGCAGAAGAAGAAAATTCAGACGAAGCGAAAAAATCTGACCTCGACTTGGAAATAACTGATGATCAAAACGAAGACGAACTCTCTTCTGCGCCCGTTTATCAAATTCGTCCCCGACTTCATGAAAAGTAATGAATCTTTTATTATCTTTTTCCAAAGTTTAAACTAAAATGTGTAGGATTTAATGGCAATTTTTTTCGATCAATTGGCTACTGGAGAACTGTCGTCATAACCTTGTTTCGGGAGAAAATTCAAATAAACGCCAAATGTGAAATTAATATTTTATTGTTTTTCAATAAATCGATTAAATTACCAGAATATTCTTGGGGTCTAGGAAACCCCAAGGTTCATTGCAAATTCATTACTTTTCCAATATGTTAATTTCTTTTTCTCATAAACACTTTGTTCTGGTTTATCAAGAAATACATGAAAGAATATTTTTTAGAAATTTCAAATTTCAATTTTTGCTAATTGTTAATCATAACTTTATTGTAGTTTTTGTTTATTAAACTAATATTTCTGTAACAAACAGCTAGTATTCGTTCTCATATGCCCTTTAGGACATCTATAAATATAAAAGAAAGTTAAAGAGTTAAAGTTCAAGAAAAGTTGAAAGACTTAAAAAATAAAAAATACATTCTTCATATATTTGAATGCATAAATATCACATACAAACCATCAGAAGTTGTACTTTTCCATTAACAAATCCATTTTCCACTCATCAGTTAGAAAAATTTTTACAACCCGAATGCACATCAAAAAATTGTATAGAATTAATATTTCTTTAACTTTCTGGTGATCTTTGTTAAAAGAACAAAGTAAGGACACAATAATTTCTGTACTGGTTCTGAACCAACGATTGTATTTACTAGATTCTGTCCCTCAATTAAAAATTGAGATTCTCAACCTGCAAGTAGACAAACCAATGCCAGCAAATTTTCAAGTAAATTGTGGAACAAAAAAAAACGTATGCCTCAAAAGGTTTAGGGTTTATGAAACCGATTGAAATTTCATTCAATTTCTTATTGCAGATTCAAACCTTTGAGCGTTAAAGAAGTTATACACAACGTTTTGTTCGACGAGTTGTCAACTAAAACTTACAGCGCGGATGACGCCCGTGCGTGGAGCAAGGGGATTGCGGATACCATCAAAGCTAAAGTGAAGGGTCAGTTAAATGATTTGAAAAAAAATTGCTAAACAAACGAATTGAATTTAGAAAAAAAAAACCAGTTCAAAAAATAGAATAATTTTCGAATGAACAAGAGAATACACAAAATGAATTAGTCTATTTGAAAATTTGACAAACGTTTCATATGAAAAAAGAAGTATTATTCTTAAATTGCAAAGCTTTTGGAGTTCTTTTTGTTCGTTTCAAACAGAAATAGTTTCAAAATTTTGTTGCACACCATTATGGACAGATTTGAAGATATTTTTGTATTGAAGAAATCTTTTTTTTGTCTCAGAATTGAAGTTCCAAAGATACAAATACGTTGTCAATGTGGTACTGGGGGAACAAAAAGGAGCAGGATTGAAAATAGGCACACGTTGTATCTGGGACGCGGAAGCAGACAGTTATGCTTATGACAATTTTGTAAATGTAAGTGATTTCATTGGTTTGTACGGAACAAATTTTCCATGGAGCGAAATTTCAATTGAAATGATTATAAAAAATATAATTTTTATTTGCAGGACACAATTTTTTGCGTCGCCTCGGTGTATGCTGTATATTTTTACTGATGGTTAAGGATTCCATTGAAAATAGCAGAAGAAACGTAACACAAAATGTCAAACCTGAATAGTCGCAGAACTCTTAGAAAAATCGTCGCATGTCAATAGAACAAACCAAATATTTTTATTTGTGGATTTAAAAATAATTTGACACATGGATAATTCTGAATTTTATATTTTTTAAGAATACGTGGTAGTTTTAGTTGTTCTTTTACGTTATTTAATCGTGTAGTTTTTTTGTAAATAAATAAGCGCATGTGTATTGTTGTTGAATGTAAAATACAGACTGTTGCCAAGTTCAGGGCACGTAATTTTTGATATAAAATAAAAATTAAAACGATAGTGCATTTTTCTCAATTAAATTCATTCTTATTTCTAAATGAACGAAGAAAAGGATCACGTAATGGAAGTTTTGGAATCGCACGAAGAGCTGATAGAATCAAAACAGCAGGATATTTCTATGTTTTGGAAAGTTTTGCAAATATTTTTCTATTTCGTTAGCGTCATGTCCGGTTACGGATCAGCAATTTTGTTCTACCTTTTATGGGTTAGTCGAAAAAGCACGTTTTTTCTTTCTTTAAGTTTATGTTGTTTTTAATCATATTTTCAACAGTCATATTAATATTTTTCTAGGACGAAATATTCGCAGGACACTGCCCTATTTGGGCTCATATTTACAAGCAAATTCAACCGCGTGTAAATTCCGAAGAAATTCCTGTTGAGGAATTTGACACTCCTGTCTTGTTGATGGATTGGCGACAAAAAATAACCGCTACTTTTCCGTATACAGGACATTGCAGTTTCTATCATTTTGTCAGTCTTTCGTCGTGTATTTTTGGCATCGTTTGGATGACGATATTCACTATCTGTGGCAAAGGTGGCTACGACACGAGATTGTAAGTTTTATCATTTTTCTACGATTTTTACTTTTTAGAGTTGACTATTTTCAACCCTCCATTTTTTATTTTTAACCCAAAATTTCGCAAAATCTACTTTTTTTTCAATTTCATACCATGTTACGAATTTGTTATAAAAATTTCAAAGTTAAACTAAGAATAGTTTTCATGACACAGCTTTAAATCAAGAAAAACAAGATACCTAGGTTTTTCAACTTTCACAGTTGGTTTAACCCTCATGAAAAATAACATTTGATGTGTAACAAAAGAAAGAAAGAAAGAAACTCGATTGGTATGCGTGGAACAAATTTTGATTTACATGACTTTCTCTCCATTTTCGACAGATTTGTTGAGCCGTGGACCGTTGTACCGCCAGCTATAATTTTTCAAACAATATTTTCAATGCTCGTATTAGCCGTTGCTCATGACTTGGAGCATGGATATTCAATGACTGTGAATAGTTTCCAAGCCATCGCTTCTACTACGAATGAAACTTGGTCTGCGGGTCTTGTAAAGTGCGAAACAATTTTATGATGTTTTATAAATATTCAGAAGCAAACTAGTTTTTTTAAATTAGAAATTTGAACTTGAATTTGTCGAGTTGAAAAATGAGGCGTTTGATGGAACCCTCGTCCAGTTATTTCGTGTAATGTTGAAACTTTTTGTACAGTGATTTTTTATTCTCATTTACAGACCTTGTGATTTCCTCCAAAGTTATTTGGAAACTTTTGGACCACAGAGACACAACGTTTGCACCATTTATCCTATTTTACAAGCAAGTTTCTAATAAATCACTCATTTTTTAAATAATTTTTTCTTATTCTATTGATGTTTCTTATTCAGCTTAAAATTTTTTTCAATTCGCCAAATCATAAAATTGAACCTTGATACTTGAAAATTGTTACGATTACGGTTGAAATTTGTTCAAATTATTAGCGTGAATATAATTGAATTCGATGCAACTTATTTTCATTATTTCGACTTTCGAGATATTTGAGATATTTTTTGGTCAAAGTTCCTCGGTTAGAGGTCCCGGCACGGAAGAGAGCGATTGATATCCAAAATTTTGGGTCTCACAAGTTATTTGAGGAAAGCACGATAATAATGAAAGTTTCGTAATTAATGTTCATTGTTACTCGTGATTTAAAAGGTTTATCAATTTTAAAGATTCTCTCATGGATAATGGCATGGAGCTGGTTACTCGGTTTGGCATCTTTGGTCATTCGCGTCATCAGTGTTCGCGATTTCTCATTATTCATTGTTAAATTATACAAAGTTCCTAAAGAAGAAATCGATAAATATTTGCCCGGGGACAACAGTGTTAAAAGAGCTGAAAGTGTAAGTTTTACAGAACGAAATGAAAATCCATAAAAAAGAATGATCACAAGATTGTTTCATATTTTCATTAATGTATGACAATAAAAGTGTCTCCAGATACTAAAATTTCTTCCAAAGCGGTCTAATGATTGATTTTTTTGCAGACATAAAAACATGATCAGCATCGATGGAAATCGGATCGTGGGATAATTTATTCACCCTCAACTTTAGTAATTCAAGGACCCGAGTATCATCGAGCATTTTTCGCAACAATGAAGGATTTTCAATGATACGTGCAACGTGACGGTACGTCGACGACGTTATCGTTTTTCTCAGATCGTCCCTCTTCGTTCTTCCTACAGCAAGCAAAGCTCGTGCCTCTTTCTTTCTTTCCGTTATTTCGTTCGAGGCTAGCGTTGCACTCAGCATGTCGTAAATCAGAACATCCGAAGATTCTTTCATGTGACTCACACTCTATTGTCGGTCATTGCATTCGAAAAATTATAGCGTACATTCAAATCCAAGCGAATTTGAAAAATTGTATTCATTTTGATAAAAATGGAGGGAATGGTCTTGTCCAATAACACTATTTATTTTGCGATCTCGGGTGCAAGTTAACTGATTCGGAAAATGCATCGATTATTCGAGTTCCAATGCGTGCTCCACAATAAGAGAAAATTGAGTGAAGATATAGTGAAAAAATTAAGGAAATAGGACTCGGCCTGGAATTATCGCAACAGAAAATGATGTCGAGTATTTTTTAAATTTGGTTTCAATGACAAAGTGTATTTCATCGTGAAATTCGATTCGCACTGGTTCACACCCTCCGCCGTCAAATTCGAGAATTAATAAAATTTGCTTAAAATTGTGATCCTGCTGTTTCAAAATCAGTCGTCTTGCGCTTAAGATCGTGAAAAAATCAAGTGATTTGTTTCTATTGAACATGGCCCCATAATTGGAGTGCAACGAAAAAAATCTTTTTCTGCAGAAAATTCTATACATTCGAATTCTGGTTATGCAAAAGATTTTTCTACAAAAAAAGGAAATCAAGCTTTCGTTCACTTTGCTATAAATTTTGTGATAATCTGGACGAATCGATTATGTTGATTTTGCACTTAAATGATGGAAAACTTACTGCAATGTAGTGGGTACATTCTTCTTTGAGTTTATGAAGTTCTTCATCTCGCTCATCCATTTTATCCAACAGTGTGTCATGCGCCATTGTCAATAGCTCGTAATCCATCAGAGTTCGACCTTCTCCCATATCATTTAGTGTTCGTAAATTTGTGTTTATAGAAGCTAAGTGATGATTTAGCTCCAAATAAGTAACTCTGAATTTCGCCAGTTTGCCGAGTTTGGTTTTTTGTTTTTTCGTTAAAATATGAAATTTGTGATGTAATTTTCCAGGTTTGTCTTCAATGAAGTTTGTAATTATTTCCCATTCTCTGTGCATGTATTCTTCGAACGTAGCATTAAATATACGACGAAGAATATCGTAGGAATCAGTCAATTTTTTAATCTCATTTTCGAGGATGGGTTTGTAGCTTTCGTAATGATCCTGAACCACCATAAAATCTTCCAGAATGTTTTGATATCTACATAACGATAGCATTGGAAACGAGATTTTGGAACGAAACTTCACGTCATTTTTACACATATATTTACAGGTGAAAATATTAATAACAATGCCAAACAGGTCTTAGGAAATAATTGGATGATTTTTTTAATTTGTAAAGTAACAAATGAAAATTGTAAATGCTTGCCATTAAAAAAAAAAACTTGAGGAGTTTGCAAGAAATCGAACGGGCAACTGGAAATATACGTGTAAAAAATTTTGGAATAATTTGAATGAAAAAAAAAATCGTATAAAGATAATATAAATGTGAATTAAAGAATGGATCGATTAAAACGACCTCGCATCGGAGTAAACCGGTAAAGCACCCTCCAAGCTTTCGAAAGGACCGTCTGTGGTGGATTTTTCATAATACTGACAGCATTTTCTATTGAGATAAGTGTTTTTCATTTTGATAAATTTTCGTTCCTCGAATATTTCTTTAAAACGTCCAATCATTTTGAGTCTTCGTTCCAGCGTCGATGCATTTCTGTCAATGAATTGAGTTCTCCTTTTGGTTGTTCTTGTTTCGGTGATTCTTTTGCTCGATTCCCATGGAATCTCTTCGAATATTTTGAAGTCCTTGTAAATGTCACTACTGGATGAACGGCCTTCTCCAATATCTTCATAGACATCCTCGATGTCAGCATCGGTTGTAAATTTTTGGGAAAAAATACTGAGTGCACTTGGTGGTGGAGCTTGAAATGGTTTTTGTGCCATTTGTAGGTCAACGTCATCGTCTTTTTTTCCTCCGTGGTCAGAATAATTATCTCTTTGTATCATACTTTGATAATCTTCTGAATTGTCAATATTTTTCGATTTTTCACCAGATTCTTCTCCTGCTGTGTAGTCGTCAAATAAACTGGCTTCATGTTCAACGTCACCATCGTTTGCCAACAAATCCACGAGTCTTACCTCCGATAGATGAAATAAATTGGACTTTGGTTCGTCTGCGATAAAATTATTTATCCATAAGACGCCAATAAAATCAGGAAAATACTGTATTTTGTTGTTTTTTGCCTACAATCAGCGTCGATCATATCCAGTGAAAGTCCGCTCACATTATCGACACTATCGGCCTCGTGATCTTGACATTTCAATTTTTAATTAATTCCATTCATTTATTACCGGAGAAACGTGACAAAATTTTTATCCTAAAATATTACCCTCGGATGTACTCTCCATATCGTTGAAAATGTTATCAAAAATATTCGGCCATAAAAACGCGCGTAGAAAAATAAATAGGTTACAAATTCCGCTTTGCCGGAAGGTTTTCGAAATAATATACCAAAGTAAACAAATGTCGATCGCATTGAAGTCGTCGCTTTAACACGTAAATAATTTGGGACTCTATTTTGTATAAAATATTTAAATGAATCAAAAAACCTTCGATTCATGAAAGGTCAGTATTTTGAGAATACTGACCTGTTAATACTTACCTATTTATCGAACAGTTATTTCAAAAAATAATGAACCCCAAAAGTTACGAAACTGTTCAAAAAATGATGAGGGTGCTTAACGTTTAAGAATTGCAACTAAAAGTGTGTACAAAACACAATCAAACTCTCTCAGGACAGAAAAAAAACGTATTTATCTTTAGTTTTTATTATTTTTGAGCATTGACGTTTTTATTATTATTCAAAAGTATAATTTTAATGAATGAATCGAGTGGGCATGGAAGCATCTCGATTAACGTTCCGTCCGCGAAGTACCAAGTTTTGGCAGGGTGATTTATGGACGTCCTCGATAGGGTCGTCATCCGCTGCTTTTACTTGAGTCAAGAACATTCGTCGTGGTTTCGTGGACAGATTTAAGTACGAGCCATGAAGTAACAAGTAGGAGAACATAACGATATCGCCTTTTTTCGCTGTCACAGGAGATGCACCGGAAAGTGGAAATTTTTTAGGATTGACGTAATGATAAGTCTCGCCTTTTTCATCGGTCACTCCATGATCTTCGAGAGGACCCAGTTTATGACTTCCGGGATAAACTGCTAGACCACCATTTTCCGGTGTTGTGTCATCAAGATGCAAAAATATTGCAAGCATCGTGTGTTTTTTATGAGGGAAGTAGTGATAGTCTTGATGCATCAAATAAGGCGCACCTTTTTCAGGTGGTTTTATATGAGCTTTGGTATGATGCAAAACAATATCTTTGGTTTCCATCACGTCTTCCAAAGCATCCAATAATTTTGGATGTGTTATCATTTGAGTGAAAACTGCACTATGCATTTGAAGATTGTGAATCGATTTTACCTGCAATAAAAAAAAATCATTTTTTTGCAATGATCTTCATTAGCCTAAACAATCGTTTATGGCAAGCGTTTTTTTCCATCTGTGTATCATTACAGTATAGAGTGCATTTTTTCATGAAATGATAAGAATTTTTCTGGAGATCATGTACAAATGAAAAGCTTAGTATTGTAGTAGTAATGGATTAAATGGGATAAAATTAATTAAAAATGGGATTAACGGGATATTTTTTCCGACCATGCTAATAGACCAAAACTAATAGAACCATTTTTGGGGAATCAAGAACCGAATCATTTGATTCGCGATTTCATTGCAGTTCCACATTCCAATGTAAGTACTAATAATATTAAGTTTTTTTTTAATCCATGGGATTTAGATCTAAAAACAAAATAAACGTTAATTCAATGAAATTCTCATATTGATCAATTGTTCTCTTTAAATATGAATCAATGCCATGTTCGAACAAAGCGCATGTTTTTATAGAATGATGTGACATAAAGGAAAACAAAAAACTAATATGCGAAAAAAATTGTTCTTTTTTCTATTGGGTCAATGTTACTTACTGTGTAGTCAATATTTCCAGCCGCTTTTTTCATATCATTGCCAGCCCATGCAGCCTCTAAACCTTGCACATTTTCGCGTCGTTTTCTCTCGAACAACTCATCATAAGCTTCAGAAATTTCGTTCATCTCTTTCACAGAGTAAACGTTAGAAATTTTGACGTATCCATTGTCCTTCCAGAATTTGTGTTGCTTGGTGGTCAGAAATTTCAAAGAACTCATGTTCGACGGATCTTTTTGCAATTGTTTCCGTAAAATAATTAGACTAACGGATCTCAAGGGTAACGAGGCGTATTAATACTTGTTCTCCCACTATTTCGCATGTTATCGTCTCTCATAAGATTTTATAAATTATTATGTAACTTATAGTCTACGTCGATAAAAGTTTGAATGTTATTCAACATCAAATTTGTCGAACGATTGAGTAATCCAGTGATGCTCAGTCATTTTTCGTTACGGAGGCCGAAAAGGATTTATGAACTTTTCAACGATTTTTTTGCGCGAACATTCCCAGAGGAATTTTTTATTCCATTAGATTTTTCGTCCTTGTTAATTTTACGTAAAAATGAAAAAATTTCCAGCCATCATTGGAACGTTATGAAGTTATCAAGAAGTTATTTTTAAAAAAAGTACATAGTCTGGACTTTTGGTGTACGATTTTAATTTTGTCAATTTTTTGTCGAATCGCTGATTATTCACAATGTAATCTCTTTGTGTTCGTATGAATTTAACTTCAACAATTATTGTCCTAACAGTAACACCAAAATATTAGCCGAAAAAATTCCCCTTGAAAATGTTTGTGCAAACTTCCGTAATGTGCGCATATCGTCCGTAATCGAATAATGTATATTAATCTCTGATTTATAACGTATCACGAAGGGTCAAGCTAGAGTTCAGCTTGCGATACAAAGATCATAAAATCGTAAATTACATAGCAAACTGGTAGGAAAGTTTCATTGTAAATACTTTAAAAAATGCTGAATCATGCATGCCTTGCAAGAGTAAAATTGCACTATTTATTTTATTTTATTTTTGATATAAAAAAAAAGTGTTTTATTCATTATCGAACGGTAATGGTTATCACACAGCAATGGCAGTGAAATTCCTATCCTTTTCGAAAGATACGATAATTTCGAGTGTGATTATACATCAGTCTTTGTACATTAATTCAATAAAATCAGTAAGGCGTGATTAAGTTTCTATAAATTTTCTATCTCGTAGCTTATGAAGTAATAACTATTAAAAAAAATAATGGATCATTTTCTCAGACAGTATCAATAAAAGTAACGTGACAAATAACAAATACAGATTTCTCATCCTTGAAAATAATTAAAGGTCACAATTGGACAAACTCACTCGTTATTGGTAGACGAATTCTTTTTAAATAAACAATGCGGATCGAGTGCAATGTCGAGCCTCTAGTTTCGAATAAAAATGGCCCAGAGACGTCGAGTGATTCAATTTCTAGGTAAAGTTGGTCTAGAAAATCATTTTTACGCCAATTTTCATTGTCATCTGGCAAACTTGAAGCCCTTTATCACTTCTCGCGATTGATACCACAAATAAGGAAAGTTACTCTTGTAATCATCCTCCGAATCATTGTTTTTACGAGTTATCTCATTGCTAGCTTTTGGAAAATCGTGGTAAACTTTTATTATGTTTTTGCAATTGCACTCTACGGAATTGGATGAATTTCGAGTGAATTTGATGGCAAAGCATGTTGTCGTTTGCGTCGGTGGAACATATTGCGGCTTGGGCAGAAAAAAATCTGATGTTGGATTGCTATCGCTTTTTTGTAGCAACACAAACGTGTTGGTTACACCGAGAGGTACTGTCATCGCTTCTTGAAATTCTTCACAATCGATTATTGATCTGCAGAAAAAAAAAAGTAATTTTTTTCTAAATTCAGCTGCAAAAATGGCATGAGAACTTAATTTACATTAAATCTCTGTCATTGCCATTTCAGAACTTATAACTATAATGAATTCTTTGATAAAATTCTATTACAAGTAGCTCGAGGTTTCAAATCAATTCATGTTACAAGAGTTCATTCCACTTTTTTTATATTCTGTGGTCAGGAAAATGCAAAATGTATTGTGCATATTTGTACTGATGTGCAGTCGAAGGTTCGAAAACATTTGTTGGTTTAGTTGTTTCCAATTTACATATTTAAAAAATTTTATTGCTCATTTTAAATGTGAATCTCCAACTTTCCAAAGGAACTTTTTGTGTTGGAGCAACATGAGAATGTCTGGAAAGTGCTGACAATAATCTACCATTTGGAACGAGGAGAATGGACTCAAAAAGATGCATAAAATTGAAGCGTTTCATCAGCTGGTCAAAAGACTGTTTGCCCTGCACCGATTGTAATTGCCTCAGATTCTTGTTTCAAAACTTCGTCTGATTATTAACTTTAGATTAATGTTCAATGTCTGCCTAAGTTTGTGTTTGATTGAAAGGGCACAACGAGCCAAATAAATTTTCGTTGTACCACAAAATCGAGTCAAACTTGGTAAGCATAAATAAAGTACGACATAACCTTACCTCATAAGATTTAAAAGTGGTTTTCTCGAAGAATGCTGATATTCCATGTGACTCTGGCTGTTCAAAATGTCATCGGGCAATTCCAGTCTAACGCACAATTTTGGTGACAACATAGTTGCTCCAATAATAACAACGACTTCCCGAACTTCGCAGCCGTTGGTGTGAAGTTGAGAGGTTATATTTTCCGATATATTTCTTAGGGTGTTGACTAAAGTTTTAGTAGAATTTGCGTTTTTGTCGGTTGGTTTAAATCTCGATTGCAATTGTGTCAAGGTATCGTATGAGAATGGAATTTGTTCTTTCTGATAAAGTATATATTTGATTAGTTCCATTATCATTTTTGTACACGAATCACTGGTCAATGGCTCGTCCAGAGACACCGAAATACTCGTTTCAGGCTGTTTCTTTCTTGCAAACATTTTTAGTTTACACATTTACAATGTTTATAAGTGTCACTGAATACTTGGAACTGACTTCTGATAAATGGAATTACAATGTATTAGATCGCGTTCACTCGTTCCCAACCGATAGGATACATCGCAATTATTTGTATGCACACGTGTACCACAATTTGTACGTAAAAAATCCGTTCGATTTCGTTTTTAATGCCGGTTCGAAAATTGTCAGTTCATTATTATCACACCTCCATTGTTGTTTTTATATTGCAATCGAAATGCTTTGATTCAATTATTGAAAACTGAAGTATTCACTTCTGTGCCATTGTTTTACGACTCAAGCACTCTAGACGCTTGCACTGATCGCTTCCCCTGATGTGTAAATTCAAAAGTCTTTAACTTGTTGAATTCTACACATGTATCGCTCTAATCGGCAGACGCGGCAGCGCTGCTACGCTCCCGAGCTTCACGCTACATCCGCTATGCGGCCAAGTAGCCGTACAGTTCTCGTCAATAGTCGCGCCGGCTATTATCTGATGATACATGCACGAGACAAGTCTGAACAGGTGAGAAGTGTGGAAAAACAAAAAAGAACGTAAACAAAGGCGAAATGGATTGCAGTGATATCCTTGGCTGTCAGGAAACACAGATTGCGGAAAATCCTTCAGGGGTTTTGACGGATGACATCCAGACCGAAGAACAATTAAGAGAGGTTAGTGAAAATAATAAAAACACAACTATTGACTTCGTGACATAACAACATGAAATAGCAACAAAAATTGACAACTTTTTATTTCATTTGTATTTCGGCAATGATCATTAAACCGATTTCCCGAAATGATATCAATTTACGAAGTTTCAAAATTGACAAAAAATCTAAAATTGTTATGATCATAATAAACGGTTCTTCGTTAATGTCAAGCTATAAGGATTATTTAAATAATCTCCTAAAATGGTTTTTCCTTCTTGGCAGGTTGTCACAATCTGTTCGGAAGAAAGTGTAACTCGTGCGGCTTCGAGTCGATTAGAACAGGCATTGAAAGGATTTAAAAATCATAACGATAATCATTTAACAAGTGATATCGTTAATAAAAAAAATGGGTTGGACGAGGAAAAAACGGAATTGGAAAGGCGTGTGCGAATTGGCGAAATTACGCCTTTTCAAGCGGCGCAAGAGCCAAGCTCCTCGAAATCAGAAAACAAAAGGTTTGAATTTGTTCAAATTCTTTTCTTATTTTCGAATCAGTTATTTTTTTTTAATATAAAATTCATGGTTCATATGAAATATTTGTATTTTTGTTCATTTCCTTTTCAGTATTAATTCTCGGTGAATATTAATTTTATTATGAGCTAGAGAATTACAAAATACTTATGATTTCAGGAATTTTAGCGAAGCTTTTGGATTGTCAGGTTTAGAAAATTATTTGAAAAAACAAGCAGAACTTTCTGAACAAAGAAAAAAATTGAAAAACTCTAAAGCATCTGCAATCAGCGAAACAACCACTCAACAGTCTGCCCTTATTCAACAAAAGCTGCCTCCTGATAAACGGAGACAAAAAAAAGTGAGAAGAGCCAAAAGTTTGTCTCTGGAGCAAGAACAAACGAGCCCGGAAATTATTAATAAATCGAATGTTTCAAAGAAACCGGGAGAAATTTTTTCTGGAAGTAACAAAAGTGCTTTCTTTACGGAATCGCGAGATCAAGATTCAGGCAGTGAATATGTACCGAGTGAAGGCGAAATTGGAGAATCTGGTAAGATATTCATTTTGGAAGAAATTGAACTTGAATTTTTTTAATGCAATTTTCGAATAGACTTATAAAGAATTTTATTATTTAATATGTCGATTTATTGTTCACAACTCCTTTTCTCTCGTGTTGATACGTTTTTGGCACTTTTCAATTATTTATAAATTGACATGTTTTTTTTTTCTTTCTTATTAGATGCAGAGTTCGAGAATAGAAAATGTAGTCGGCCGAAAAAAAAGAAATCTACGAAAAATTCCGATCAGCAGCACGAAAATTCAGCTTCAGGTTGTCCAAAAAGTGAGCAAATTTTTTCAAAAGATTCCTGAAAACATCCTTTTTCCTGAACGTCAACGATATGAGAGTTATATTACTGGGGTCGGATTTGGTGCAATGAATTATTCAATATTTACCAAATGGATGTTTTAATCGTCTTTTTATTGAATTAAAATACAGTTTTGGATGACGGAGACGATGCGATTTATAAAGAACGTATGGAGGCGAGGCTGCGAGAAAATACATCGAAGGACACATTGTTTACGGTGGAAAATCTGTTCAAAGTGCCGAAATCAATATGGAAAAAATTGTACAAATATCAGAGAGTTTCGGTCAGATGGTTGTGGGAACTTCATGGACGAGGTTTGGGCGGTTTAATGGGTGACGAAATGGGTTTGGGTAAAACCGTCCAAGTCATTGCTTTTCTCGCTGGTTTGGATGTCAGTGAATTGCTTTCTGACGGTGGAAGGTACAGTACAGAAAAAAAATTGAACTTTAATTCTTGGAATTGATTTGGGTTTCATTCAAAATCAACTAAAATTTTAAAAACAAGATTCTGCCATTAATGTCATTTTGAAAAAATGTATTTTATGATTGTAACGACATTTGCATATGTTGAAAATTTGTCAGAAATTTTTTCGGTGTATTTCAATGTTGTCTTGAAAGAAAGTTATACTTTACTTTATACTTCAATTATTATTACATTTAATAAAATCAGTAAATTGTAAGTTTTTTATTGTCGTTTATAGGTTTAGGGGATTGGGCCCGACGATCATAGTTTGTCCAGCGACTCTGCTCGAACAGTGGGTCAAACATTTCCGTGATTGGGCACCATTTCTAAGGGTTGTTGTTCTTCATCATTCTGGGACTTATCGAGGTGAATTTTATGATTTTATTCGCTACAATATTTGAAGAAAATTTGAAAGAATATTGGATAAAAAACGAATGAAAAATCATCACTGACGTTGAAGGTGAACCCGAGGACTTGATTGAGAGTATTAAGACAACCGGAGGTATTGTAATTACCTCTTATTCCGGTGTCCTTCGACACAAGGATCTTCTTATCGAATCACGTTGGCACTACGTCATTTTGGACGAGGGTCATAAAATTCGGAATCCTGAAGCTAAGGTGATATTATTAATATAAGCCGTTTTTATAAATTTGTGCAAAACGAAAGGGAAAATTACGAAAATTTTCGAAATTTCAAAAATTACTGATTTTCGCGAATATGAACTGATGAATGCAAATTTCCATCGTGTCACATTTCCATCAGGATAATCGAGGATTAAATCCAAAGATCACAATTAGAAATTCGTAAATTGATGAGACAAATTAAAGTTGAGAATTATTGCAGGTAACCATGGCGGTGAAAAAATTTTCGACACCTCACCGTTTGCTTCTGACTGGAAGTCCGATGCAAAATTCGTTAAAAGAATTGTGGTCGTTGTTCGATTTTATATTGCCTGGAAAATTGGGCACGATGGCCACGTTTCTTGAACATTGTGCAAATCCTATAACACGCGGAGGTTATGCCAATGCTTCGCCTCTCCAAGAAGCTACTGCTCTACAAGTGGCGACTATGCTTAAAGATGCAATAGCGCCTTATATGCTCAGAAGAACGAAAAACGATGTCCAGCATCACATCAAATTGCCGGAAAAAAACGAGCAAGTTCGTTGATCATTTATAGCAAAGAAAAATATTCCTCATCATTATTGTTTGGGTTGCCTTTTTCATCATCAATTTTATCATTCAATACATAAATTGTTTTTATTTTTATTACTGGTTTTCTATTCTCAATAATATTATGATTATTACAGGTACTTTTTTGCAGCCTGACAGAAATACAAAAAAACCTTTACAAAGAGTATTTGCGTACGGACCACGTATCCTCGGTCCTTCACGATAAAAGTAATCAATCGGAAAACAGTTACCGAGCCAGGTTGCTCGTGGCTCTAACGAATTTACGAAAAATCTGCAATCATCCGGATCTCTATAGTTACGGAAACGACGACGTGAGTTATAAAGCTAGACATTTTTTCCAATGGATTGGTTTTAGAATGGCAAACCTTATTTTTTGGTATCGTATGAATATTTTTACTAGAACTCCGACGAAGAATTGAATCTGGATGAGGAATCAGTCGAGAACTTTGGCTACTGGAAACGTTCCGGTAAATTAGCGGTCGTTAGGTCTTTGTTGAAAATTTGGAAGCGTCAAGGTCACAGAGTACTCTTGTTCACCCAAGGCAGACAGGTGAGTTGTTATTTCTTTTACCGTTTTAATTAATTCCAAGCATTCGTTAGCTTGCATAATTATCGTTCTTGCTTTACTCGTTTATTGCTTTACAATATTGATTTTTTCCAGATGATGCACGTACTGGAAGCTCTCGCTCAACGCGAAGGTCATACGTATTTACGCCTGGATGGAACGACCCCGATGGCACAACGACAACAGACAATTCACAAATTCAACAATGTTAGTCGAAGTTTAAAAATTAAGCCCTCAAATTTGTGTAATCTTTCGTGTACATGATTTTTACTTTGACCACTCACGAATGTTCGTTTTTTTCATCTTCTAAATTCAGGATCCCGCATATTTCGTTTTCATATCGACGACGCGAGTCGGAGGTCTCGGAGTAAATCTCACCGGGGCAAATCGTGTCGTTATTTATGATCCTGATTGGAATCCTGCCGTGGACGCTCAAGCGAGAGAACGGGCTTGGCGAATCGGCCAAGATAAACGTGTCACAATTTACAGACTAATTACTGCTGGGACGGTTGAAGAAAAGGTATAAATATTTAACGGGTCTTTAGAAGGGCATGCGATTTTTCTTGCTTTTCCATCAGTCAATTTCTATTGAGACGCTTGGGAATGAATGACCTTAAAAACACGTTTGTTTTCTAGATTTATCATCGCCAAATCTTCAAATTATTATTGTCGAACCGAGTTCTCGAGGATCCGCGTCAACGGAGACTTTTCCAAACTTCCGATCTGACGGAGCTCTTCAATTTGAACGAGCCTTTAGATGGGGCAGCGACCGAATCGGATCGAATATTTCGCGATTGCAAGCTGGAGCCCACAACCACATCATTAAAGCCAAATTTTTCCCCACATCAAATAGAGGCTATGAAAAAACTCGCATCTTCCGTCAGCAAAAAAATAGAAGAAAACGCTAAGAAAAACACCGATGAAGCAGTAGAACGGCCTCCAAACGAAGCTCCTCCTCCTGAACAAAGCGAATCGGTTGAGAAAAATCGAAAGAAACGTAACAAAAAGAGGAAAAGCAAGGAGGCCAAAATTTCGGGTTTATTCGAAGGTGAAAAAGTTCCTTGTCTTCTTGGAAGAAGACTCGGACGATCGGAGACAAACGAGGAAGAGATTTCTTCGACTTGCGATGATCAGTACGTTCTCAGGAAACTTTTTTCAAAAACAAGTAAGTTTCGAAGGAAAACACTATCATTTTTATTCTCTTTGGAATGCTACAACCTGCGATGCCTTTTTTCATCGGAATTTTACTATCATTGCGCGTTGACATACTTTTTCTCCAAAATTTATTTCGAGCAGATGTGAGTTCGGCATTTCAACATGACGCCGTTCTGTCGAACGCGAAATCGGATGGCGGGGCCTCAAATCCAATGAATCGAATGGCCCGAGACGCAGCTCAAGAGAGTATGGATTTGCTTCGTCAATCGAGAAAATGGTGCTGGAGACCAACTTGGGATACGCCGGATAGTCACGAGTAAATGCGACTAGAACCCTCGTCGTTCATGTTCAACTTAAATTCTAGAGACTGATGAACTTTAAGTACAAACCTTGAAAAAAGGACAACTTTTGCATAACAAAAAAAAAAGAATATTATATTTATATCAACTTCGGCAGCGACAAGACAATAGTGAGATACAAAATGTTTAACTACTTTTTTTGTACATTTGTGTATTCCAGGTAGTGGACAATACCTCTTTGATATTTATATGAAAAAATGTTATCGATTAATTTGCGAGTAGACGAATTTCATCGATAAATGATTGCCAAAGGCTTTTTCACAAATTCTACAAAAATGAAGAAACGGCTTCCGTCGACTATTTCATAATAAAAACAATGTTAATAAACAAACAAAAAAATTGGCAAATTAATAAGTTATCTTGAAATCTAACCAAAAAGTTCATAATCTTGCAGTACAAAAAAATGAGAATTTTACATTTTTGCATTTTCGCTGCGGATAATCACTGCTGCGATTCCCATCGAGATTTTTTTGATTATTTGGTACTCACCAAAAATGCAGCCTTTGGCGAAATCTTCAATGACGCAACCAGATTCAAAACCACTTACAAATAACTGTACAATTATTTACGCGAAAATAATATATTAAAAACAAAAGAAATAATATTCCTCTGGAAAACTATGTATGTCGGAGAAACTCTTCGAGTTTCGGCCCGCTTCGACCCAAAGGATCTTCCGGAAACATCAAATAATCACCGACAAATGTTGGTGTGAGCAAACGATTTTCTATCGTGTCACGCCATTGTGGCTTTTCATGCCACAAATCTCGAAATTGATCCGATGAAACTACTATCCCGTTACATTTTGTCGCGTATTCCAATATGAATCTGTAAAATAATGTCATGTTTATCGATTCTATCAAGCTTTAAACTTCCATCATTCATACGTATATTTTAATTTTTTAATTAATTAACTTTCTGAGAAGCATAATGGAACGTTCCAGTTTTTTTATTTCAATTTTTTTACGATTTTTGATAAACTACTTTTCCTACAATAAATGCCGGTCTTTCCGATATTACGTGATCAATGGTACTTTAATAAACGCCAAAAAAAATGTATCGTCGTAATTTAAATTTCGTACTTTTTCAGAATAAAGTGCATAGTCCATTGTTTGATTATGGAAATCAGAAAGGAAATATGGTTTGTTGAAAAAAAAAATGCAACAATTTCTCTACTAGATTAAAACTAATGATTGCATTTATGGAAAATTGAAAAAAAAAAGTATCCCGCGAAAATGTAAAAACCCAAACAACCGCTGTACAATTTTGAAATTGTTGAATTATTGTGTTGAGCAAATAAAATTTGATTTATTTCTTTAATTTTTTAACCATTCATTCGTATACTTCTAGATTTCTCGACTTTTCTTCCTTTTTCCTATTTATGTTTCGCTACCAATTAATTGTGAAAAAATAAATGTTTGTGTAAATACCTATCGTCATACGGTGTTATGCTTTTGCCTCCGATTTTGCGACTCGGTGTAAAAACGAGGTTTCCTGTGTTGTGCAATTTTTCCAGCAATGCACGACCTTTAGTTCGCATACTTTGAGGCAAAAATGCTGTTACCACGTGACCACGATCCTTGAAGTAATCAATTACGATTTGAAGACCCTTTTCCGAAAAAGCGGTTCCGTTTTTGTGCCTGTCGATTTATTATTAATATTTAAATGTTCAAATAAAAATTTCTGTCTTCTCAAATTCTTATTTTGACGTGTCAATAAAAATTCGCTCCTTTTTAGCAAGCCCATGCTTTTTTCGACTAGTTCAGAAAAATGCTGCAGTTAATTGTTGATCGTCTTTTTTTCTAGCAATAATTTCAGTTTTTACCCCATTGCTACGTTGCATCCATCAATGACAATTTCACGAAGTTTCTGATTTTGTAGAGGCGTTTTCTGTCCATTTGGATTAGAAGATGAAGAAGTGTTGTTAGGTTTATCATCCAAGTTGCGATTATTTTTATTTGTTTTTATGCTTTTCTTTTTGCCTCCCAGTCTCTTGACTTTCTTCGCACGACGTGGAAAAGTTCTGGTCAAATTCTCCAAGGTTGGTTCCGTATCGATGACAAAAGGCAGTTGCTCGTTTGCGGCTTCTTGCTGTCTCGTCGAACCGGCATTTGTGTCAGACACCCAAACGACTTCGATATCCTCGCACTCACCGGGGGCTGCGATTATTCAAATTACAATGCAAAATAATACGTAAAACAACTGGAGCTTTTTCATTGGAAGAGTTCTTTGAAGTATGAAATTTTCATCCTTTCAGTGTTTGTTTCTAGGGTCGAAAAACTAGGAAATAAATGCAAAACTATGCCAACGAACTGTGTCTTTCTCATTGCCAAACATTTTATAATCCAATCATTCTTAAAAATTTATATATATTTTTTTCATCGATTTATTAAAGTTTTAGAAAACGTTTGGATTCCATCAAAGCAATTGCATCTTAATGAAGATTTTTAGTATATTTAATTTATAAAATACGATTTTGAAAGAATATTATTGATATGTAAATTCGCTGACTTTCTGTTAAGAATTGCAGCCCCAGCCCCTGATCATCATTCTTTTTGATTTCGAATTCATTTTCAATTCTTAATCATTTTTTTGGTTTATCTGCTGTGAAAGCATTTGTGTGAACTTTTCAAAAAACCTGCTGAATTGATTGGTTCCCAATATATTTTCAAATACGTCATTTTTCAAAGTTTTCCATCTATCGTCTAATAAGCCCCAGTTATTTCTTTAAAACATTGAAAGTTTAAAGAAAATCGAACGAACTTTGCGTTTTTTGTCACACTACGCAGAATCGATAAACAAGGTTTTAATATTTGTTTCACAATTGACTGCCCTAGTAATTTGAACGATATGAATAATCCTCACCATTAGAGTTACTTTCCATAATTTGTCCATTATGATTTTCGTCATTGACGCTCGTACTCTGGACAGCCTTCCGCAAATTCTTTCTGTTCATTTTTCTCAGTTTACTGTTGATCGCAGAATGCTGCATCAATAATTTAGTATTATGTTTTTTTGTCGGAGTCTGGAGATATTGAGAATTTTTATTCTGTGCCTTGCGCGCGGATGTAGTGAGCGCTTTGCTTGGAATTTCGACCACATCGTTTTCTGCATCCGACAATCCAATTTCAACGACCGCATTGGGAGTCGTATCGTTGAGTACAACAATACTTTCATCGAAATTGATTATGTGTCCCTTTGAAGCATTGTTAGTTTTTCTCTTCTTTGACGGCGGTGTCAGAACAACAGAATTTACATTTTCTGCGCTCGTCTCACTATTTGTGCTGGAATTTCAGTTTTCGATCAATTAGCACTTTGAGTTCCTTTTTTTCCTTTTTATCTTTCATGATCCTCAGTTTATTTTAGTTTGAAACAACATGACAACAATTTACTTAATTACTTAACTGATTACATGCTCTAATTTTTCTAATGAAATAAATTTATAAATGATTGATGATTCGATGATAAAAATAGAAAACAAGCAACTCAGTGTTCTTTTCATGGACGAAAGGAATGATTTATTTTTCAAGTTCAAGGTAAAGTGGAATTTGGTGAACATTGAATCACGAAAACTCTAGGAGATTAAAAGAAAAGGTTCGGAGGAATGCAAAAAATGAGTTGTGCGTTGAAGGTGTTGGGATTGTTCACAACCTCGTTGTTGGGGTCTAGGGTTAAGTACGAAAGATCGAGGATTGCGTAATTGCATGGGAATACCAGAAGTCACTTTTCTGGAATTTAATGCGTAATTGTATAATTATAAAAATACATACGAGGTATTGCGCTTGAGATGAACGAGAGGACTTTCGTAGACGGTTCCGAGAGTCAATTTGAAGTCTTGACAAGACCGTAACCGTTTACGATAATTGGCGACCGTGTCATTCGAGGATTTCGAATTTGATGGACTGGGAGACTCGCAAATAACAACGGAATCGTTTGCTGACGTCATTGTCCTTGTGTAGTGACATTTAAGTTCAAAAACGTGTTTTTTATATTTTTCTGTTGGTCGATATTAACCGGCTGCGTAGCAGGGACACAAAAAGACGCGTACGTTCAATTTATATAACCTCACTTTTTTCACTTTGACGTATTGAACTAATTCCAGAGTTTGTGATCTGAATTGTCAAATGCACTTAGATTTTTGTTTTATTTTTCTTCCAATCCTGCCAGATTTTTTAGGCATGGAGATATCCTGAAAGGGACATCAGGATTTAGTTCATAACTTTTTTCAACTTTTTTACACGTTTTCAAGTATTATTTGTTGTTTGATTTTTCTCCCGTTTAATGTATTTCCATGTAATTGTAACGGTAACGGCAACGGTAATATCTGAGGTAATACGTAATATACTTATTAGAAAATCTAGATTTTGAAAACGTGTCCAGACTTGTTTTTGTTGCGTTGAATTGTGTACTGGGAAAAGAATTCTCATGAGAACCCCCCTCGCGACCATTGGACGCATTGCTCATTCAGGTTGAGGACGTTGGGGTGAAGTGAAGTCGCACAGTTCTCTGTAAGACGTGTCCCCATACCGACCGAGTTTGCGACACGCATAAAAAATACTAAAATAAGTACTGTGATGAACGAAATAACAGCGTTTTCGTGAATCTCAAATTACGGTCGTAATAAAAAAGGGCTTTCAGCGTTAAATTCATACGAATGTAAATACTTACTGATATGGCAATGAAAAAAACGATTGAGAAAAAGCCATGAGAAATATTCTACCTAGAGTTTAACGATTCTTAACAATTGCAGTAGAAAGTTGACACTGAAGCATCATTTTTTTATGAATGAGTGTATTCTACTTCTGCGCCTATCAATGAATTATGATTCATTTGACTCAAATTTATAAAATGAATGAATTTGTATTATTCACTCTTCAACGAATTTATTATATGTATCAATGTATGTAATTATACATGAAAATAAATTCATCAAATAATAATATTAATATTAAAAATGAGGTCTTTAAATAATAATATTCGTTTAATTATTCGGCAAATATACTCGATAATAAAATTGTATTTGCTGAATGATTAAACGAAAATTATTATTTGATGTATCTATTTTTCGGTATATTGATATGAATTCGAGTGTCGAAGTAAACGTGTGTAGTATGCCTTTGCTTTTGTTTGTTTACATTCTACGCGCTCTCGTGAGTCCCGTATGCCCGCTCTGGCTGAGCGTGCTGCATAGTGGGGGAACGCTCTCCGTGCCGGCGCGCCGGGAGGGGAGAAGTGGGGAGCGCAACTGGTGGGGCGGGCGCGGGACAGAGGGGTGAGCGTGAGAGCGTGTTAACGTTACTCAGTATCGCCCGGGCGCGGGCCGGTGACGCACGTAGAGAACGCTCTGAGCGTCGGTTGGTTATTTTAAGTAAGCTACGCTTCATCGTTCGTCGATGCTGTTAAAATTTACGGAACGAAATATATAATAGTACATGTAGAATTCTTCTTTATCCTCTATGAACAAAAATAACTATATAACCCTAGGGTTTTTTCTGAATACAAAAAAAAAATTAATAATTATGTAGAATTAAATTTGAAAAATGGATTAAATTTTTATTTTCATAAAATAATAATTTCATAGAGTCATAATTTTCATAAATTACGTTGACAAACAATCGAATGAATTATTGATTCGTCCGTACATCGTAAATACTATTTCAATTTCCCAAACGAATGGATAGGCCGATACTAATGTGACAGACGGTATAGGGACCCTTCTAACATAACTTCGAGATTCTGGCGAACGCTCGTGCGCCCGTGCGCTCGGCCGTTACCCTGGCTGCGGAACGGAGTACACAAGTTATCATGAGCGATTCGATCATCATTTCGTCGTCATGTGCTTCGGCGGTATTCATAAAAACGCGGGAGCAAGCTCTATTCGCTGTGTGCACACATCAAGTTCTCATCAACGTGAGAGTGTGTAGTCGTGTATATGCATACTGGGATATGTATGTACCGATTACACATTCTCACTTTGGTGAGAGAGTGTGATGTGCACACAGCTTATGAGCCCTCACGAACGGGTACTACCACGGTACGATACTTAGCGACGCATGACATAGCACGGAATTTTGCGACGGGGGTTTCTCTAGCTTCGTAGTGCTACAAGTAAGTTAGCACCTATGTTCGGCTGACCGTACGGTTCTTTTAAAATTCAACTTATGCTAAACATCTATATGTTTAGTTATACGTTGGCTTCTTTAAGAATTTTACCGATGCTACAATGTAGGAAGAGGCGAGGTCGCTCGTACGCTTGGCATTATCGTGAGCCACGCTCGGGTCTCCATGAAGATGTGTTAGAGCTGTCGTTACAACGTCTGTCACTTAGTATTGGTCAACATTCATTCAACTTTGTATGAAAATAACTTTTCTCACCATGAAAAGATTTTCAGCTCGAACAGAGAACTAGCTATTTATTTTCAATCGTTTTTTGATGCAATTCAGAAACGCTTTCAACCGCGCGCAAGTTTGTTTGTCAACGAAGGCATATGTCAGTCTCTTCATAGAAAGAACAGATAATATTGAGAAACTTTCGTTAATAACTGAAGCTGTATGTACAAATTGTGAATAATCTTGTTTTGGATTCGAAATTACTCATGTGATTAAACATAAACGTTAGCTTTGAACATTTTCGTAAGTAAAGTTTAAATGGCATTGAGTTGAAGCGTAAGCGGATACGGATCGAATCTCGAGAGTAGATACGCGGCGCGGTTCTTAATCGTGCGCGGTTCTTAATAGATTGTGATGATGTGAAGTCCGAATCAGCTGATCAAGCCACAAACGTGTGAGACGAATTCGATCGTTTGTGCGGGATTGACATTGATAAATATTGCACGAAAGAAAACAAGTGAAACATGTTTTTGTGAGTCTTGTGCAATGGATTTCAACTGTGCGATACTCGATAGTATCAAGAAAAATAATATTACTTTAAAATTTTTTTTCCATTCAATTTCAAACCGAGTCTATTTTAAAAGAAGTAACCGATAATATTGAAATACTTTCGCTAATAATAAAAATCGTAGCTATACGTTTTAATTTATTCTTCAATTTCGATTCAAAATTACTTTCGTGATTAAATAGAAATGTTAGATGTGAAAATTTTCGATATCGAAGTGCATAGTCCCGATTGTAATGATTTGAAGTGTGGATTAGTCAAAAGACCGCGAATAAATAAATAGTGCGTGATATCAATTAAATTTTTTGTGCGCGATTGACATTGATAAATATTGAACAATCGTTATTACGGAATATAACTTCATTGAATGGAAGGAAACAAGTGCAACGTGTTTTTGTGATCGTCTTCTGGAATGGATTGCAACTTTGGGATACTCGAAGGATTTCGCCACACGCGACGACCGGATAACGAATTCCCGAGACGTGGAACAAGACATCGAACGGTGAGTACTTAATCATTTCAATATCATGAAATAATCAGCATAAAAATTGAAAAAAAATAAAAGTATATTTTAAGGTACTTCCGATGTTATTTCTATCTTTTACACTAGCGAGGCTTAACAAGGTAGTCAATTTTTCAATGTAAGCCACTTGTTCATAGAATATTTTTTACGCAATCAGTCGCAAGATAAAGTTTGAAAAAATCGATTCACGGAATTGGTAGAGAATTTTTTTAGGAACCGAAAAAGAGTTTGTGGTAAAACCGTACGACCATTTTGTTTTCTGGGTACAGAGTGCAATATTCAGAATTGCAAACTTTTTTTTATCGAATCATCCCATTCTAGAAGAATATTTTCGAATTTTGAAGAGGCTTTCAGTAATAAGTTATTTTTGTGAAAGGAAAATAGGATAATAAATGGGAAAAAAGCCATTTTTTTGTTTTATACAAAAGACATTTATTATATATTTATTAAAAGTATTAAATTTATTCAGTCGATGTAAAAAAAACTCTCTCTTATATTACAAAACAATTTTCGAGGAAAAGTCGTTCGATTGTTGTGGCATGGGGCAAAAAGTGAATTTGTTTCGGTTTTCTGTCATCAACAGCTCTCTGTTGATAAATCCCTACTTTGATGATTTTATAGTTTATCGTTTTTGTGGACGAGCGATAAAAGAACAAGAAACAATCATAAAATGTCCGTGTTAACAAAACAAATAGAATCATTTATGTACAATAACACATACATCCATCGCCGTGAATTATTGTTACAAAGTATTTCGTCGTCCACGAATCAGTTGAGTCGAATGGTTAATCTTTTTGAAATTAAATTATACGGAAGCCCGGAAATAATATTTTACACGACAAAGATGTTACGAGAATGCGAAAATTCGGAAAAAACACTTTTATTATTTATAAATTTATAAAAATAACGACGAGAATGTTGTAACTATAGTTATTTCGACAAAATTTCTTAAAGGTGATGGGTGTCTTTATTGGGTGAAATATAACTAGGCCATCTATCAGTTGTTCAGTCAGCTGACATTCTGCTGAAATTTTTTTCCGCCATATTTGAATTTCCAATGAAAATAACAGTTCACGTTGCTATTCTCTTATGCGAAAATTGAACTTCTTTTTTCCTCTAAAAATCATGTGCGTCTGAAAATTAAGGGAATCTCTTTTTTCAGCCATCGATTGAGACAAAACTAAAGTTAATGATAGACGACCTTGAATTTGAAAAATCTCGTGTTTTACTTGCTAAATTGGTCCAATGAATATTTCGTTTCGAATTTGCCGCGTAAATAATCACCCGTGGACGGCCATATTGATTTGTACAAATTGCAATTCCTAGGGTCGCAAGTTGCACAATTCAACGCGAAATAATGCATATTGCAATCATATTAGCGTACTTTCCAGTTCCTCGTAAACGTAAAAATGAATATTAAAGGTTCGAATTAGATTGAAGCAATATTCATCTCCGAATTTCAAGGTGCACGAGGTGTATCTCTCGCGAAATCCAATATTTTTCTTCCCTTTTTTTCTTTCGTACAACAAAGAAAAGTTGGTTCAGCTGCGTACAGAAAATCTTCAGCTGTTTCTCAAATTTTGCCCCATTCTCGATGTTTCTTTTTCTCGATTAGCTACTTTTGAATTGTTTGAATGATTTTCGTCGTTGGTCTACCAAGAATCCGTTCATATTTAAAAATCAACGGAACTGCGTTCGACGAAGGGCACGTGTGCGTAAAGCGCATGAACACCATGGGCTCGCAGTCTTTTCCCTTCGACCGTAGGGATCGTCGATCTTACGGGTCTGACGTCATAACGTCGATAACGGGTTGTAGGTTTTGACGTAGCCGTTTTGAGTCGTGACGTCCTTCGATTGATTGGATGATGACGATTCTGATGCTGCTGATCGTAATTATTGTGTAGATGGCAATGATAATTGTCAGCACGTACGTTTCCACGTTGGTGCTGATGACGAGTTACGTAAAACTCGTCTCGACGAGCGCTTCCAGTCGATACTCTCGTTTGCATCAGAGAGTGCGACAACCCCATGGTGGAGTCTCACCTTAAAGAATAAAAAGAAAACGTGAGAATGACAGGGAAAAAACATCCGATATTTATAAAGACTTATCGAATTGGTAGATCGTTAAAAAGACAAGGGGAAAGCATTTTCATCGCGCCGATGAATCTTTGTTCGGTTATCGGCTGAATGATGCTAACCAAGGAAAATGCTTAAGGACTTATTTCTTCAGAATGCGACAGTTTATATATTTAACAGATTTTTGACCTCCTACAGTGTTTGGAATGTCAAAAAATCCATATTTTTTAAAAACGTTATTTTGATTATTCAATAATAAAGTTTACCTTGCGTATGGCGGTGGTGGTGATGGGGCAGTGGGTTCTACCGATGCGAGACCTCCACTTCCAACCGTACTTAGTATCGTTACTACTACAGGTTGCGTCGTGGACGGCAAGTTACCCGTCGCCGTAAGATTATTACTATTGCTGGGCAGGGCTGCTAATTGAGCAGGATTCAATTTGATTGCGTCGTCGTAGCTCGGAGGGGCATCTGCAACGGCCTCATAATCTGGTGGTTTTTGTCGCGAATTCGTTATTGATGGTTCTTCAATAGAAATAACGTGAATCGGATCGTCAATCTGTAACATCATACAAGCATTTTCATTTCGGTTAAAATGAGCTGTACGTTTTGGATGGTTTTTAGTTGAAATAGAATTGATTTTAATTCGAAGAGTGGGTCGTAAATAGAGCATTCAACGAAGAAGTGGAGATTTTTCAGTGTGGAAAATTCATTCTGGATTCCAATCGTCAATTCATAATATCATTCGAGCATTTACAGATCGATTAGAATGAGATATTCGTTTTTAATGGTTATATCTTCGAAATAGTAATGATTTTTTCCTGGAATGGGTCGTTAATTGAATATCCAACGAAAAAGTAGACTTTTTTGATTGTGCAAATGCCATTTAGGAATCTACTTCCAGCCTGTATATATTCGCTTTAGAATTAAATTAACACCAATTAAAATATGATTCGAATAGTTTGGAGGAACGCTTATAAGTATCGGAAGTGCTTAGAGAAACAATTCATATCTTGGCAAGTAGTTGGAACCTCTGGGTTGACACGTTTCATACTTTTGAACGTACTATCTGGGAAAATTATCGCCATTTCTTTTCCATTACACAACCTTTCCATCATTATGGATAAAAATTGCCATAATGTTTCAAAATTTATGTCTTCAACGATTAAAAATGTTCATTTTACGACTCCAATAGATCGAATTGTTCAAAACATTTCTTAATTAATCATTTTGAAACTTTCGAGGTACAATAATGCCACCTATGGAGCAATGTAAGAAATCTTATATTTGCACTAGTGGATCAGACCGAACATACTGAACGAAAAAGCAATCACGTTTTCGAAAGTCGTTTTGAAATGCGATCAATTCTATAGACAAGCAATATTTTAACCGCGGTACCGAACGAATGGGTCGTTCGCGTTCTTGGCATTCCAACAACTTTCTGCAAATGCCTTTATCCAACGATTCATTTAACAATTCCAAAATTAACTCTCTAATATCATTATTGATTAAACTTATAGTTGAAACAACAAAGAACACGTATGACTTTATTTCCAGAATTTTTTAACAAACATTTAAGGTCGTGAAATATAGCAACACTTGACATTAATTTCGATACAACTTCGGTTCTGGTATTTTTCTTCTTTCTTTCTTTCTTTTCTGACTTTTTCTGTTTTTTCTCTCTTCTGGCTTTTTCTGGGTTCTGGCTTTTTGACTGTAAATCTTCTTAATGTTCGTAAATGATAATTCAAACCTATAAGCAAGGGCATGAAAAACCAGAAAATAACCGCGAAATATGAAAATCTAATTTGCAACGAATAACTAAATTAATTAAACTAAAAAGCAACCGCTGCTATGATTCCCAGCGGTAAGTTTCCCCGTTTTTTCCAACATCGATTGTATTTGAGGGAACTATAAAAAATATCGTCGAGCATTCATGGTGGGCTCAGTCGGGGTTTTACATGGCCTTAACGTTTCTTCGCGAATTTCGTTTATTTTCGAATCTTAGTTATTTTTTATCGCTCTTTTTTTTCTTCATGCCCTTTCCCTGTAGCGCAGCATACTATGTTACGTCTTTGAATTTGTCACGGAAATAGGAAAGTTCAAACTTATATAGATATCTACGGACAAAGTACATACGAGAACGGTCAACGGTTAGATATATATTCGGAATGCACATAACTTCTATGGAAACGTACAAAACTGAGTTTCTCTTATAGAAGGCTATATGAAAATGTAACTAGGTAGGTAACTCGGGATAAATATAGAATTCCGAACGCTAGATATTATCGAAACACATAAGTGCAAAGCTCTTTCGGGTTGATATACCTTTGCGATAATTCTAAACGCGACTCTACGTTTCCCTCGCGACGCCCTAACCTTATTTCCCTTCTACTTCTCCTCCTACGAGAGTTACAACCCCTTGGGCAAACCCTAAGAAAAAAAAAGAAAAAAAAACGTCTGTGATGTAAAAGGCGGAAAAAGTCGTCATAATCGAGAACTATCAACCCTCGACCAGTTGTTGTGCGTCATAGCTTGTATCAATACACGTTCAAGCTCTTACGTTTACGTAGTCGCAGAAAAGTATTTCATGTTTGTAGGTTAGAACGAACGTGCATTATGGATGCGCGGTCATTCAACCGCTTGGATGTACTAATTGACCAGAGGGCTCTGGGATCGAAAACGACGAGAAATATTTTCGCGCAATAATCAAGATACATTTTAAGTTTGCGCTTTTATGTCATGAGGCAAATTCATTAGTATCAAAAAATCTGTTTCAAAGAATGTGAATCTTTTAAAAATTTCAAATAACTCTTTCTTCCATTTATTGACCCCCATTAATATTAAAATTTGATAAAATTTTGTATCCTCATCAAAATTATGTTCAATAATTCAATTTTTTCCGGGTTTTAATCGCCTTTCATTAAAAGAATTGTTCAAATGTAAACTTACATTTTCTTACATTACATTATTTGCAAAAAATATTGAAAAAATCAAATATCAAAATAGGCATTAAAAAATTCTCTAAGCAATTATTTTTTTCGCGCCGCGAAAGAAGAAAAAGTGAGCATGACGTGTGTAGGAATGTGTGCGGCAGGTGGAAAAACAGACCAGAATCCAAGTTTGACCCGAATCGATTTAAAAAAGCTTGACGATAGTATCCGAGGCTCCCAACCCCTAGTTTAACGAGATAGGAAGCCGAACGAGGGTGGCTACAATGACGAATCGTTTATAAAGATGAACAAAAAAAAACCACGTAAAAAAGTATGAAAAAATTGACCACGTTGATAAATGAGAGAGAAGAGTAGGAAAGAGAAACGTGATTATAGCAAAAAAAAAAAAACAGAGGGTTTTTTTTATGCACTCGTCGATATTCTTCGAAGGGGGTTGAAAAGTTCTATTTATAGACTAGGAGTGCAGAATATGCGAATGCAATTGAGCTGGAAATAGCGGAATGAAATTGAGAAATGAGAAATATAGAGATAAAAAGAGACAAAACAATAATAATAAAAATGAGAAATCCAATTCTGTAGGACAAAACTCGGTAAAACTATCAGCTCGTATCGATGCCACTGCTCTGCACAAATACATCTCCTCAAATATACATAAAACTTTACACACCGCGTTTATACATCAATTTTCTTTTGTCTCTTGTCGAACAGCGTGCAGTTATTTTTGTGGAAGGCATTCATATGGGATTTTTATTTTTAGATAATAATTTTTAGAGAACTTAACAAAACGTATAAATTCAAAGTTTTTACCTGGGCTGTTATTGGATGACTTGGGTGTTGGGCTTGTACACTGGCCCTTGTGGGTGGTGCATGGAGCCAACAACACATTGCTGCACATATTAAAAGAGCTCCGGCAACGATACAAGCCACTCCAACGTAGCGTACAGGTTCGACATAATTTTCGGCCAATCCCAGCCAATTAATGAGGGCACCCACGCACAGTAACACCATACCGTAACGGTAAGGGCGCTGGGAACGCCGTGACTCCTCCAGAGACATGGCTGTAAAGAGAAAAGAATTCAAAAAGTTATAAAACATCAGATACATTTTATTTTCGAATTATTTTGTGATGATTAACAAATTTGCAATGAAAAACTATAACATTTCGATGAACTGATCAAAAAAATCACTCTGGTAAAATGGAGAATAGTGAACGAATTATTCACAACTGATTCAATTGGAAAATATCGAATTATCTTGGATCCTTGATTTCAAAACAGTAAAAATATACTTGTCGAAAAATGTACTTTCCGAGCGAGTTCTCTCTAACGAATAAAAGGAAATAAGTAGCAAAGGTCGATATTGGTCAGCCGACGTGTCTAATGTTTTTTTTAGTCATTCGGAAAATTGGGCCACGATTTTTTTCCGAATGAAAGAAACGGGTTATTCATCGTGGAACGTTGGGTTATGACGCTTTAACGAAATGTTGTCAGCTTCGATGACAACATACGTGTCAATAAATTACTACGATAATTTCCGTCGGAGTTTCGACGAAGGAGTGACAAGTTTCGCAGTCAAAGTAAGAGGATAAAGATAGAGGACTGGGACAGACAAGCCTACCCCACTTTGGCCTGTCGTTCATCGTCTATTTTAGTGTCTCTTCTGTTATCGTATTCACCTCGTCGTACTTAAGTCGCATGCTCCACTTTTCCTCATAGATTTGCAATAATTTATTACTTTTTGTATACAAATTGTTAGAATAGGATATTTATTTCGATTTTATGCAATTATTCCAACCATTATTTCCATTGGGAAGTTCGCAGCAAAAACATCATACCAAATGCAATGGAATAGGAAATTCAATCGACATTATTTTATTTAAAAAACTCGTTAACACAATATTTGTAGCTGCTTAGAGAAAATAAGAGTAGAAAAAGAAATGGCTCTTGGTTTTAATACAATTATTATAATAATAATTATTATTATTGCGTAACAAAACGCAAAAAACTGGTTCCAAAGGATAATATTTGTGTTCGATATTCCGGTACCTGGCAATCATTTTTTTAGTCCTCTATGAACTATTTATGGGGACAAACAGACGAGTTTTTCAAAGAGTGCTTTTGTTGCGTTGAATGAGTGGGTTATTAAGTGGAAATGGTAGGTCATAGTCAGGCATTCGAGTCTCCTTGACATTATTGTATTGTAATGTCATATTATTATGTACGAAAAGAGGTCATTACAGGTAAACGATGACTTGTGATAAACGAAAATTTGCAATTTTAAAGGTATGAGCATTTTTATTTTTGCCTAAGGTCAGGAATTTTTGTAAAAATGTTTTATTCTGACGGGAAGAGAGAGGCAAGGAAGTTGGAAAAAATGGTAATTTATATTCTTTCTGCAGGTTCGATCGATCACTCGTTGCTTATCGCCGCTACTGACACTTTCCATTTCCCTTACTAAAATTCTCACCAGCTTGTCGCGCGACTGTCTTTTCGATTATTCACGAGATTTGAAACTTAACCCCACGAAACCCATTGCACATGCAACTCAACCTGATTTTTCGCTTTGTCACTGTATCTACGTGTGTCAAGAATCCTAAAATAGATGAAATTCAGGAATGCTATTGGAAATGGGAATTCAAATGAAGTTGGTCAAAATTTACTAGAAATGTGTGACAATATTTTGCTGTTGCATGATTCTGACCTTGAATTATTCGGATGCTAAGTTTATAATTGTTTCATCGTGTCAATTTTTTTAGCATTGTTGTTTTTTTACCATAAAAAATCGGCAAAAAATGTCCATTAAACAATTGCTGTTGTTTCAAAATTGTATTGTTAAAAAATGAATAACTCAATATCGTAAATTTGTTGAGGAAAAAAATGAACGGTGGTTCATAAAAATCGCTTGAAAAATGCGGATTGAACTTCTGAACGTGGCATTTATCAGTTAATAATTCTGTAATGGTTAATTGATTTTTAATTTTATTCAAGTGAATTGATAACGTTAATTTTTCAATGGTGGAAAATCCATCAATAAAGTGAAAAAATTCTTCAATGGAGGATCGATTGATAAGCAGGAAAGAAATTTCATGATAATATCACTTAAACATTGAATAATAATTAAATTCATTGCAATTGATTTTTAATAATGGACTTTTTTGTTTTTTGGTTTACTTTAAATCAATCCTGGCGATGACGCGTACAAGTAGAAATTGAATAATTCCCACAAATAATGACGCGTTTAGGTGAAATTCAATCTCTAAGCATTTTTTTTTTGTGGCTGACGTCAAATCTGACCTCAAAAACTACAAATTCGTAATCGAATAGTTAATGTGACGCCCGAGTAGACTTTCTTTTAACGGTTTGCGAATTGGTGAATCAAAGTGCAGTTCGAAAGCGAAAAAAATGGGTCCGCTTGGTGCCTGCACGTCATGGCCCCAGAGTGTGTCACACAGAGGCTCCGATGAAGTTTTGTACTTCTTTTATTTTGATTGCAACGTTTTTTGGAAGGTTTTATTATTTTTTCTTATTTAGTCATTTTTTTAGTTCTCAACATTAAATTTTTTTTGTTTTCTAACGAGTTTATTTTCTGAATTTTAACAAATTTGGCAGGAAAACAATCATTTTTTTCCGTGGTATCGGAAAGTTGGTTGAAAATCGAAAAACAGTAACGTTAAAAACGATTTTACTAATTTTTGAAAACCGATTCAATTGGTTAAGAAATCATTTTCTTAGCCGACATTGTTACGGTACAAATGAATGCACCAAAGGGCTAGTTTTATCACAGAAAATGTCAGATCATCTGTTTGATTCCGTGAAAATCAACAAAGATAGATTTTATTGCAGTATTTCGTTGCGTGCAAATAATGTAACGAAGGTTCACATTGAGCAGCTGTCAGACCCGTTAAATTATACAGATTTACAAGTATAACATGACGTGAACTCACGTTACGATATACGTGTGAATTTACCGATATTTCTCAATTCGACGACATTTTCAATAGCAACGAACACATCCTTTGAAATAGTGTGACGTCTAATTAGCAATTTGTCAAGTATTTACGCGCTTGAGGTAACTAAAATTCTAGAAGATCCAGAAATTCGTAGAAAAACATCAAAATTTCTCATGCCACCAATGCGTGTGGTAAAGAAACTGAAAATCATCACAGTTCATGAATATAAATATAATTTGGTGGCTGATAAGCACGATGAGGAAAAAATTTGACGCAAATGTGAAGAAAAAAAATTCGTTGAATTAGGTTAAAAATATCGCTTGTCGAATCTTCACTTTTTTTTTATCACAGTAATCATATGTTCGAATATGTAAAATAGTCATGGTCGATATACTATTCAAATCTTTTATTTTATGTTAAACTCAGTTGCTAGAAAAAAAAAAGTAATTCTTGGTAGAGTTGGAGACCATTCCATCTTGATAAGAAACCGAGATAACGAGATAATTAGTCAGAAATTAGGAAAATTACCATAACCTGATGACTTAAAAAACAATTGTTATTTTAATTATACTGACATATGAAATACAATATTTATTCGATAATTTTCATTTCTTTTGATATATCAGTAAATTTCTCAAATTGTTCATAAACCAAGAAAACCTGATTTTAACTGACTTTAATGTTCAATGGGATTTACTGGTTCAAGGGCTAATATTCGCCTAGGGAGGTAAAAAAAAACTGGATTGTTTGAATATATTTTCATCCAGCAGTGTTACTTCTTAAATTTCATATTTGAAAAATTTCCAAGGCTCGATAACCTATCGCAGCTATGAGGAAAAAACTCGTTTCAATTCAGTGGCACATGCTCAAAAACCAAAACGGTGTTTTTTGAAATAGTTTTATTTTCACAAGTTGAAAAATGATGATAAATTGTCAAAATCCACAATATCTCCAACAATAGTAATTTTTGCGGACGCCAGGTCCATATGAGCCTTTAAAAAATTCTCGAATCCTCGTGAAAACAGTTCTATTTTATTCACAGCCATTCAAAATGTGATCAATTATTAAATTTTCCATCAAAACGGTCTTTCAAAGAAATCTAGATCTACTTTGAGTATAGCATAAAACTCTATAGATATATAAACAAACAAAAAATGGAAAAAAATAATCTTACCGAAAAAATACTAATTATTCTATAAACCCGACTGAAGTGGCAGTCCGTTGCACTGGCTTTGAATTTCAATATCACTTTATTTCTCCTGTATTAAACGATGTGATAGCAAAACAGAAACGGACTTGTTGGTCAGACACGGTTGGAAGAAGGAAAGGAGAGAAGGGAGAACAAAGAAGAAAAATAAAATAAACGCGTTCTGGTTTCGCGCTGAGGTGGGATATTATTTCCGTTAGACTTACGGTCCGTGACTGAAGAAATCGAACTGTATCGTATCGGGAGCGAACCTTCTGTATTTATTTTATCGCTAGATTACTCGGCTGCGTACGTACATATATTTATATATATATGTATATATGGACATAAGTAACGTAGTATAATAATAAGAAACATATTAGTATCGCGATCGAGGAAGATTTTGATAAGAGTTCCCCGTCTCAAAAAAATATATATATATATACGTTAAACACCAGTATCTAGAACCTTCTGATTTCTTCCTTACACATGAACATTTATTTTCCTTTTTTTTTATCATCTTTTCTCTTTCCAAAGAGAATCACAGCACTCTTTGAAATTACCATTCTTATCCATGACGGTTGCCGAAATTTAATTTCCACAACCATTTCTCCCCCTTATCATTTAGAGTACAGAAGAAACATTCGACACGATAATGTTATCTTTGATCAATAATAATAAGCATGAAAAAAAGGAATGGTGTTGCGAGTGTTATTTCGAATCAGGTCGAATTTGGGTCAATTTTATGGATTTATATTTTGGGGCTTTTCCTTGTTGTTTCATTTCAAACTATTTTCGTCGTTTTCATTATAACAAAAAAAAGACGAAACTCTACAATATAAAAAACAGTTTCATTGTTTTTCGTTATTTGGCTGATTCTGGTCGTCCCAATCCGAGTGAGATTTTTTGGTGTTCGATTGAATATTAAAGCTTATTGATTTTTTCGATTTGTCATTTTTGCGAAGCTTCTACGCTGTTAAAATGTTGATTGTTGAAAAAAATGTATAGAAGGTAGAAGTTAGATCGCCGATTGGTAGTTATTGATGCTCTTTATTTTTTGATAGTCAAATCGCGAAGATAAAGAAAAAAAAATCCTCAACTACGATCAATCCAAGCGTGAAATTTGTTTTTATCGCGGTCGTTCTAATTGACACGACGTCTTACATTCTTTGAAAAGTAAAATCAACTTTGTATCGTCTACCTCAACGTCCATTTTCATATCTTACTTGCTCTTCTCTGGCTCTGTTGATCGGAATTTTAATAGAATGTTCATACAACGCGGAAAATTAACGCCACGTCGAGAACTAGATGCCGTCTATGCTCAAATAAATGTACAGGGATTTCCAGCACTACTCAAAAGTTTTTTTCATCAATTTTCATTCGCAAACAATGTGCCAAAAAATTCCATGAAAATTAACGAATGATACAAAGTTTTGGCATTTTTTTTAAGGTTGTTTTTTTTTGTCAAGATAAACTCCTTTCAAACTTTTTGAATTTTTCTATATTTCGTACACTTGTTCATTGTGGGTTTACAAACACACACACATTTTTGAAAACAATTTCAAAAATTTTATCTCGTAGTTTCGTATGATTTGGTAAAACTGTGCGCAGGAAAAACCACTGATCGGCGACCAGAGTTTAGACGTCCTTTTAACATGTCATGGGGTTTTTTTTTTGTAACAGAAATAATTTTTTTCCCTTTTCACTCACGGCACGATTCGCAGCGTTAGTCTGAAAAAATCGGCAACGAAGCCGCCTACACACTTATACCAGATTCTTTTTCACTAACATCGTACTGACAACGTGCTCCCTAAGCCGAGAAACAAGCGTCTTACACCATCACCTTATCTTTGGGTTATTTTTGATATTTGCTACAACCCTACTCCCATAAAATACCGTATCGTTTATTTTGAAATAAATATTTCAAAACAAAGAGTCCCGGACATTTTATGCATAAAAAGCAGACAGGCAAGACTCACTTTTGCTACTGGATAACAAAAAATATCGAACCGTCGCAGGTTTGTGAAAGCAACGCACTCGAAAAACGTGCAAATTGAAACTGCCGACGATAGCAAATTACTAGAACAAAAAAACTGATTGCATTATCACCAATTGACAAATTTATTTTTGTTCTCACAATTTTTCAAATATTTAGTATATGAAGATAAATGAGAAAATCAATTGTTGATTTGCAGAAATCATGTTTTTTTTCTTTCCCATCGTCTTTAATGCTGTTTTTTCGTTTACTAAAAAAATTCCAATCAATATAAAGAGTCATGACGAAATAACGAAAGGTTCAATTTTGATAAGTAAATTAATACGATAAACAGTTGAATTCGATTCCTGTAACGAATTTTAACGTAGAAAATGAACGTGACGTATGTTCGTGAACTAATGAGAATGAACAGAAACGAAGAATAGCCCGAGGACGTCAGGAAGTCATCGTCGATTCCCCGTACCACCGTCGTCGTCATTGACGACTTGTCATTTCGACATTAATTGATCATTGATTTATAATTCTTTCGTATATCGTATCATACAAATGCTCACTTCTCGTCGAGTCTCAAATGTCGATATCAGGCTTTCGTTCCTTCGTGCGTGTTTTTAATAACGATCAGTAAAAAAAAAAAAATACCGTAACAGCGTTCAAACAAATGTGCATAGGCAAGAAGTATTTTTACAAAACAAGTTCGAGAAGTATTGTCAAAAGTATAGCTATACAAGCATTAAACTATTACTTATTTATTTTTGAACTTAAAAGTTTCATTGTGACTGTTCAACTCAATAATAATGATAATTTCCTTCCGTCGCGAGGATTATTATCAATAAAATGAAGTAATAATAATTTTGGAATTATAATGAGATGTAGATTTGCTGCGAAGTCGCGACACCGAGAACTTCCCGTTATAACGTCATCAAATCGTGCCTCTGATAAGTTGGATAATTTCCTCGAGATCTAACAGCAGATTCTCGGAATGAAAAAAAAACGTGAGAATTATAAATGAACCATATGACGCCGTCGTGTTCAATTAATGGGATTTCCAAATCTCTGTAGAGATGATTTATTGTCAGTTAGTGTCAACTGACCGATGGTATTGACGATAAAAGAAAAATACGAGTACCGAAATCAAAATTTGAACAAAACGTTTTTTTTCCTGTTGTTAAAGTAAAGAAAGTTAAAGTTATTGAATCCTGAGATTACGAAGACGCGTATCGATGTTCGAAACATTTATTTTTGAATGTCAATAATTTTTTTAAAAATACTAGGAGTATCATGCGAATTTCAATAATTTGTTTCGTGACGGGGACGTCCCACACAGGCCATAGTGTTACGAGGGTATTAAGCGTGTAACGAGAGATCCAACCTTCACCTGGATAACGTGTAGCACATAAAGCGACAACGCAACAGTAGAAACAAGCCAGACTGGAACGGCGACAGAAAAAAAAAACAAGAAAAATATATATAGATACACATATGTTTGTATGTGAAACTTTGATAAAACGCTCCTTAGTTATGGCACTATCCCATATATTGCGTTTTTATCAACTTTTCCCATAATTAAGATAAAGAGCTGCTTCACACTAGCAAAATGAGAGTTGAATTTTCACAATAGCTGTATGCAAAGTTAAATATAATAATTAAGTAAATAATGAACCGTCAATTCGTTTCACAGCATGTCTTAATAACCTGGAAAAATATTTGATAAACGCAAAATTTGGCAATATCGTATTTTCATCTTGATTTTCATTTTGACATTTGGCTGTGCGTTACTGTTGACAGTACTTTTTTCTTCCAAAAGGCCTTTTTTAATTATACGTTATTCGAATTAAAAAATATCCATAGGGTTCAAAAAGGTAGGAGGATCGCATTAGGAAAAAAGATTAGACTTTGAATTAATAAAATTAGAACAAATTAATACAAATTATTTAAATTATAAATTTTGAAATCAGGCGACAATTATATTGGAGATTGTTATTCCAAAATTCGATAATTTGTTGGAAGACAGTTGCAGTTTTGATGTTTAAAGCTCCGAGGAAAGGACAAAGAAAAAAATTCCAAGTCGTAGTAACGCGGGTGGATATAGTTTTCTTTTTTTCTTTGCACACCTTACGGTGGTTCAGCTCACGTTAGTCTACTCTATACGTTGCCTCATATATCGATCGTAGCGTGTTCTGTGCAGTGGCGTTACACTAAACGTGCGAACGGGGTTGCTTCGTGAGAACCACAATATACATATAAATATATGTTTTTTTCTCTCATTCAGTAACCACTCGTGGGAGCACGAAGCGAGAGAGACTTAAAAAGGAGTACAACTACAGTGAGAGGTAGATTAAGAAACAAGGATAAGAGAAATACACGAGAATTGAAGAAAAATGACAAAAAAAGCTAGACTAATGGAAGACATTTGTTCTTGCTCATGTATTAATTGTCTCTGTATATAAAACAAGACGAAAACTTCAGGAATTTTTTTGCTGTTTCCATTTCTTTTTTTGCCAATAATCTTAAGACATAATTTTTTTTAATTATGAATTTATAGGTTTGAGTTTTTTTTAAAGTTATAAAGAAATTTTCTGCTTCAATCTACTTTGTTAGGGCGAAAAATACAATTATTTGGGTACAAAAGATTCATTATAGTCGCACGTGGGACAGTTCTAAAATGCTGTTGTTTTTTATCCATGACCGATGAGTCGAGAAATAAAAAGTTTGTCTCCCTGGATTATAACAGCACGCGAAAGTCCTCGATACGATCGTCAGCATCGAGGTAATAAAAGAAACTTTATCAAGGACAAAAAATACACAGCAGCAGCACCGAAGAATTCTCTTCATTACTCGGTATCAATGCCTTGAAACTAGCAACGTGTGGTTCTAAGCTTCTAATAACGGTCTCTGTTTCGGACATTTCGCTTCTTTCTTTTTTTTCCAATTGTAGAATAAGGCTTTGCTCGTATTATAGAAACTACGTGTGCACGATTCGTAAAACCGGCTGATCGACACTGTAGTTTGCTCCAATCGATAAAATGCAAAACCAGTTCGTCGGCTGCCACAACATTTTGCAACTCTTGAATACTTAGGCCAATTGAAATTTCCTTGAATATGAAAACTACATCTATCATCAACGATAATTTACTCATGATTTTTTTAAATTATGTTTACTAAATTTTCAATTAAGTTCTTTTCTTCAAACTTTACTTTCGATTTTGTCATCTACAACGAACGTTTGAAATATTAATCAAAAATTGACCTACTTAGAATCTAAAAAATGATCTAGGAGAAAATTTACAATTTTTTTTATTAGTTGGTGGATAATTGCATTTTTGAAGAATAGTTTTGCCTCATCAATTTCTGTTCGACCAAAATGATGTATTTTTGATGTTTCATTTCTATTAAAACTCGTGGGTTCAAAAATTTGAAACAAGCACAAGATTATGGTAGATTTCGTGAATATTGGGTAGTTTAAGGATGTTGCGTTCGATATCGGAAATAATTATGGACTTCTGAAGATGTAGTAGTATTTTTTATATGAAATATTCGAAAAGTGACGAAAAAAAAAACAACAATTTGACATGGTGAATATGAGGACAGAGAAAATCATGTTTTTCAAATGTCCAATCACGTGTGAATCTCTTTGAAGTGCATGTGAAAGTCCACATCTTGCAGCTCTGAGAAAAAAAAATGTCATCTCTATTTGACAGACACCTAAACATTAGAATACTTTTTGCAAAATCGATAGCATTTCGAAAACGAAGGGACTGATTGGGATAGAGTTTGGTGTACAGAATTGTCACCCAATTTTCTAAAAATTTCTTTCAATTTTGGGTTGAAACATACAGTGGGAATCGTAGTTACTGCAAATAGTATCTTACAAAAAACTGCTTTACAAAAACTACATCAACAGCTTATAAAATTTGACGAAAGTTGATTTGAAAGTTTTTACAATGGATACATTCTGTATACAATGAATACATTAATAAAATAATCAAAAACAAAATAATAAAATAAATAAATAATAAGTAAGAAAAAGATTGAAATTGATTGTATTTTTGAAAACTCTAAGTGTCAATGAGCCATCAATTTTTGTCCTTGATTTTTTTCGGTTTCAATACAGTTGAAATGATTTTTAACAATCGAACAATGAGAAATAATTGAATATTCACATTTTGAAGGATGAATGAGAAGTCCACTGGTCCATGAGAATTCTTACCAGTTGGACATTACCTTCGAATTATTCCGTGTAAACGTTTCAAGTCACGGACACCCACAATGAAAGAAATTTATTCAAAACGGCATAACAATGTCGAATAATAATCCAAGATTCGATGGCATTCGAAGAAATGACTTGAAATAAAATTGAAATAAAACAATGTTCAATATTTTGATATCTTTTCGAACATACCTGAAGTGAAATTGGCGTTTGGTTCGGACAGTTTGACCCCGTTGTTGTCAAATATTCGTGACGAAACGAAGTGTCTCGAGAGAGAAAAAAAATCACTAAATGCAAGAATAAAACTTATTCAGATATTCACCCGATCGATCGATTTTCGTTATATTTCCTTTTTTTTTTATTGTTCACCAACTAAACACGCGCACTGAATAAAACTCGTTTCGAAAAAAATCCTCTCATCAATTCGCTCCTCGTCCGTAACACTCGAGCGAGTTGTAAATGAATTTCTGATAAACGCTAATTATTTGTGTGCACGTGAAAAAGGCAACGAGAAAAAAAGTGTTTTTTTTTTTCAATATTATCGCTCGATAAACGAAGAATTAGCAAAATACGAATATCTCTTTGTTGGCCTTTTTTTCAAACACTTTTTCGAATACTTTCGTGATGTTATCTTTGATACACATTTAAAACGCGCCAGAAGAGCGCAGCTCCTACGGCGGACTCCGCGCGTCGACTGAATCGAGGCTCGAGTGTCTCGACGTGTCTGAACAACTACGGCCCTACCACTTTCGACGCGCACCACCGGTGCAGGCTTTGCCGGTCTCGCCAACTTTTCATAGATATACATTTACGAGGTTGCGGATCCCGTTTATGTATACCGGAAATAAGAGAGGTAATGATGGTCACTCATCCCAAAGAGTGGTTGACCCCGCTTGGCGGGAAAAAGACCGACAATTCCAACAAGTAAATTGTGCTAAACGAAATTTTGGACTTGAGCCATAAACGAGTCATTTCACAAAAGTCGTTCTCCCGCCGTTTCCTCTCATCCCAGCGACCTGAATACTCCTTCATTTTCTTAGTCTAATCCATTTGATTTCATATCGTTTGACGTTTTTTATTTTTTATCATTTTTCGGAACGTTTCAATGGATCGTTTTAGGACCGCTTTGCTGTCTAAAATCATGTTTTCCGAAGTGATTTTTCGGATAAAATAAGTTACCAATTTTTCGTAGAGCCGTTTATTGTTTGTTTTACTAAATTTATTCTTAATCTCGATTAGTGTTGTCAGCAATCAGTCAGGATAATAAGTTTTTCAATAAATGGAGGTTTGCTGAACTTTGGTTATCAATTTTTCGTATACACGCGTCTTGAAATAAAATGTAACAAATATTTTTACTCAATTCTGGTACCGGTGCTGAAAAACAGTGCAATAAAGATGTGCATCAAAGTCAAACTCAATCAGTCAACTGGTTATTGAGATATCGTCGCCGCCAATTTAAAAAGCAAATTAAAAAACGAACTCTCTTCAAAGTTGTTTATTGCTTTTGTCTTTGTCTTGGAAAAAAAAATTCCAGGTGTTTTTGAAAATTGATAAACATGTGTACAAAAAATTATTTAAAAAACTGTGACAGTTTTAAGGCTTCAAATTTCATACCGCAAAAGCAGTGGGATTTAAATATCACTCTCCCAGTTGAACGTATTGCGATAGCAGGGCCATTAAAATTGTATTTTCAAAGACTAATGAGAAATTTTGAAACGAAAAGTTTTCCCGAAATGTAAAATGTAAAGTTCGAAATGTTTTTTGCATTTGAAAATTAAAATACAGTTTTAATATCTCGTGGCCCCCGTTTTACCCACTCCCTGTTACACCTACGTGGACCTAAGTACGTCGAGGGTATAAAGAACTGGCGTCACTCGTGTCTGTTCCATACACGGTATGAACCACTACGTCACTCATTTTTTTGTTGTTCCAATGGAACTCGAAGGTTCACGTTTCTCAAGTTCTCCTATTAATTATCAGTCAAAGCCTGAAGATTTTTAGAAAAAATCTCTTATTCATGTGTTTCGTAATATTAAATGGTTAAAAAGTTGTCATTTGGTTAAAAATCGTTGACCTGCAAACGAAATTTGAGTAAATTTTGTTATGAATAAAATTTTAATTTGTCAATTAACGTAATTGGACATATTTTCAAGATTGATGTAACGGTATTTCTGAAGGTGAGACCTCAACCTTGATTCTACGAAAAATATTAATGTCAGCTGAAAAAATTTTGCCAAAAAGTGTTTTTGTTTTGCTTTCGTTTTATTTTTTATTTTTTTTCTCATTCAGGCAATTGTGTAGCAGTAAAATTTTGTATTCAATTTGAAGTATTTGTTCGATTTTTTTGACATTGAAGAGAAAAATTAAAGACCTTCGGTCACCAATATTTGTCAAAATCGGATAGATTTGGAGGCGTGCGATTACATTTCTTTTTATCACATTGATTGATTGATAAAAGTGAAAAATAAGAACAAAAAAATTGATTGTAAAGATGTGATAGCGGATTAGATCGCAATCAACGAGATTGCGTCTGGTCAGCAGCTTATAATCGTCGTTCGTTCAAGTGGCCAACAAGTAGACTCGGCATGTGATATTTAATCAGTTTTCGAGACACTTAACAAGAAAGGATCTAGAGATAGAGAGGGAGAGAGAGAGAAAGGGAGAAAGAAAAAAAGACGGATTAAAATCATCGTGATTATCGGTGATTTAAAAAAATTTACTGAGCCTTATGCAAATTAGATTTTCCCTCACAGTGAGGAAGAATAAAAAAGAAAGCAGCCTACGTGTTTAAAAGACGTTCGTGCTCGTGGATATTCAATTATTATTGTGAGGATTATGAAAAAAAGGCCAGTTCGCCAGTTTGAGCTTCGAGAAGAGGCGCAGTTGTTTTACGACAATATTATCCCGTACGATATTTATGTCGTTGCACTTTATCGCGTTACGGATAAGACGTGTTTTTTTACTGTTTTTTTTTTTCCACTCTTCCTTCAGCTCCGTACAACGAGCTCAAAATTCGTCAACAAATTAGCCATTCAATCTGATCAAGTTGTCAACAAATAGTACAATTTATTCATTTATTTGTACAATCACAAATTTACATCCAGAGATTAACAGAATTAAATAATATCTTAGTAAAAAAATATTCATAATCAATTATTCAATAAAGATTTTTGGAAAAATTAATGAAAAATTGAAATTTATGAAACAAAATAATAATGATGGATATATGAACTTAATTAGTTATTCATTCGTTTCTTCAATAAAAAACAAAATGACTTTATTGAATGGTTGTGAAAGTAATAACAAAAATATATCGACCAGTCGAGGGGTCATTATTTTGTGAAAAGTAGCTTAGAGCAAATAAAAAGTGAATTCCGTGGCAACAATTAGAGTTGTGAGTCAGCATACGTCATTAAGTGGGAGCAATGCATCGTCATAATTCTCGATACAGGTAATACGAGCGGATTGTCCGAGAAGAGTCGTGACGTCATCGACGTATTGGAATATACAAAAAATGAGTGAGATTTTCTCATGAAGCTTCTGGGACAACCCAGACGTCGTTCTGACGCCTGATGTTGACTCCCACCTTCTATTTTTCTCTCGTTTATTCGCCTAATCGACGATATCACACCTGGGGGTCGATCACCGTCTTGGCCTTGGATTCTGTACGATTTGCGCAGCTTGGGCGTTTTTCATTCTGGTCTTTTGACACGTTTCGTTTTAATTATCGATATTTGTATTCTAATGAACACGTACAGATAATGCAACTTTAATGCGAGTCTAATTTGATTGTTATTTTATAGTCAGATTGATTTTCTTGGATGGTAACTCAATGGAAAGTAATTCAATAAATTCACGATCCAATTCAATGTGGATTAATTAAACTTATTTGATCATTTATATTTCGTATTAAATTTCAAATTTTTAAAGTCTCATACAGTTCGAACAGTAAATTTTACAAGATGCTATATATTTTTCCTGTCTTTACGACGTGAAAGCGTAAAGTAAATAAAGAGATACACTTTTTTTATCCTCATCTGGATTACATGAACTCAACCACGAAATTATTGAAATCAAATAAAATGAAAAAAATTGATGAATTATAAATTTACTGTCAATTTCTGTTGACCATAGTTTTCTTAAATCCATATTTGACAATTCTTTGTAAAATGATGATACAGGGGTAATGAAAATAAACATATAAGATATTTCAATATAAATCCTTAACTTTTAAATAGTAAATTTACTACGGATTGTTGATTAAACGTTTTCTTATTAAAGTTAAGAACAGCTAGTTTTTTTTTTACTTTTTCTTATTAAAGTGAACATGATTGTTGTTGTTTTTTCTTGTTTTTATAAAAGAAAAAAAAAACGATTATGGGCACAGCTGCTGTTTTATTCATTAAAAACGCATATCCGTGTGTCACATTCGTTAATCACGAAATGCATAAAATCTTCATAATTGTAAGTGAAAAAAAAAGAATTTTCCATCGTGTTGAAATTTATTCAAAATACAGAAGAATAATATGTAGAAAAATAGAGAAAAAAACAGCAACAATATAAATAATAATAATAAATAATAAAAAAAATGCGACAAACGGTGTCTGATGACGACACCGGGCTCGAATACAATCTCGGATTTGTTCCTTTCTCTTTGAGCACGTGGGATAGTCACGAAGGGGCTGACTCGAAGGTCGCCAAGTCTCTCGAATACGGAACTCTCCTTCGAATCGCCCGAGTTTGAGATCGACTTTTGCAACCGTCACTCTAACAACGTTCTTTTTTTTTAGACTAGATCATCGTCATATTTCTTTTTGACTCACCCTCCATTCTTCACTTCCTGGATCATGTTCCTCGAATACCGTTTAATGTGAGGTTAACGACTTCCTCTTGTTTCTCCGATGAGAATCATTGAATATTCATTTCTTCATGAATTGGAAAATGTCAAAAGTCATAATTTGTTCGTTTTATTTAGTAACAATTATATAATTCGATGATTGTTAGGAAAACTATAACGATGATTGTCATTTTAAAAATGAACAACAGGAATAAAAATATTTATCAAGGGCTTACCATGCCCCTGGAGAAGTAAAAATCGATCGATTTTTCAAAGTATTTTCATTTAAGAGTGCCATCCTTGATATGAAATTTGGCGTAGAGAATCTTCACTCAATTATCTGCTCTCTGGTGAAGGATTTTCGTCTCAAACATTACAATTTTACTTTTACAAGTCAAAAAAGAGAAGAAAGTTTTGTAAAATTCTGTCTTTATGATTCGAACTTCCGCCATTCTGCAGGAAATGCATAAAAATAAATTCGGCCTCGACGAAGACTGGTGTTTTCTGTCAACTTGGAGAAAAAACATTTGTTTTATTTTGGGGTTAAAATGTATAGTCGGAATGGTGGTTACCGAAAATAGCGTTTTGCAAAAAACGGTTTGACGAATACTACAATCGCAGGTTACCTCATAATTTTATTTTTATGAAATTCTCAACATTCATTGATGACTTTTCAAATAAACAAAAAGTTTCTCTCAATGAATGTGTAGATTTTTGCAGTATAAGGTTTTTTTTTTAATTGACGTGATTTCTGACAACCCTCGATATGTCAGAATTTAACATAAATTTATAATTTTTATATATTTTTAATCCACTGATTGATGCATGCTAAACTGCACTGCCTTATAAAACGCGTGAAGTAGTCGGTTCGAGACGTTGGCCCCGTATTCGAGACGACCCACATCGAGCGCTAATACTGACCCAAGACCCACTTAAAAGGCACTTATAGAAAAGCCCGCGATACACGCGCACTTGCAAGTCTTTTGAATTCTCCGGACAATGTTGTTAACGATTAAACAATTGGTTAAATCGTCCATGAAAAGTTAAAGGAATTGTAATTTTCGTGTTCAGCGAAGAGTAATATTTTTATTATTCAATTGTTCTTTTAATTCTTTTATCTAGTTGTTTCGATTACGAAAAAAATTAAGTTAAGTAAAGTGTAACAAGTGGGAAAAATTAAAAGCAACAAATTTAGAAGAAAATATGACGAAAAATAAATAAAGAAATATTGAATTAAAAAAAAAAAGATTATGTCGTGACGCATTGTTGAGCAATTGAGAAAATTGAAGCATCGAGATTGCGAGTGAAACAAAAGTAGTGTATATTGCGCAAAAGTTTTATGTGGCTTGTAAATTACTTTGGCTTTGCATTCCATCTTTCGAAAAAGTGATATGGATTTTCACTTTGGACGTCAACGGATGACAAACAAAATTTTATCATATGTTGTACTTGTGTCATTAGAAAGAACAATATTGCAACGTCAAGATTCCTGGAGTTTAATGAAAAAATACAAAAATAAAAGGTCGGATGCATTTTGATGAAAAAATATTATGCTTTCAATCAAAAAGTTGTTCTAAAAAATAAGCACTTTCAGCTGAGTATGAAAAAGTCTTTTTCCAATTGATAAAAACATATTTTGCATGAAAGACATTAATTTTTTTTAATGGAATAAACACAAGGATATATATCGTAAAAAAATATTTGTCGACGAAAAAAAAAATTGATTTATTTTCTCGAATTCAATAAGAAATTTACTCCTATTGATGACGAGAGTGTTTTTATCGAAAATGAACGTACTGATTAGTCGTTGAGATAAATCTCACGAGTATGAATCTCGATGTGCATCTCGCGTACGTTTGGCGAGTCGCGAATTGGCACTCGCGAATTGTCCTCGTTAAAATCTTTAACTAGAGTACGAGGAAGTATTATATCTGAAGACGGAGTGTTTGTGTGTGTGTGAGAGAGAGAGAGAGTGAGAGGGAGGGAGAAAAGAAGAGTTGCATCACGTGGGTGACGTCAGAAAGAGCTCGGAGTAGCTTCCTTGACAAATCTCGTTCAACCCCGGATTTGGTTGGAATTGATTAAACCAAAGAAACGAGCCTAAATTCATAGTTATGCTAACCAAATTGATTTTAAATATTATTTCCGGTTCATAATCTCTGAATAAAAACAAATTATTATTATTATTTTCTTTTGTCATAAATCCCAATTAGTCATATCGGAATAATAATTCTAATTAATATTAAACATTTGAAAGTTTGTCCACCTGATTGTTACCCTGTAGCGAAAGAAGAAGCCGTGGTTAGTAACAGTTAGTTTTCTTTATCAAGTAAATAAACTAGAATTTTCATAAATATTAAAGAAAAAAAATAAAAAAGACAAAAAGAATTACATTCTAAATCATGATGTTTATAAAACGAATATTCGAGTCGTCAGGGTTTCAGTTAATTTGTGCTCTGCCTCTTCGAATAATTGCTCGAAAACATCTTAAAAAAAATAGTCAAGAGAACAAATCTCTATCATGCACTCAAGTTAAATGAAGAAAAGAAAAAAGTATTACACGTGCAATCAAAAACAATTAGGTCTCTGAACGAGGGGGAGAGAGAGAGAGAGAGATCCATTTGTCGTAATGATTTATCTTTTCTTAGATTTGGATGATGATCGAGTAAGTGATCGTTTAGAACGTAAGATTTCGATTTGTTTTATTTTTTTATTTTTATTTTTTCACTTATCGAGTATTCTTTGTACCTGTCAATTTCCTGCACGGATACGGGGACGCGACGATTGTCCGATCGATTGAAAAGCCTTGGAACATTCTATTATCAAGGATATTCGAAGGCAAGTTCAGTGTTACGATCGTTAAGAGTCTTGTAATAATTGTTGATACAAAACCAAACAAAAATATATTTTTCTTACGCCAAACATTTTTGATAATGAATAAATTTCCAATTTCTCTTATTAATTGATTCCATAACGAAAAAATTATTTGTCACGATATCTCTGTTTTCAAACAATAATTTTATCGATTTTTTTGCAGCAGGAAATGTCAAAAATGATAAATATATTTTTTTTTCGACAAGATAATTCTATTTCTAGACGAAACCAAGGCGATGTTGCGTTTGCATTCACGTTTTTATTGCTGGTACTTAATGTTGTGAGGATGAAGAGCTTTCATAAATTTTGGAAAGGCTACATAAGCCTCTTTTATTGGATCAATTCAAAATCCTCAACTTATACGAACAAATACATTATAAAAATTTATAATTCTATTCAATTAAAGAATGAGTAATAAAACCTCTGAAGTATCCCAGGCTTGATAAGAATATGAACGTTGAAGTGGAATTACTCAGCAAATTTCTTTGCGGCAATAAAGTTGAGTAAACTGCAGAATTATTTTTGAATCTTTGCCTGTGACAAGAATAGATTTTTCGTTATTTCGTCCTCTAATCGTCTGCTGCCAATTCTTTCGTTATTTGTATTTTTTGATTCTTCTTTCCTTTGCACTGCACTGCTTTCCCTCTTCAACCCCTTATTTCGACAAACATCGCTCGAGCCATAGGAAGATTATTCAAATATACGCATGTTTACGCGATTCGATAAGAAATGCTTATCAATTTTGCTGATGGGACAAGATCTTATCTTATCGGGGATCGACGCCGTGGGATCGTTTCTCAATTCACACGCTTCATTTCGAAAAAACTTGGCTATTCTTTATTTGTACATTTCGTTTTTTCTTTACTATGCAAATTTTCAGTCTAATTTTTTTCAAATCCCATTACCTTTTGGAAAAACAATTTTGCAATTCATTGAATAGTCCTTTAAATTTCCACTTTTCGGGACTTGATGTTACAGCATTTTTAAAAGAATTAAAAATTCAGATTTTCTGTTTATTGTTTGATATCTCTTATGGATAATTAGTTTTTTTTTTTTAAGAACGTTTCGAGAGTTGAATAGATAAATAAGCAAATTGAAAAAAAAAGCATATACTCGTTAGCTTTTAGGTGAAAGAAAATTACCCAGACAATCGACGACATCAGAGATCATTGAAGTTACGTAAGTTCACGAAATAAAATCTTATTTTTGTATCATAACAACCGAGATAAAAAATGCGTGATTTGGCCCCTTTTATCGCAAACAAAGAGCGAATAAAAAGAACGAACATGATGATTTTTGTCATACAATTTCTTCAAACGTGAAACACGAAAAAAATGATACTTCTTCGCGTTAATTCGGAATTATTTGAGCCATTGAGTACTCTGAAAATTTTCAACTCCTCCTCGAAATATGGTCTTGTAAATAAGTACAGATAAGGAGATCGTCGATTGTTGATCGCTTGTCGGTTAATCCTCAACTCGAGAGTCCACTCGATCACTAAATGATTGCAAAATTAAATTTGTATTTAGGTGGCCACTGATCACGTAGCACCCGGTTAGAAAAAAAAAATGTTTTTCGGAATTTCGTTCTGCCAAAAAAGACAACGTATACTTGAGAAATTTAAACAACTGTTAAAAGGACGTGCAATTAATTTTTGTCAAATTCGAAGGTAAAAGATGTCTGGATAATTGTTTACAATCACGACTCGCATCTCTAAAAGGGTCCAAAACTTTTTAAATCATTTTTCAACACTTTCAGGTGGTTATCCATGCAATATTAAGGAGGCGCATGACTTTTAATCCCTAATCAAAAAATAAAACGCACACGCGCGCACACAAACACTCTCGAGGTGCCCCAAACTCGATCATATTTGCATATGATTTGGTAACTTTCGGGTGGCGTTCGTAACTTTCTGTGTTAAAAGTTTACACCATTTTATATTATCTCTTTTTTTATTTTTTTAAAAGCATAAAAGCCATGCGCCTTCTCACTATTACATGGGTTACTACTTTTTAGTGATAAGGAACGGTAAAAAAAAAATTGAAGCTGCTTTCAGGTAAAGCCGTAATTGTAAACAATTATCGATGTCATCAATCATTTGTAAAAACTGTGAGCGTTGTCTTAACGTCAAAGAAAAATTGACAGTTGTTCTTCTTCGTAAAATCAATTGGACTATTCTTTTTTTAACAAAATATATACATATATATATTTATTGACAGGTATATGAGTAGAATAATGTAGCGAAACTTGTGTACATATTATTCTCATTACACTCGAAACAATACGTTAAATTGTAATGATCGTTTTAATTTTGTTCCGAGCGATAATATGTTTATTTTCATTAAAATTTAATTTATACTTACAATTAACATTTTTTTTTTACGTACGTTTTCGGTAATAGAAAAAATGTTGATAATACATAAATTTGTTCTGCATTATATATATTATCGGCTTTTTTTTTAAATTGGGACTGTCGTTACGGTTTGTTGTAATCTGGATCAACAGTAGTGAGTTATATTTCTTTGGTTTATTCTCTCTTTACACCGTAACGACGCCTCAAAATTAAACGTGTCAAGTTTCACATTTACATATATACACAAACCCGTTCGAGTGACGTCTGCTTTTTTTTTCTCTCGCAAACCTTTTTTTGACGCGACGTTAATAAAAAGATAGCAACGAAGATTAGGCTTCCATAGCGACTGGTTCGCGAGACTCTTTCTTTGAGACACCTGTTGATAAGAGAAGAACAATATTTTCAAACCGGTGCTTGCACCCACGTTAGCGCATTATAAATATTCCAAATTACTTTATTCTTCGACAAATAACGCATTTTTAGTAAAGCGGAAGCATGCGTTCACCGCATGAATTAAATGCATTGCAACATAATACAGTAAAAAAAAAAAAATTAATATTCTTATGAGTGACTAGTCTCTGCAAAGAAAACGTCAATTTTTTTTTTTTTTTTCCAAGTCTTTGATGAACAGTTAATGAAAACGAAAATTTGGTTTCACTTTTTTCATTTTTTCCAATCAATATTTCAAAGATATTTCGATAAATTATAGACAATCCGAGAACTCCTGACCAGGGTCAATGTTGACACAAACGAGTCTTTTGTCACCGCATGAAACTTATACAACTTCTTATTATTCTATTTGTTATTATAAAACAAAAAAATTGATGTGCCGGCAAGTCTGTCTCTGTAAAGACGATGCTGCCGCTAAAAAAAGCATGGATCATAGAAATATTTAGGTAATTTGTTAAAAAATGAATTAATGAAATTAATTCTCGAGTATATGAATAAATTATTTTGAAATTCATGAATATTTTTCAATCATTAATTTGAAATGTTTTTACCGAAATGAATAAAAACAATTAATTTTATCGAATTAGAGATAAATTTAGTTAAAAAATGAGAGTAATTATTCAAGCAGCAAATTTTTTCAAAACGTTGGCAGTTTTCCATCAGGATTAACTGTACAAGTTGATAAAATTGAATATGCAATTATCGAAAAAAACGTGTGAGCTGTAGAAACTCGTTCGGAATTCTATCAGGAACATACCTTTCTCTTTTTGTTTCGTCATTTGTGGGTCATCTTCAGGTACGTCAGGCAAAGGAATATCTTCAGGGGCCTCTACGCTCGTTTCGGCAGTTTCTCCAGCCACAAGGGCTTCGAGTTCTGCTTCAACCTCGGTTTCATCCTCCTCGCTTAACGTTCCCATCAACAAATCATCTAATTCCTTCTGCTTGTCGATACCCTCTCTCGTGTCGTCCATTACTTTCTCAATCTCGTCAATGGATAATACTTCATGAAGTTTTTTCAATGCCACATTGCCAACCTTGAGACCGTCTATAACACGGGTCTCAACTTGAGCAAATTCAATGTCATGCACCATTGTCTCAAGATTTTCCAACTGTCCATCCGTCTTTGAGAGCACTTGCTCTTGAAACTTCTTCTTACGGAGAAGAAGCAAAGCTCGGCTAGGGAAAAAAAAAATTTGAAATCGTTTTTCACATTCAGTCGAATGATTTTGGTGAATTTGAAACAAAACAAACAAAATTTTTTTGATATTCATATTCAATTTGCGTTTAAGGCCTGTGAAATGGACAAAATTCCCCACTTTACAGAATGATTTGGAAAAATAAAAAATGATATTGCAGTAGAAATGTGATTTCACTAAAATTACATGGATGATTAATGAAAAAAAAAAAAAAAAAAAACAAGCAAAACAAAACTTACTCTTTTTTGCCATTCTGCAAAAGTTTCTTCGCAATTTCGCGATCTTTTTCGATATTCTGCTCGATTCTACGTTGGTACTGTTTTAATTTGTCCCTCGTTTGTTTCAGTTGCTGTCACAATTGAAGATGTAAAAGAAAAAAAATAACGACGATGAGATTTTATCGAGAAGGACGGTTCGGTGAACAAAGGTTTGTGACCATGACAACATCGTATTTACCAAAACTGCTTTGTCCTGCTCGGTCACACGACTCTGTGGTTTTTTCTTTGCGAAGAATATGCCCATTTTCTTTACGATTATAGCCTAATTTGATTCTGGGCTACGAAGTAAAGCAAATTTGATTGTTACTGATAACAATATAGTTAATATTTGAACGCACGAACATTTGACAGTGGCAGAAAGAGAGGTTAGAAAACTAGATATCAAACTCACACTTATGCACACGCTACAGCTACAGCAAAAAGGCAGTCCACAGTAGTGGGGATTTGGGGAATGCTCGCGCAGGCGCTTCCATAAAGTCTAAAGTTATCGAAAAGCGTTTGGTGTTGCGTATTTGTGCTTTTTCAATCGGTGTCATTGAAAAACTCATTAACCAATATTTTAATTAAATTACCAAGCAGCACCAAACGATTTCCTATGAATTGAAATGATTCGGAATGATCTTTATTCAGAAATAAAATATTTGTCCTGCTAAGTTTCCTTTCGTACAGCTGTCCCAGCTGATCAGATGGTTCTTCGTGGAAAGTTCATGTCCACGTTTGTTTATCTAAATTATCAATTACCAAAGCTTGTAATTCATTGACTCGTCATCACCTTACGATTCTGTATTGATTCATCACCTAATTTGAACCATTTTTTTATGCAAAATTGTTTATTGTTACTTTATACTTTATTGTTTCATCTTTATTTTTACCGACCGCGAGACTAATAGATGACCTCAAGTACAAGATATTACCACGGCACCACCGTGATGCGCTGAAAGCGTACGCGTATGATTCATTAATAACTCTATAACTTCTACTATAATTCATTTGATTCGCATTTATTAAATGAATGAATTTGCATTATTCGATCTTCAACGCATTTATTACATGCATAATTGTATGTATAAATTAACTCTCATATGATGGCAGGATTAAAGAATATACAAATTGTAGTATCGAGTTTATTTGCTGAATAATGAAACGAAAATTATTATTTGATGAATTTATTTTTCGGTATATTAATACAAATTCGAGAGTTCGTAGTAAACTTGTGTAGTATGCCTTTGGTTTTGTTTGTTTACGTTCCACGGGCTCCTGTGAGTCCCGTGTGCCTGCTGTAGTTGAGCGTGCTGCATAGTGGGGGAACGTTCGCATTCGACTGTCAGATTGAGTTGACAGAAAAAAAATCGATGCGGTGGATTTGTAGAGAATTTCGTTAGGAACCAAATAAGTGTTCGTGAACATATATCGTAACAACGAACATATATAAATATTGTGATAGATTAGTGAATAATAGTTAATTGAGAATGGATGGAAATTAATTACAAGAATATCGACCAAATATACTCGATCAAAAATTTTACGATTCGATAATTATGAGCATTTCTTGAAGAAAAACAAATTAACGTGCTAGTATCACGTCCTCTAATCGGGACTGATGTTAATAATTTTTAATTCGGTCTTTTAAAATTTCCGAACGCGACTTAACATTTATGTAAGTGAGTACATTTTCAAGAACGTTTCTTCTGTGACGATTGTGTCAAAGCCCGCGGTCTCAACTGTATTCTGTTCAAGTACAAAAAAAAAGGATCGGTATTTTATGAGAGATTAGGAAAGGTCAAGGAAGTTCGAAATTTCTACACATCAGAAGGGCAGGAAAAGTATTGATAAAACAACAATTGAAAAAAGAGAAGAATTATTTGAAAAATATTTAATAATAAACATTGACAATATACAGAGAAAATACGCCATAAGAAGTTGCTATGGGAGTAATAAGAACCTAATAACTGGTCCAGACTTAGAAAATATCATCAAATCAGACAATTATAAAGGTGTTTTACGATCGACACCTTGTATTACTATTCGTATTTTATTATTAATATTATTATTATTATTTGCAACTAAAGTTCGATCTATTCGTACAGCTTGAATCTCATATTCCTGTGTTTACGTATGAGTGTGTGTCTGTTCGTGTGTATGAGTTTATTTTTATTTTTTCTTTGTGCCAACTTTCAGAGACTTGTTTAAAAATCTACGCCCGTATTGCGCAAAAATTGGTAACGATACGGCCCAATCTGTGAGACCTTCGTTTATCTCTTTCTCTCTATCTATGCACCGTTAAATCACAAGTAGATATTATTATTACGTATCTCTACGTAATTCTCCAAACTTGATTTGTAAAACCGTATACGCTGCAAGAAGCCGCAAATAAATAACCAGTGGCATAGCTGTTTAATCGTTAAATCACGAAATCATTTTTCTTCTTTTTTTTTTTTTCTTTTTTGCATTTTCATTTCGTCACATTTTTTTGCCCTATAACTCTACGATTAGAAGAGAGCGTGTGCACCGTTTCGAGTTTCGTCTCGAAGCGAGACCTCATTCGGACCTGACAGATTTGTCCCACGTGTATGGACTTAAATTTTATACACATTTACACTCTCTTTCACATACTCATTCATACAAACAAAAGTATACGTTGACGCTACAATATCATGGAACATTCTCGAACGCCTTTTTTTTTTTAAATACATTCACATCTTTATCCCTCAACTCGAGCAATTTGAAATTTTCACAATACGCTGTCCATTTTTATTGGTACACGCGCGAGTATATCTCGTGCAATGTGAAAAATATCTTAAGGTTAGATTTGAAAGCACGTTGGAAAGAAATTAAATGAGAGAGTGAAAGACAAAAAACATTTTCGCGTGAATCATGAAAATGCAGTAGCGATACTGCACGTTTTTTTTCCTTGCGTTGTAATTTTAAATTTTGTGCTTATTTCGATTGGTCAGAATGAAAATTGTGGCTTCTGATTGGTCATGTTTTTTTATGTTCGTTGTGGCCAGTCAGAAGTCAGATCCGCGTATTCATAATTCAAAATGCCACAACGTTCTCGTTACTAAAATTTACGAGGTTACAAGATTCAATTTTTTCATTCAACCGAACAGAATATTTTAGGATGAAAAACGTTTTTCAAGATCCACGCGTTTCTTTTTTTTTTTTATCTTCACGTTATCCATAATCGCTCAAATTCTAAAGGGACAGCGTTTTGACTTCGTACACTAGGATATGTTGCCTCGTAATATGTCGTTCACATTACGTGAGTCATGTATTCGTTACCTACACGTATTTTGTTTGTAAATTATTTTTTATCTTTATTTTTAATTACTTTTTTCATCGTCTTATTTTTCTTAATCGTGTTTTGTTTTTGTTTTTCTTATAAATTCAAGTTTAAATTTTTACGGTGCGTATCATTGAGAATATTTTACATTGCAATTTTCTTTCTTCTTTCCATTTAAATTTATAGTCGCTAAATACGATAAATTAATATCAATAGAGAGGGGAGTAGGAGGAGAACGTCACGGTCTTAAAAGATCGTTCTGGATCGTCGTGTTGCTCTTATTATTTTCCATTTTTGTTTTCTTCTTTTTAAATATGTTTGTCTATGTGTGTATTAACAAGTACACAATTCAATCTCGTTGGTCCTTGCAATGGAGGACGAGAAAAGGAGGCCAATGCGAGTTGGATAGGGAGGTTTGAGTTTATTGTTTCGCGGTACAATTTTTTGAACCGCTCGTTATACGTAGGCCTCTTGAATGAACGATCTACGATGAAAAAAAATCGACCATGTCGTTAGGGTTTCAATCGACAGATTCACGAAAACTCGTATCAACAAAATTGTGCATGTGCGAGAAGAAAGAAAATAAATGAGAAAATAATAAACCCAACACGTGATAATTTGTTTTTGTTCGTTGAAAGATGGGCATCAATAATTGTGTGTTACGTTTAGCACTCACGTTTCTATTCATTTTGAGCTTGACCTTAACCTAGCTGCTGATTTATCTTTATCCTAATGATAGAGGTAATAATGACGAATAGTATAAATGATCGTAATTACATTATACAATGTACAAGGGTTGATCGGAGCAGCGGAGGGGAAGGAGGCTAATTTCAAATGTTCATTTCTCCATTATTTTCATCCCGGAATAATAATTGCAGAGCGAAACAATGATTGCGAGTTTAGATAATTGTTGAACGCGATGAGAATGGTGTGCTATTTATTTATGTAGTTATTTTAATCGCGTGAGAAAGAAGAGGCAACCGGTCGTATGTAAATAATTGTATGAATGTGTAGTGTTGATCGTGGCAGTTGAGGATTCGTACAAAATGATCACAACAAATGGCGACTCGAAATGGGTAGAAATTCAAAACAAATTCCTTTTGAAACGTCTCCAGAAATGAAAGATAAATTATTCACACGTATTTTGCTGTTATCGCGTTATGAAACACGCTCAAATATTCAACGATCATTTCTACCACGATTTTTGGGTTTTCTTTAGCTTATTGTTTTCAAAGTGGTGTCATAGAATTTTTCAAGATCATTTTCAATCTTTATATTGATACTACAATGTCAATTATCCGAGCCTACGATTGAGTATGTCTGCCGAAGATAACGCTCTAATTAGTCAATTAATATCTTCTGTCTGGACTGTCACGTGTTTTTTGTGCTTTACTCTTCGTTTCCTTCTTGCTCATATTTACATTATCGTTGCACACCGGAAGTCGAATAGTTTATGTATACTTTTTATTTATTTATCGTGTATTGATGCTATTGTTAGTATTGTTCCTCATAAAGTTTCGTAACTGCTTGAAATTTTCTTCATCTTTTCCTAGCCTAGTTTCTACAACTTTTTTCATATTTCGTTACTATTTTTTTTGTTTTTTTTTTTCTTTCGGTTTGCATGACTTTTTTCCTCTTTCAGCTGTCATTGTTTTGTTTTATTGTGATATTTACGTAAATCCTTATTTGGGATTTTGGTTTTTCCAGCCCCTCTCGCTCTCTTTCTCTCTCTTTCTCTCTTTGTCTCGCGCACATACACATACAAACACGCACACACAAAAAATATATATTCACGTTAAACTGAACAGGGGCCAAAGGGGGAATTATATCACTCACTCGATCCAGAGCTGTGTGCGTACCATTTTTCTTCTTTATCAACAACTTAAATATCCATATCAGAGAACGTTTTTTTCTCAATGATTTGTTTATTTCTCTGACGGAAGAACCCTTCATCGAGCCTCTCGTCCATTTCTATCGTTTTTTCCTTTTCTACTGATTCTTAAATAACTGAGATTCTATTCACGTGCCTGTATGTGTATGTGTGTATTTATTTTAATTAACTTATTACGGGCTTTTTAATCTCTCTTACGATTTATATGTCATAGAAAAAACGTGTCATGTACGTTATTGCTTAAACTTAAGAAATAAATAAATAACGATGACGACTGTAATTATCGCAACCGCGTATCGTTCTTACGCCAACTTGTTATTGTTATTTTCATCATTATTATTACTATAATTATTATTTTTTTTCCTTTAAATTACGTACAGATTCATGGCTAGCGAGATGTTTTTACAATTTTTTGTTGTTCTATTTTATTTATTTTTTCTGTATTCATTTACTCTGCAATTAAGCATATTCAAGTTTATGCCTATTGTCCACTGGCGCAGATACGATACCGAATATATGAAGTTAAAAAAAAAAAACAAAAAAAAAATGAAAACGAAATATTGAGTCGAATTAATGGCGAATTATTTATTTTATGGATTATTTAACGGTCAATTATTTGTTGGCTCGTTTTGCAGATTCTCAAGATTTTTTGTTTTTTTTTTCTATACATTTATTTCTGAAGTAGCACTTAAAAAAATTTTTGATTCCATTCAAACTGCACCCTACACGAGAGGTGTTTAACATTTTTCCCCTTAGTCACGACGATCGAGACTAATTCGGTGATATGAACATTTTCATTTTCTTTTCTTACACAGTTTTTCTTTTTTCCCACCGTGACAAAATCGGTGCAACTAGAGGACCCTCGTTATCCTGTCGTTTACTATTTTATCTACAATGTTATCATTTAAGAATTTTACTGAACGACTTTGTTCGCCGGACTGCCTATCCAGGAAAAAAAAGAAAATGTCTGCCTTTAAATTATTCATAAATTTAATATTAGTGGCAATAATAATAATAATAATAATAATAATAATAATAATAATAATAATAATAGAGAGTACAGTGATTAGAGAGTTGCAAAGAGTTTGTTTTTGACTAGACCCTGTTTCCCAGAATCCGGTACGTACATACGGTCTAGTGTTTCGTACAAGTGATTTTGTTTCCCTCATTTTATTCATTCGTTCCATCGAGTTTATAAGAAAAAAAAAACAGTTTCGACTAAATTTACGATTTTACAAAAAGAAGTCTTGTTTCACTCAATTTTTTACATTGATAGATTAGTGAACGTAAGCCATATACGGTTGATTTGTTAAATGTTGCCTCTTTCAAATTTTAATTAGCATCGTAAATTTGGACGAAATAGCTTTTTTTGTGCGTGCTCTTTCGTCGGTATTCTATTCTATATTTTGTTCATTTCACATAACCTCGTATTCGCTTTTCTTCTTTCATTTTATTATTAAACTTTAAAATCCTATCTCACGTAGTTACGTGGGCGGGGGAGGGGGGGGGGCTATTGTTTTATCTTGTTTATTTTCCTTGGATTTCTTTTCTTCAAGTTTTGGGGATTTCGTCGAAACGAATTACACACATATTTGGCATAGAAATCTACCAACTTACGCACGTACCTAACTGCTATCTAGCTACCTAAAGTTCTCCATGCTACATTTAAATTCTCGCGGTTTCGTAACATCTTTCTGTTACTTTTATTTCATTTTTTTTGTTGAGAATATTGTTATTGTGACAGTTATCCATTGTTTTTTGTTTTTCTTTTATTCCTTTTTTAATTCAGCTGTCGTGTTACGTGCGATTCAAAATTCGAACTTTAGTCGGATGTTTTGTTGTTGTTTTTTTTTTTTGCTCGAATGGGAAGCAGAACAACGCGTGACAACTTCGAGCCAAGACCTGAGAAACGTGCGCTTGTGTACATGTGGGTGTGTGGGTGTGATTTTCTTTTTGGTTTATATGCCTGCATTGTGTTATTAAAATTGGGCGCAAAAACGAATAAATAATTAACTCGAACGACAAAATTATTGAAAATTATGCAAATTTGTCTGAGAGCAAAAGTAATTTTTTTTTTGTTTGAGTTTGTTTTTTTTAGTTTTTTTTGTTCTTTTTTTTTGTTTTTTATCAACGATTGTACAACTATCTTACAATTTGGCGACGTCCCGACTGAGCGAGAATTTCTTTTTTTTAATCAATAATCTCTCTTTCCTTCGACCGTTCGACAATTGTGCGAATTTTTTCTCGATAATCAATGAAATTTTTTGTTAGTTTCGAAAATATTTTTGGGATGTAAACGACGACGCCTCTCGGATACGTCGAACGAACAAAAAATGATAGATTTTTTGTAGATCGACAAGAACTCTCGACTGTTTGGCGGTATTAATTTTTCTTTGCACACGAAAATGTGGCAATTTCTTTGCTTGTTTTTTTTCGGTGTCGAGATGCGTCAATGTATGATGATTATCGAAGAGATATAAATAAGTTGCGCTTCGTCGAAATTAGTCCCCTATGACTGTGCTTTGCCATAACAATCGGGGATTTTATTCGTCGTTTTCGTTCTTCCTTCCTTTCTTTTCTTTTTTTTCTTTCTTTTTTACGATGATTGTGTCGTCGATTTGTGCTCATGATCTGCCGAGTCTGTTGCCGTTTCGCTTTGTAGTTCTCAACGGGGCTCTTTGTGGCGTTTCATTTTTTTCACTCTTTTTTCTCCTTTCTCACTTAGTAAGGCGTGAACCTGTTGTAGCCACCTCTGTACACGGTCGCCTGTCAAATTATTCATTGATCGATTAAATACAGATATTGGATAACGTATCTTGGAAAAAAATTTGTTCAAACGAAGAATGCAATGAGTTGATATGTTTTTTTCTTTGATATTAGAATGCAAAGTAGTTGGAATGGAAAATTATTGGCAATTAAATTCAAAGTAGTTTGTAAGAAGGATAAGGACGAATGTTTTGGTTAGAAATCGCAAAAGTGAATAAAATATGGTTACGGAATGGGAAACTTACCCCATAGCCGGCGACTGGACCAATGCTGTGTCCAAGGTAGGGATCCGCATATTCACGTCCGTATCTAGAACGTGATCGGAAAATCGTTATTAGCAACGGAGAAAAACAAACTACGAAAAGAGCTATAACGCAGGATAACGTAGACATTAGCACGATTTCGAAGATAAACGAAACAAATAAATAGAGGATAACGATAATAAGAAGATGAGGAAATAAATGATTAATGTTACAAACACTGGAAAGGCTTTTGGTTATTCAGGTTTTAGTGACGGGAGTTCGAGGTTCTTGGGAGCACACTCGGTATCGTCTCCAAACCGTCGACTACGCAAAGCTCGACCGCGTGTACGTGATTGTCTGTAAAATAATTACCAACAGGCCAGGACAATTGAGGAAATGATAAATATATGAAATGTTGATTAAAAAAACATTGAAAGAGAAAAAAAATTAATTAGATCAAACGATGCAATTGAACTTGGAAAAAAAACCTAAAAAAAACATCAAATGATTTGAGAAAGAAAATACAAGACCAAAAATTCATAAAAATAATCTCGTAAAATGCTTGAGGGTGTGAAGTATGATTGATCGCGCAAAAATAAGGATGAATAAGTGGAGAAAAAAGTGGGTATCAGAAAGGAAAAAATAAGCCACCACAGAAGGCAATGAAACAGGATGATGAAGTCTGCACTCGATCTTGATTGTTGTGAGGTACGTGCAGAGAAGACCAAAAAGGTGGAGAAATAAATAGCCTGGATAAAAAGTTTGTAACAGTAAAGTACAATCGATAATAATAGTTCATAATATTTAGTCGTAACTTTGACGAATAGCACGTGCGTGATGAAAATTGGAATTTTGCTTCCTGAATAAAAAAAATAAAACGAACATATTTAAAGAAGTAAATAAAAATATTTACCCCGCAACTGCTGCGTATCCAGCGACTGGTTGTGCCGCCGCTGCAGCCGCGCCGTAAGCTCGTGCTGCTACGGCTGTATACGTCGCTGCTGCGGCGTAACTCGCCTGTTGTGCCGTTGACAACGGTGTCTTCAGTAGAGGAGAAGCCGCTGCGGCTGCTGCCGCTGCCTGTAACAACCACAACCCGCCATGCAAGCTCAAGCAAGCTCCGAAAGACAACTAAGTACGCCCAAAGAGGGCTGGAGGGCAGAGGGGTTATTTAAGGGTGCACTATATATTATATATATATAAATATATATTCCGTAGCAATCCGGTATATATCGAGAGCTTGTAATTTCTCTTTCGTTATAAACAACTATATTTACCATAAATATACTGTTCTATAAAGTTTGAGTGAAGGGTTTGCTTGTTACTTTACTGCGTGATTTATTGATTTATACAGCATTGAGACCGACCGTGAGTGAAATACAATCAAGTCGTTTGGTCAATAATTTATAATTCTTTAATTTTAATTATCATAATTCCATAAAAAACACATAAAAATATGATTTAATTCTAGTTTCATGGCTCGAAGATTCAACAAAATCTATACTTGGATTATTTGACTAATTTTTAAATCGATAAAAATCTTTTAATATGTATTTCACTCGTTGTCGCTGACAATGAAAGTCCTGAGGTATTTCACAGGATAAATTGGTTGGGGTTGTGCACGGATCCTTCGACCACGTAATATACAAAGTATTTCGATAATATCCAGCCGATGAAATAACGAAGGATGCCACGAATGCCATAATACCCTTATAGTATATGGTTGTGCTATGCATAATTATTATTTATCAACACTTATAATAATAACAATAATTATAATTGATAACGCATATTGGGGAAGTTTAAGTACTATGTGAACCGTTCATGCGTTTTTGTGAGAGACCCCGATGTTATTGTGCGAAAAACTCAAGTTGTTTGTCAACATTACTTCTCAGTCGTAGATAAAGAAAACAAAAAGTAAAATCGGAATGATTCTGAAGAAATAAGTGGATAGAGAAAGTATGGAAAAGATAGAGAAGAGGGAAGTTGTAGCCGTGGATAGTTTCTGCTGACAATGAGCGGAGAGAGAGAGAGAGGGAGAGAGAGTGACGAGAAAAACAACTATTGCCTGGCGCCAAAAAGTTTTGGACCGATCTTAACAATGTCTGAGAATTCTTATTTTCATGTTTGCAAGAATGCAGCATCGATAAATTTACGGAAAGAGATTCAACGTGAATTAATAACGACAATTCTAATTAAAGATAAATAAGTTGAGTAGGAATTTCGTGAGAAATGAAAGATAATCATGAAGAAATGCAAATAATTCAATTAGAATAGTTGAGTATTACTCAATCAATACATAAATATATGTATTTTTCATTAAACCCTCGGAGGGCGTAGAACAGAGAGCACGAAATACGACGCCTGTATATCGTAAATTCTTGTCACGCTGCAAGATAGTTCTGTATAGGACAATACGTCTGAGGGGTCGTTGGTTATCCGAGTGTCCAGAGGTCGAGCACTTGTTTTCGGAAAACTCGCGGTATGGGGAATATTCTGAGCTTGCGCGTGAAACGTGCTGTTCCCGAAGGTTATGAGACGAAAATTTACGTTGATGTGGATTTTATCAACTTGTAAGGAGAGGCATGAAAGTTTTATTTGGACTGAACGACGGTCTTCTATTCAGGTTGTAAAAAAGCGAATCGTTTACAACGACGGAAATAACGCGGAAAAAATGTTTTCGTGAGATTCGTGAGGTAGACAATATTCTGCGTTATTAATGATCTTTCAGGGTTTTGGAATTTTGTGTTTTTTTTTTTTTTTTTCGCTTTTCATACTCCGGTTAGAAAATCTCGTTTGATTGAGGGGTGTGGGGAAGAAGCCACTTCGGACATGGAAGACAGGTAATATACCCACGACCAAAGAGGGTTAAAAGGTTATCCATAGAACGTGTATAACAAGTACGTGACCTTGTTTCCCTGCCACCATCTATCTTCTTGGGACTCTATCGCGAGCTTCGCTTTAGGCCACCCGTCGTGAAAAACACCGACACAGAATAAGACGAGCCGTTTCGTTATCGTGTCTTTTACTCTCTTTATTCACGAAAAAAAAAGTCTCAAATCAAAATTCCTCTTCCTAGCAAATTAAACTGCGATGAAAAATCACATAAAAGTTGGATTTACATTTTTTACATTATAAATGGAAAAAATGATGAATTGAACTATTGTCAAAGCGAGGAAAAATATTTGTCAACGTTTTTATTGGGTCTTTCGAGGTCTCTCACGCTTCGCCATGTTTTAAAACATTTTTATGACTCTAAAAGTCGATCGATGATTTATATCGACTTATTTTTTTATGGGAAAATGGCTATACGGTTATGTGAGGCTGACGATGTTCTCATGCGCCACGTATTTACAGATTCATCCTTCTATAAACTATATATTTGTTTTTTTCCGATACACATCGAGGAATTTTTAAAAGACATTTTATAAATAACTTGATGTCCTAGTTGGATGATTATTTGAAGAGTATGTTTGAAAAATTCAAATTATATTTTTGTTTTTAACGATATCTCGATAAATATTGGTAACTTGGGAAAAAAAATCGTCCAACTCGGACTTTTTTTCAAATGCTGCGCGAGCTCTTGTCCGACTTTGATGCTTTTATGCTACTACCCACTCTTGAAATTGCTCTCGCATATCTATCGCTATTTATCTTCCCCTAATTTGTAAAAAAAAATCAAAATTAAAAAACGACAACAATTCGAGAGCTAAATTTTGTGTTGCAGTCAATTACTAACAAAAATAAATCCCGACAGTGATGAGACTTGAAAAAGGAAAGGGCGAGGGAGGGTTGGAATTTTAATGCCTGCCCATAAGTGCCACGAGCAAAAGGCTCGAAAGCGTTCCCAAGCGGAATATTATATGTTTTTTAGCGTGACAAGATAAATAAAAACTGTAAAAACAATTCAAACGTGCCACTCGTGTCTCGTTCGTAAGAAATGGATGAGTGTGAGAACGAGCGAAAATAAAAGATATGAGTGCAAGAAAAAAGTTTCGTAGGAGGGAATTCAAAAAATTCTGAACGAATAATTGTTTGTGTGCTAAAAAAAAAAGATCATGAACAAATCTATACTACCAAAAACTTCGTTAATAATAATTCCGAAGCGAAGTAGAAATAAACCTTCAACGAACAACGAAATATTTAGTGTGGAAAAGTGTGAATATATATATTCCATTAATTTCGTTCTCTAATAGACAAATCTATGAGGCCTTGAGGAAATTTAATCGAGAGATTAACGATTCGAATGAAAAATGAAAAATCTTTCTGAAAAGTTACATCAAACGAAGAATTCCTCAAATTCTCGGGATAATGATGTTACGGGATTGAAAAATTAAAAAAAAAAAAAAAACAAAGAAAAAATTAAGTGAATATAAACAGATAAGAAATAGATAGAGAGACAAAGAGATACGATTAATCGGGCAGACCGTAATTCCTACCTCCAGAGCGGGCGTTTTAGCCTGAAACACAAACGGCAATATTGAAAATAAAAATCAACCCCGTCGGCACCCTGCTCGGTCTAAGGAAACAAAATTTCTTGGCACTCTATTCCCACGGGACGATTCTATTTTTTTTCAGGACATTTTTTTCCGGTACGGGTTCAAGTCTGTGTCGCGCGTAGATAAATAATTTTAAATAATTTTGAAACGAGATAAAGTGTATGAGAACAAAAAATGATACGTTCAAGCAAATGATTCGTGCGATCGTTGAAAGGATCGAAGCTTTTTTCGTTCTGTACATGAATTATATCATCGAATCACTGCACCGTAATAGCGCATTCACAGCAATGCTTTTTCTCCTTTACGGACATTACGATCTAATTAACGGGTTGAATGAAAAAATATCAACGAATGAAATGCTTTTGAAAGCGAATGAACAGAATGCATTTTGGCCTTGTTAATACAAAGTTGCGTTACCAATCAACGCTGTGTGCAGTTGTAACATTCATTAAATTCACCATATGTTTCTAATTGTTTTCAACAACAATGAAATAGTCCTTAGACAAAGGAAATTGTTCATTCGTTTGTAACCGTTCAGTCGCTGATGCAATATATCCTAATTGCGTTTAAGGACGTGATAACGAGATGACAATTTTTGGATAATTAATTAATGCAAGCCTGGAAGAAAAAGTGTTCAACTAACGTCGTCTGTTGTTTGCGGCCATTCCAGCTGTACAATATTATCCCCCGATTATCATTACGTTTTGGTTGCATCATTTTTTTGTTTGTTTTTAATTATTATTATCATTATTTCTTCAATATATTTCATTTTATCAAAACTTTTTATGCGTGAATATTGCTTGAAAAAAATATTTTCAAGACTATTAGACAATATTTGAAATTAAATTTTATTATTTTATCGTTAAATACTGTGAATGAGAATATTCAGCTTACCTGGAGCCTGTAGTTAGGGTCTTGCGTCGCAGCATGTGCTGCTAGGAAAGGATCGTAGTAAACACTGTAAAAACAACAAAGAAAAAAACATTCATTAACATTTTTTGCGAAGAGACTAGCATTGATTCAGGGTAAAGACTTGATTATTCATCTTCATCGATCATGTGATTAAATCGTGTCAAATTCGAATTTATTATGAAATGTAGTGTTCTGACGTGTATTTATGTGGTTCGTTTTGAGTCATAAAGAAAGAGGGAATTTGGTAAAACAACCAAATATCCAACAGTGTTCGCCTCGTACAAATTTTTTGACTGTTTTTTAATTATTATTTTTTATTTGCTTGTTAGAGAGACAAAAAATGCCATCACATAAAAATATACAGATAGAAGTGTAAATATAGCCGTGCGTGAATTTCGGGCTCAGGCATTAGAATAAAAACGGACGTAAAATACAAACGAGCAGCAACCTCGTGCAAAACTTATTGCAGCGAGTCAAAAGCATGGATTAGAATTTGAGAAAATGATTGTTTTCGTATCTAAAAATCGAAGGAAATTCTTGAGACTCGCTACAACCAGATTAAGGAAAAAAAAACATGTGGAAATGTGTGTGTTAAAAATTGTGAGCAACAAGCAATGAAAATACAAGAACGTATGAGTTTTTTTGTTATTGATTCTGTAAAGAAAAAAAAACACGATTATCAAATACGTTGGCAGTTTTTTTTTGTGTCGTTTTAAAATATTGCAAATGCACTACTTACGCGGGAGCAAAGGGATGGAGGGCGGTTGCAGCAGCCGCGGCTGCAAGTGGCCCTGGATTACGTGCAAGAGCCAAAGCTGCAGCCCCGGCTCCTGGAAATGCAGCTCTCGCTGCTGCACCAACTCGTCCACGTTGTATCGCGACTCCTCTCAATGCAGCAGCTGTAACAAAACATGCCACGACGGCCTACCTTGTAATTGAAAAACTCCCTCAGACAGACGGACCCCCCTCTCGATTCGCTTTTCTTTTTTTTCTTTCTTTTTCTCCTCGTTTCTTTAAACGAAGTTTTTTGACGTAGCTTCGGAGACAGCGGCACACAGCATCGGTCATCCATCCAACATTTTGTGCCAACAGTTGCAGCAGCAGCAGACTTCGCCGGGGTAGGATTTTTCTTTATTACTTGGGAACTTTTAGTTTCTTTTTGTTTTGTATTTCGCAAAGCCTCGATCCTACAGTCGTATATTTTGTTGGTTATATTATTCGTCAACTTTTTGAAAAAAGCTTCGGAATTTTTGGATTTCTATGGCGATGGGTGATCTTTATAAATTTCATTGTAATCTTCGAATTTTAGTGGACTATGAAGTGGCTTTATAGTCGAGGGCTTTTGTTTACCTCGAAATAAAAAAATATTTCAAAAAAACACATAAAGTTACGGGTCTAAGTCGAAGAAAAACTACATTTCAGTTTGTAGGGCTCGAACTACACGGGAGAGTGTAATAGAGTCATCTAGGTACGTGACAGGCGAAGTTTTCCTCAAGACTGTAACTCAATCGTGGGCACGTTGAAGAGTGAAATTAAACTGTCGTGAAATTCGAGTAAACGCTGCGAAATTTGTACATAAATCGTTGTCGAGACGTCAAATATTGAAGGTTAATAGATAACGTGAAGGGACGAACTTTAGGGTTTAATTCTGGACAATTCGAAATTGCATAGAAATTCGAATAGAATTATATCAATACAAGTAATGAATTTCTGAGAATTCTGAGCTGAGAAAAGTTGAAAAAATGAAGAGACCGAGCCAACAGAATAATGAGGAACCTTTGAAAAAATTGAAATACGATAATTCGAAGAAGCAGTCACAGATGAAGAAGATAAAGGGAAACAAAAATCAGACATTGTCGAATTTGAGTCTAAGCCCGGGTGCAAGAAACGGTCAAGAGATAGAGCGAGTTCACGAGTCAATAAAGAATGGAGTGACGTCATCAGTTGTGCCAATGAGTAACAACAGCACAGGGCCAAATTTTTTGCAACAAGGAGTTCCAACGAAGAACGAAGGAAAAATTGCATTGAGAGGTACGGTGAAGAATATAACTGAGGAAGCGTCCACGAGTTCAGCGATGCAGAGATCGATATTGCGAGAAAACAACGAGCCAACGGACGAGAGCTTTTTTTTAAACCGTTTGTTTCGTATTCTTAAATTATGGACGAGAAATCCAGGGAGAGAAAAGAAATCAATATTATTCTTGGATCCCAGAGAATCAAGAGATTCGATGGAATCAATCGTCACGATAATAGGAACCTCGAGACCGTTGAAATCGGCATTAAGAAACGGAGATTTAATTCGTAGCGGAAATTCTTCATCCGTGAGATTTTCATTACCCCCAACAGACACAACTCGTATCGCAATTAACGACAATAATAATCTCGCCGTTTTCAAGATCGCCAAATGGAGCATCGTTTGCGAAATAGTCAATGATTCCGATGATCATCTTCACGCATTTCGATCGATCTATCGTACAAGATTTTGCAAAATTTTTATGTGCTTCACACTCGGTGTCATCGTACCCTCCTTTCTCATTGTTCCGGTACTGGTCTACGTCGACGACTCTAATTACTAGACAAAACTGTTACTCGTTAATTAAACAATTGATTTTCATTGGTGAACCCTTTGGTGATAATTCAACTCTTGTCAACATGTGTTTTTTCATGAACACCTTATTTCTTGGGTTTGAGGACTTGTTAGTTAGGAACGCGAAACGATGAGAATTTTTCAAAGATTCTGCTCACCTTTTGAAACTCCATTTACCGGTCGGACCTTAGCGTCTCCGTGGCTTTTCGAGCGTTATTGGTTAACAAAATTAGGCAAAACGGAAATCGAACGTTTTAAAAATAAACAAAAAACAGATATAACGACAAAATTTGATTGCCAAGTTGATGCACATTTATGAGATAGTGAGAGAAACAAAAAATTGAATTCAGGCACATTCCATGGGGTGTGAGTTAATATACTTTACTCACACATACACACAAACGGTGTTAGTGTGTGCGTGCGTGTATGAAGGTAACGAAAACAATCGAGTTCAACGGTGTTTCGTCATTCGTTCTATACCAATCCTCAAACAAGCCAACACACTTTTTCAGGGTGAATAATAATGGTAAGAAAAATGGGTAAGAAAATTCACAGATTTTATGAGATGAGAGAGTTCTGGAGAATTGTTTTTTCTCCTTTTCTAAGCCACGAGACACCGGCATGCCAAAACACGCGGTATTTTTTTTTTCTGCCCTAAGCGGCACTCGTGAGGATTCATTCCACGTGGTGTGGAAAAGGAAGAACATGAAACATCGACAGTGCGTGCCTTGAGTGACAATATCTCTTGCGGGAAGTCAAGTTAAGTGCGACATAAAAATGGGCAGCCAGTTTTGTGTGTTATTTTTATTCGTATTGTTATTGTTTTTGCTGTTGCATTGAGCTATAGAAATGTTTTGAGCAACGAAATCGGCGAAATGTGATCGAAATGACATCGAGAGTGTGTGATTGAGTGAAAAAAATTGGTGAAGATAAGAAATTGCAAGTAGAGCTAAATTGGTTTTTTTTTCTTGGTTCTTTCGAAGACGTACGAAATTCTTATTTGACTCATGCTGTGTTTGATCGATCAAAATTTTTTTATCATTTTTATTACTTCGAATTTTCTACATTTAATTTCGACTGAAAATACAGCAGAGTTTATTGATCATTTGATTTTTTCGGAAGGTTTAGTTCGCAGTATCGTGCACAGGCGGAGCTAAATTCGAGTGGATTTTTTGAAAGGGTTTTTTGATGAGTGCTTTTTGTATTTTAACGATGTAAAACATTCAACAAGTATTTACGTTGCCAAAATTACTGTAGCAGAATGAATCAGGGAGAGCAAAACACACAAAGAAAAACAGGAAGAGAGAGAGAGAGAGAGAGAGAGAGAGAGAGAGAGAGACAGAGAAAGAGAGAGAGAGAGCACGATTTTTAATGCGTGAAATACTTAGAGAACTAGCGAGTGCTTGTGAAGTTTGATTTTTTCGTGTTCTTTTGTCTGCATCAGTGTCGTTTGTTGTTTTTGAGTTTGTACGGCAATATAAGCCTCTGAGATAATATTGTTAGAGAGTTCGATTATAAATGGGGTGACCCTCACGGAAAAGCGAGAACTTGGGGCGTCAAAAATTCGAATTTCTCATCAAACTTTCAACGCAGGATAAAATTAATTGAAAAAAAAGATTGAGCTTTAAATTTTCTTTTTAAATTACGTTTCCTTCCTTTTCCACTATTCCTTCCATACAAACAGTCAGTGGTTGTACCGGAAGATCGAATAATATTATTTTCCGTAAGGGTTCGAGAATAAAAAGAGAATATTAGGAGACGACGATACGGGTATGAAAATATAGGGAGGAAAGATTTTTGAAAGATGGACGGTACCTCCGTCTCGCGGCTGCCCTTGGGGCGAGAACGAGGGGCGTTGCTGCCGGTGATGGCGTAACTGCGGCTGCTGCTACAGCGGCTGCTGCGGCTGCCGATGGTGCCGCTGCTCCGAGCCAACTCCATGGCATCGCCGGCAACCTGTATCCTGTCAAAACAATTAATCCAATCCTGGGCGATTCCCTCCCACAAAAAAAACAATTCCTCCAAATTTACAATTTTTTTTTCCGTCGTTTCAATTTGTTTTTTTTTTTTTGCTTTTTTTTCGTTCTCCGTTGGCGAAACGGTGGTCGTTAGTCTGGCGGAGGTGGTGACGTTGGTGACTCGATCGCTGCATTTATTTTAATCAAGCCCAAAACTCCCTTTTTCTGGTACGAGGCAGACACGTTCAGGGAAAAGGATGTGGCAAGTTTATGACTTTTTTTTTGTTGGTATCATAAGAATGTTTCTTTAAAGAAAAGGCGGACGATATTTTTGAGAGAAAAAAAAGGTGCAGAACTAAAAACTCGATCGTTCGAATTGCACTTCAAAATATTCGGGTAGAGTCAGAAAATAAGAATTTAAAGGGGCAAGTGAGTTGAAAATTCGTTCGGAAGGTGGAGAATGAGATTAACAAAAAGTTGTCAGATGGATTTTCAAAGTAATTAATATGATTGGAGCTCAGGTTTGAGCGAAGGGGTTGCGTTTTAGGGGATGGTGGATGATGGTGGGTGTTGGTTGATGACGAAGGGTTAGTTTGTTCGATGAGGATGAGACGGGGAATGAAGGGAGTTTTCGAGTCTGGTTCGACCGGCTGCTCGGAGAACGAGGAGAAGGAGAAACATAGAGAGGCTGCAAGAGGGTGACGGAATAGACGAAGGGTTGGAAGGGGGGGGGGGAGACGGTGGAGTTGAAGAGCAAGGAGGAAACGGAGGGTGGTTATGCGGCGGGCAGGGTTGCTCTCCGAGCGATCAATAAATGCTGGCGTTCCCAGCAAAACCTACCCTGGACCACTTTCACCCCCATTCTGTACGACTCCCTCGCAAAACCAACCCCTCTCGTTCTCTCTCGCTCTCTCTCTCTCCTCTCTTTCCCGCCCCATCCCAGCTTCCAAGTCTTTCTTGCACCCTCAATCGTCTCCGTTCCCTTTTTTTACCTCTCGTCCCCAGAGTCCAAGTTTCCATCCCTTGAACGAAACCACCCCCGTAAGTCCCTTCGCCCTTTTCCCGTTGAACCGCAAAGATCGCGGAAACGCGATTGAAATATCTATGCTACGTGGCATTGTAAAAACTTCATTTTTAACGAATAATAATAAGTTATAACAACAATAATAATAATTGAGAAGTAAGAATCATTTTTCGGACCATTAACCCGAACCCACCAAATTTTTTTCTTTATGATTCAGTCAAATTGTTATTTGTTTTTTTGTCTTTCAAACTATTTCAAATCAATGAATTCCCCAATTATTTGAATTGATGAAACGGCACAGTTTTCAACGTATTGTGAGCTTCTACATTTTATAATGTGAAAATATACGGAGTATTAAGCTAATAAGGAATATGACGCGATTGATTTTATCCCCGAAACAGCGTTGAATGTCGAGGGTATGTGTGTTTAATAAGAGCGGGAGAGAGGCGTTGAGGGTTCGGGCGAAAAGACAATGGATCTAGCGCTCTAGGCGCTGAAACGTGAAACTTTGACTGATAATTAAAAAAGGCAAAAATTGGGGGCGAGTGGTAATTATGATAATTATTTAGTCGAGGATGAAGAAGGGGTAATAGGGTTGGTTTAATGCAGGGTCCACAGGTCATGTATTCACATAACATGAAAAAAAGAAGAAAAAAAAAAGAAATAAAAAATAGGTGAAAGACATGTCTATGAGGGTTCTATCGAAATAAACCAAACGAAAAAATGGAGAGACAAGAAAAAAAGTGGAATGAAAAACGGTACAGATGCACTAGAACGACAGCTACATAATTCACGAATAAAGCAACAATAATTAGAGGTGCACCGTTTCATTTACACGTTCGATATTTATACAATTTTTCAAATAAAAAATTCCAATTCGGGTTCATGGAAAAATCCATTAAAAAAAAATGAAAACATTCAAATTTGACGTGAAAAATAATGGAGAAGATCATAAGATTTGAAAAATCAAAGAGAATTGAAAAGAAAATATAGAACGATGAGTTAATGAAGGAAAGAAAAATGCGTTGTTGTTTTTCCACGACGTTTAAGACCAGTTTGACGAGGGGTTATTGGAAAAGGCGAATGGATGGAACAAAATCGGATGTACGAGGATACACGATGCTGAATTGCCGGGTACAGCTTCGCGGTACAGCGAGCGATTACGTCACAAAACGTTCTCTTCGAACTCTATTAACAACGACATGGATATTTGATTGATTTTTTACCCTGGGGTTTTGAGTTTAAAAAAAAATGAAAAAAAAAGATTATGGGTCATTATAATTGCGGGGGGAGGGCAGAGGTAATAAAAAACGTGACTATGTTTTGCATGGTTGGTGCTTGCACGCTTAGCGGTAACTAATTAACTCTCTACGCAAATGCCAATATATACATATATATATAAATATGTATTTATTTATAGTGTTAAACTAATGATAGAAATGCGAATACGACAACTGCTGCAAAAACGTATTATTATATTTAGTCCTCTTTTCGTTCTTAAGAGGAAAAAAAAAACCAAAAAATGAAAAAAAAATAACCACAGAGGCTGAATAATTACACGATCGATCGCAAAAGTTTACTCGAAACTAAAAAAAAAGAGAAACGTGCACGTGTATAAAGTTTTGTTTTGCTCTCTTTTTTTCTTTCAATAGTACTATGTAATAGCAAAGGGTACTTCGATGCTCGTGCGACAGACGAAAACAGAGTAGTGTTATGCACGACGTGTACATGTCGGTTATTAATCGCGTATGTAATAATTTATGCTCAAAAAAGTAAGAAGTAAGTAAATAAATATATATATATAGATTTTTTTTTGATATCATAATGAAATAATAAAGAAACAATGATTATTATCGTTTTTTCTTTTTCGTAATTAGTTACCACTAACAAGGCGTCACTTTGGAGCATGCAGCAACCTCGCCCGGCCATTTTCTCTCTCGCCAACTAACACACCGTGCCACGATCATTAAACATTAAATTCAATGGAACAAAAAAAAAATCCATAATTAATCGGTTTCCAAAAAAAAAAAAATTAAGAAAAAAAAATATATATGTATATATATAAATATTTTTTTTCTTACAAATTACCATGTCCGTCTCTGGTGCCTCGCACTCACGTGGCGTTACTAAAAAAACAGTGTGATTAAACGACAAAAATTATTACGTTTTTTTTTGCCCATTCTTGCATTGTAGTAAATACTTTGAAGAAAACGAATTAAAAAAAAAAAACTAAAACTAAAAAACGGAAAAAAAAATCATAATCATATACATTGAACGTAACTCGCTCTCGTGTTAGACATACAGGATCAAATTATTTCATTTTTCGTTCATTTTCCCAAATGCCAGCAGAACCAAGGACGGACGGATCAACGTGAGAAAAAAAAAATTGGAAAAATTCGCTAATCGATTATATAATGTTTGTATTATATACAGATATATAAATATATGTATTAATGTATGTAATATATACATATATTTATATATTTATATATATAGTATGTTCACAGGTGAATCTCATATGAAGGCAAGCCAAGGCCACGACATGAGACGTGCAATTAAAAAAAAAAAAGTAATAAGAATAATAACAATAATAATAATAATCATAATAATAATAATAATATATTAAAAAAGCAATTAAAAATTCTCTCCCAAAACCGCTCCAACCACAACCAAGCACAACCACAGGCAAGGTACGGGCCTTTGTCAACGAGACAGTCATCAACCAGTGAATGTGGCGCATTACCGTGATTATTTTATATAATATAATATAAATATATGTGTATATATATATATATAGATTTTTTTTTCTAAACGTACATATAGACACACACATATATATATATTGATATGAATAGATATGCATATATTGATAACGAAAAATAAATATAAATAAAAATACGTAGTAATAACCAGTGTTCAATCTCAAGTCAATTCAATAAATATGGCGTGATTCAATATTAACAGTTGCATTAAAAAAAACGAAAAAAAAAACTAAACGAAAACATTGTTTTTTTTTTCTTCTCAATAATAAGGAAATGAAAATTAAAATGCCATTCGGATATAACAATTAATTGGATTTTCACAAGGGATTGTGTGTTTTTTTTTTGTTTACTTCGTAGATACTTTGTTCGAGGAAATAAAGATTAACGTTATCTGTGGAAAAACGTCTTTTTTTTTTAAATGACGGAATATAGATTTTTTGATGCTACATCATTAATCAAGTTTTGTTTAATCATTTTCGTTAGAAAAGCCCGTTATTTCTATGATTTTTTTTTCTAAAAAACGTTTTTACGATTTTTTTTTGTGAATACGTTTTTTTTCCTTTTTCTTTTGATAGAGTGTCAACAATAATGGTGAGGGGGTAAGTTTGGTTGTATGGATAGACGAAGTTGAGTTAATAATTCATTAATTTACGGTAAATAAATAATAAATAAATACGATTTGTAAATATATTATGTACGAAAAATACCTCATGCGTTTACCACTTGATAGAGAGCCCTAGACTAGCTACTAGGCGAGAATCGTTCTTTCTTTTAATAAATATACATATATATATGTTAATATATATGTGTGTTTGTGTATGTATAATAAACGTTGACAAAAAAGCTATTATGAATGGCCAATCGCTGAGTCTGCAGCCGCCAGGGTGACGTCGTTGAAACTTTTGCGTCTACCTCTTTCTCTTTCCCCTTGCTTTCCCTTTTTGTTGAATAATTATTTCTTTTTTCGTTTTTGAAATTACATTAAGTTTCGTTTTTTCTTGCATTCTTATTCTCGAAATTCCCTATCGCTTTTTGTGCTATTCGTTTATCAGTTTATTCGATGTTTAGTTTATAAAAACAGAGGGGATGATTTTTTGACTATCGAGCTAGCAACTTTAAGAGTGCATCGTCCTCAATATCGAACCGAGAGAGTTTGCGAATATTTTTCACTGATAACGGAAACTGTAATCTTTTGAAACGACGTCACTTGACTCCCAAGGGGTTATCGAACGACGTTCGCTGGGGAGCAAAGAAACAACAAGGATGCCAACTCTATGAAAGATTGTATTTTTTCTTTTCTTTTTTAATCGTTCCCTCGTGAGGCAAGGAGACAATTTTCAAGTCGATTTGTACAAGTAGAGGTAAAAAATGGTACTTGAGTATAAATTTAGTGTCTGAGACGCGAAAAATTTAAAATGTGCCGAAATACCGAGACTGTAGGAATAATTGTTGGATGAAAAAAAAAAAAAAAGCAGGCACTCTTCTCTCGGAGACGAAAGAAGAGCGTTCTTGGCCCCAACGTGAGGCTTAAATAAAAGAAAACGCGAAAGATCGTTGAGTAAAATGGAAACGTCGAGGCTGACGCTTAAAAAACGGACCGTTAGAAAAATACCGAGGGTAAAAATTCTCTCGCGCTCGACACACGTCGGACTTTGGGAATGCGGCGGAAACGTCTAGCTTTTTTTTCCTTTTTTCTTTTTTTCAACTTCACTTTTTCCTTCTATCTATACTTTTCAACCCTCTTCTATTCTCTTCCCACTCCAACGTCCAAGAGTGGACGACTCTTCCAATTTTCTTTTCTCCTAAGACTCGCAGAGAGCTCGTGTCTCCGGGGCGTGCTAAAGTCACAAAGTCCCTCTTATTTTTCTCGACGACCACTGTCCCTCGTATTATTTCTGCGAGACACGGTGAAAAAAAGTTTAAAAAACTTGTTGACGTATCCTCGTACACTAAAACTACAGTTAGAAAAAAATATTGAATCTGAACAGACTTGAGAATTCGTGTCAACTTTTTCTTTTTCTTTATAAGTTTTGATGAATGGGCCTACGATAAGGAACTTTCGAGAACGAATACAAATTATGATAATTTTTTTTTTTCATCAATTTCAATTGATCGATAGAGGGCGGAAAACAGAGAGAGAGAGAGAAAGAGAGAAAGAGAAATGGAAATTTTTGTGCATTCGGCAAGTAAAAAATCTTCTGAGAGACAGACAGATTATTGGTAACACACGAACACTGACTGACGATGCAGATGCATGCTAGAATCAAAAGATCTTTCGTACTGCGTTCGTTCTAATGATTGCATATAGAATTCTCTTCGTTTGTTGTTTTATTTTGTAAAAATCGCCATACCGATTTTTCAGCAGGCTCACTTTATTGTTTTCTTCTTTTATAATATCGTCCGTTGGCAAACAACGACATTTACAAAAAATAATGCTTAAAATATTTCTTTGTACTTTGATAAGTTACTTTTCTTAAAATATTCACTTTATCAATTATCACGGTTAACATTTTCGTTGAAGACCAAAAAAAAAAACGAGTGAGTTTTCAAAAGTTCGTTCTCTGCATTTCATTCGCACATCTTTTCATATTTTTTGTTTTTTTTTCTTTGTCGTTTTTTCATTATCTCACCCTGGTCCGTCGTTCTCTCTCATTAAATCGTGAAATATCTTGATTAACTTTGCGTTTATCAATTAATCTTCATAACGTTCCAGGCTAACTTTGCAATTAGGAGACTATGGAATTGCCTGCTTAACCTAATTTCTAAATTTACGCACCAGTCGCTTTTTCTCTTTTCTTTTTTACCCTGTTTCGCCATTAATTCTCATAGAAGAGCAAAAACTTATTCCTTCAAATTCATCATTCAAATATTATTTCGTTAGTGAAAAAATGATAGAAAATAAATAATAAATCACTGTGAAACCCTGTAATTGTTAATAACGAGCTATGAAAAATAGCTCAATCACTTTTTGGCCTCTCTGTATGAAATCGCCAATATACCTGACTAACTAATTGATCTACGCTCAGTGAAATAAAATTAAACGAAGCGCGAATTCGCCCCCCAACACTGTACGACGGTAGAAAAAAAGTTCTTACTCGGAATTCGATGATAAAAAGTTGCCCCCCAAAGCTCATAATTTCTATTGGTGAATTTTCAAATGAAAATATTTCGAGACCACAATTTAGTTCATTCGTTAAAATTACCTGTGAAAATAAAATGGACCCACCTTGGCTGGAGCTTCAATATCTCATTGAGCTTTGCCTATGACAATGAAAAAAAAAAATATATAAAAAAAAAAATAGTAAAGCAAAAAGATATTTGTATAAATGATAAAGTTAAATTCGCGTCGATGAGCCTGAACCGGGTGCAGTGTTGGAGGTTTCGCTCACTCGGCACTCAGACACACGCGCATTTTGTTTTTTCAAATGGACCAAAAATCCGCAAAATAAAGAATAAAAATAAAAGAGCGTGAATGCTCAACCAAACGTTTTGCTCGTTAATTTAGTTGCGCTATTCTTGGCCCATTTTTATGGACGTTTCTAAATTCGTCCATTTCGTTTCTATTTTTTTCTCTCACGAAAATATAAATATAATAAATATTTATATATACATATATACAAATGGAGTATATATGTGTATATATAGATTTTTGAATTGCTTGCTTGGTCGTGGTGTGGCGGCTGTGGTCGGTTGTCTTAATTCTGAGGTTATCGTTTCTTTTTTTCCCCCGTGACTCGAACAACACCTTTCTCGGGGGTTGGGGGGATGGTGCATTAATCGCAGCCCCCGAAAAAAAAAAAAACTTTTTTATATCACCAATGCTAAGAGTTTCTGCTTCTTTTGTTTTTTACGGATTTGAAAATGTCTCGTTAAATACTGTCGTCGCCTTGGTCGTTATTATTCACCGTCATCACGAGAAACCCTGGCAGTTCTCTCGTATCTCGGTGTATAGAGTTAGAAGAGCCTCCTCGGGCACGTCGTGGATGCACCTACCCTCTGGCCATTGGACGCAAACTGCAACGAGACAAATCGAACGAATTCGAAATTAGTATCATAGAAATTCATCAAGCTTTCATTTTCGTTTAATGAGTACGACGTTAATTTGGAAAATTGTTTAGAAATAGATAAATGTTGAAAGTAATGAGTATTATTGGGAAACAAATAATGATTGGTTTGTTGAAATGAAATAAAAAAAGAGGATTGAAGATTCGTGTAGAGAGGATTGAATGTTTCGGAAATGAGAGGAAACGTTTATTGCGAATTTTCCAAGTTTCCGCGGTGGGCAGATGAGACGCGAAATGGGTAATTAATAATCAGGAATATAATTGGTCGTATGCAAGAGAACCAATTACAATTAGAGGGGCAGGGGGGGACACGGGGCTTGGTTCAATTAGGTGCTGTTGGCTCGTGTACCGTCGTGCCCATAACCGGTTATTAGCCAAGTGATTAGAGAGTTTAATTGGTCGAAACTCTTGGGGGTTGGAGGGTTTAAATGTTGTACAGACGTGCTGGGCTTTTGGAGCAGATGAATGTGGATGTGTAGGAGATCAGATTGACAAGATGGAGCAGCAAGGAGCCTTTTCCGGTTGGTTTTGATAGGAATATTAAATGGTGAGGAATCGATGCAAATTTTCATCGGAATCATTCGTTCGGCAGACAAAGATAAAGCAACAAGAATATGCATTTGGTGAGCAGAATTGAACAGCGAAGGACTTGTTTAGCTCGGAATTGACTTGGATTTTTCAATTGACCAACTTCTTCGACGCTACCGAACGGCGTTTCGCGAGTTTTTCCAATGGTCCATTTCTCTCGTTCTGTTCTCGTTATCGGACCAAGAATTATCGGTCGACCGGATCCGTGATGAAAAGAAGGACAAGTCACGGAGAGAGGGTTAAAATGCGCGAATAGTGGGGATGACGAGGTAGCGCGACGCTAGGCGAACGAAGCGAGTCAGCGGGCCCTGGAAATGAAGTTACATGCCCCGAGGGATAATCGAGCTGTCCCGCAAAATTGAACGTACGAGGAAGCGAGGAAATTGGCCCCGAGTCGAGAATCGATCGATTCAGGTCTTCAGGGCTACAGCGACAAGAACGCTAGAGGCTTTTTCGAGCTCGGATACAAAAGTAAAAGGAACAGAAAAAAAACCTTATTACTGCTGCTGCTGCTCCCGTTACCTTTCCGATCATACGGGAACTGCGAAACACTTTAATCCTCATATTCTTTGAGGAACAATGTCTATTTTACATAAGACTTTTGTGTCACAGTTACTCATAGGATAAAGCGATTTTTTCTCATTCCATTATACGAACACCGATCAATTATCATCACCTATTTTTTTAATTTGTACTTTGACGTAGAAAAAACCATTTTTTATACCGAAATGACTCTTTGCGATGTTAAGAGATGAATTTCAAATGCTGACAAGTCAATGAATTTTTTACAAATTAATTGTACAGTTGTCCCGGAGAGACAAACATTTCGAGAGGTTACACTGAGCTGTTCGAGAATTATCGAGTCGACTGACAATAGATTTGGACATTTACTTAATTATTGCAAAAAAATGCCATAAAAGCACTGGGGGAGTGAATGAAAATAGATGTCGTTTAGTGAATTATCTGAACAATGATAAATCACTTGACTGGTAATCGAGAAAAATAATTGATGATAGAAAATATCTGGTAGAACAAATGGAGCTTTGAATAAAAAAGAAAATGGGAATATCGTTGAGTGATCTATAGACGGTTACTATTCTTTCAAGATCGACGAGATAAAGGTGAAATAAAAAGAGGCACGAAGCAAAAAACTAAGGAGCTATTACGACGACGATACGTGGAGAGGCTCCTTTTCTTTTTTCGCTCATTTCCTTTTTTTCCCAGCAAATTTTTTATCCTCCCTCACGGTATTCTCGCGTGACTCAATCACTCGTGTTCATTCCCTCGGCGTTTTTCGGTATTTTCTTAAACTCCATTGTTCGCTATTGTTTTTTATCCTATTTAAGTCGGTTTCACAGGTGTTTATTTTCCAACGGATCTATTTTTCGGCAAACGTACGAATCTACTTTTATTTCATATTCACTCAAGAGGGAAAATCTGTTTCTCAAGTGTAACTTTCAGGATTCGCTTTTACCCTGAAAAGAACATTCCGTAAGCAGTGTTTCCCTTAAAAACGTATCTCCATTTTTTTTGCTTTGAAAACATCACGAAAAAACTGTTTTTTTTCTATTTTTCCACCGTTTGCATTCCCTCGTCTCGCTTATCAAATCTCGTATCTGGCTCTCTTTCACACTTGTCTCTTGGTTTCATACCTTTTTACGAATATAAAACCAGAGCCCCAATTTCAAAGCTGACGAGTTCCCACTTGACGTGCGGCTAATGGTTGGAACGATTTCGAAAATACTATTTGAGCCTCGTAGATATAACCAGAGTGAGAAACGAGAATCCTCAAGAGGATTGATCGAATGGTCGCGTGCAAACTCGAAAACATTTCCTCCAATTTCTTTTCGTTTCGCGCGATATTTTTCCTCGAATATTTTACCACTTGTGTTTACGATCCGTCGATTCTTCAAATTGGCAATAAAATTTTAGTTATGGAGTCGCATTTTTTTCTATTTTTATTATTGCAAATTACCCATAAAAAAAAGCAAAATTGCAAATATTGTTAAGCTTATTGGTTTTATTTTTATTATTTTTCCTTTTTTTTTCCATTTTCTACTCAACACTCCTCTTGTCATTTTCTCATTATTCGATAATTGGAATTTCTATGTCGTTTAAAAAATTCTACAATCTTTCGGTATTGTTTTTTTTTTTTTGCTCGAGGGAACAAAGTCTTAAGAATGACAAAGAATTTTTTTCTAACGTACCGCAGCTCCAAACGGACAGCAGTTTTTTTTTCGGAATATTGAGGAAAATTATGAGGATGAAAAAAAAATTAATCGCCGGGAAGCTCTTGGTCTGAGAGCGGAGAAATAAAGCTCGAAGTCATCACTTCTCTCTCTGGCTCTCTTGCAGCATTCTACCCTCGCCGCTGTTTCTAGGGTACTTTACAAAACCACCCCCGAAGCTCTTTATTCTTACAGGACTGAGGGGGGTGGACGAGGGAAGTTCTGAGACGCAAGGCTTTATTAATTTTCGCCGACAGTTTCTCCTCGTAAAGCGCGTCAACTTTTCTTCTCACTATCGCCTCATTTGTTTTTTTTCCACTCATTTCCTTCGTCTCTATTTTTTCCTTTTGAGTCTCTAGCATTTTTTAAATATAAAAAGTGTATATTAAGAGAAAAAAATCATATCAAAATTCCTATGAAGTTTCACTGATGATCGTTGAACAATCGTTTGGATGACAATTCGTTATTCCAACGAAAAATTACAACAACGAAATCATAATATCATTCGAACTTTGGAATAAGATCAAAAATCAGAAAAATATCATGTACGAAAATTAATTTAAAAAATTGAGTTGAAAATTCTTTTAAAGCCTGCACAATGCAACATATTTTCTGTCGCAGACGAGGTTATTTATGATAGCATTAATGAGGGAGAACGAGGAAACGTGAACTTTGGCATAAATGATGAAGGCTCGTGGGAGGGGGGGGGGATGTGTGCTGAGGGAAAAACCTGGATGAGAAGTATATGAATAGAAAGAAAGGTAGAAAGAAAGATGGAGAGTGGAAAGAATGTATACATCTACATATATTCGAGGATAAACGAGTGCAGAAAAATGTTGGTATACAGTTTCCTTTCGCTAACGAGCTGTCATTTTTTTTTTTTTTTACATCTCTGTATATATTCTTTATTTCCCTTTTTCCGTGTGTGCGCGGGGCTCGCGGATTTTTCAGTTTTATTTCATCACTCTTGGGGGATCTCACGAAGTGCACGCTTCGCATCTTTATTGCTTCAGCTGACGCACATGGATGTTAGCAAAGGGATGAAAAATAAAAAGGGAGAGAAAAAATAAGAGACAAAAGTAAAAGGTAGAAACGGGAGAGGAATTTACAGCCGTGTTGATAGTGAGAATAATTTAGTTCTTCAAGTACTTAAATATCTCTTGCATTTGACCTTTCTTCATACAAAGTTTTATATCCGTGACAATTTTGTAAATGTTGACCGAAATGGACGAAAAAAAAATGTATGAATGTATATAGATATTATCTAAGAATGAAATATGAAAAAAAAGAAACGTACAAAATATAACATGAAAATGAAAAAAAATATATTAGGAGTGGCAGAATTTTGTGACGGTTTGTTTAAAATCACGAGAATAAATCTTTACCTTCCACTTGCAGCTCTGATCATATTTATCTTGGAAAAATTCCATGAAATATGAGCTCAGGGGTGGAAAGTATAATAATAAAGTTAGGGAAGGGAAGGTGAAAGAGGAATAAACAAAACAAAAAAGAATGAACGATAAATTTGTGGCGAAACACGATCAGCCAGTGGGAGCTTCATACACGTCGTGCGCCGTGTGAAAAATTCCCTGAGGGTATTTTCCCTCGCTCTCTTTCTCTCTCTCTCTCTCTCGTACATCGTAAAGGAAAAAGAAGCTCGGAGGCAATACTCCTCAGGGAAAAGGTATAAAGTCCAAGTGAAAGATGTGGGAATGGCCAAAGGGGTAGATAGCAAGATAAAAAGGGGTTGAGGATAGGTGGAAAAAGATTGTGCCATGAGCGAGATGCGTTTCCGGAAATAGATGGAAAAAGAGAGAGAGAGAGAGAGAGGGAGAGGGAAAGAGATAGAACGATGAGATCTTTATTATTGACTGTCAAGAGGATGGATCGATTTTTCTCGATCCAATCTGGTTCCCCGGTTTTTTTTCTCCCATCCAATACGATCATTTCAAGGAGAATTTTTTTTTCCCGACCCAAACTGAACCCTTCAGCAATTTTCCGACCTCTTGAACAAAATTTACATTTTTATTGCACAGTACGATTTGAAAAAAAAAAAACCTTTATTATGGTTGAAAAAATAATAAAAATATGCGTGAATGAGAAAGGACAGAAATAAAATGGTTTTTAATCTCATCTGCGACTTGGAGAATCGTATAAAGCAATTTGTTTTCGCTCGGTAGGTGGTTTTAAAACCGGTGTTTTTTTTTTGAACCATATCATTGCGAGTACGATCAATGGAAAATTGTGTGAATGGGTTTTTCCGTCGTTGACGACACCTCGAACGGGATTAAATTGTAGAGCTTGTGAATGTTCAAAGGGGGTTTGGTTTTGAAAAAGTAGAAGAAGTCTGGTGGTGAAAACACCTTTGACGAGAAACTCGCCAACGTTGTCAAAGAGAAAAAAAGACCTTGTCGTGGTATGGTTGAAATTGAGGGAGAGAGGAAAGGGCGAGCAAAGATTCTCCACGCTCTCATGATGCTTTGATAAGAGCGGAGAGTTATAAAAAATCATAACGAGAATCAAAGTCGGAGGGAGCTCTTCTTGATGAGAATTCAAATTTTTCAAGGACAAAGAAGCAAAGAAAGGATACGAACAAATGAAGAGGGCATGGAAAGTAAGTGGAAAACGTTTGAAATTTTTTCACGAACGATCAAAGGAAACGTAACGTTGAAAATATACTTGTAAGTTGGTACGATGAGTTATAAAATGTCGAGGTATCTGAGGAGGGTGAAAATATTCGCGTGACCGTTGATGCCTCAATCGGGCAACAACGATCCTCGAAATTATCCAGTTACTTGATCCAATGGCTATTTGTATGGAAATTCGTTCATATAGAATTTATATGAATATAAAGTCCGACTTCAAACTTTTTGGTTTTGTTTAGACCAAAAATTCATTAAAAAGTGTATATTATAAAAATAACCATTACAAAATAGAAACGAAAGACAAGCTTCAAGTTTTGAATGTAAATTTTCATGAAAATAAAATGAAATAAAATTTCTTGTAGACGAAAAATAAATTCATTTCATTTTCATACAAATGTACGGATTTTGCATAATGAAATTTGCCCATAATTCACGTTTGTCCCCTGTTTCTATTTTGTAACGATATTTTGTCCGTTTCAATAATCTCCGTGTATGTTTTCATTTTAACAAGCAATTTCTAAGGAAATAATTGGATTGCAAAACGAAAAAAAAAAACTGGATTAATAATCCGTATGAAAATTCAGAGTGCACTTTGTGCTTGATATATATAATAATAAACCGATTTATAAAGATGAATGATTCAGTCTAAGGATTAAGTCAGATCGATGAAATTAGAATATGGGACTGGTATGAATTTGGATATAATTAGAGATTGGAACGTTGAAACTTCACTTTGGCCTCGGGGATTCTATGCGAGGAGGAGTGATGAATTGGTGCTCGATGCATCGTTAACCAGGCGCTTGAATGCACACAAGGAGATCGTGAGAGAGAAAGAGAGAGAGAGAGATAAACCGAGGAATATAGAACAGGGAGTTTTTGGTCGTGTGGGTCGTGTGGGCACACGTTGGGAAACCCTTGGCACCAATCACCGATTGCTTATTATTGTCGTCCGCTTGACCGAATCTTCACTAATTTATTTATAACTTTCTCGCATCGACCGAATCGACATTTTTTGTTTTCTTTATAACATTCTCTGTAATAGCACCCAATTTTCAAATATTAATCATCTATTTTTATTTAACCTCGTTTTTTTTATCGATTCGCTCGATGAGCAGCCAACTGAGAGAAAAACTAAAGAATTTCGAGAAAAAATTATGTATGACTATCATCCGTTCAAATTTGGTAACGAAAAATGACGAAGTAGTCATCGCGAGTGACTGGGGTTTAGTTGGATGAATATTTTTGCTTAGCTACAGAGACCGAACGATGCAGCTGATGACTGGCTCACCTCGTGCCTACGTTAATCCGGATCAGGTCCGCGGACTTGTTCGAATTCCGACACAATTAAAACGAGATTAGGATCGGATTAGCCAATATTCTTGCTCTCTCGCTCATTCGCGGTGACGTTTGCTAATCGAGCTCGAAATTCGTCGTGAGAAATATCTCCCTCCCTTAATTTTCCCACAAAATTATCAGAATTTGATGGACGAATCGTAAATGAACAATTTTAGGGATTAATCATGGGAACAATCATAAAATTTTGGCGCTTAAATTGTGCTCGTTAATGAAGAATAGTGTGAGGAAAATTAATGAACTTTTATATCGATTTTGACCTACCGTTCGGAACTGTCGGTGGTTTTTTCGTCTGTACCCTCGCCGTTGCGTTGTTCACCTGTCAATAATAACAATGGAATAACGATTAATTGCCGAAGACAAAACAAAAACAACAACGTTATTATTTATCCATTCAACTATCATTTAAGTATAATTTTGAGAAATTCATACGTGGTTGTGTTATGAAATGATTTCTATCGTTAAATTCAAACAGAGCTTCAACAATTTCTTACTTGCACAACTCTTCGAAATACTGTAACTCGATTTTAATTGCAAATATTTCGTTGCTTCTTCATTTAGTTACACAAATTATTATTATTTTTATTGTGTTCGTTGTGTTGATATTGAATGAGCAATTAACACGATTGATTGTTTGCATTTTCCTGGAGTAAATTAATAATTACCGCGAGCAAACAAGAAACGATAATTGTAAACGTTCAACTCGTCGAACTCGGTGAATTCTAATGACGAACAATAGTTTCTATATTGAATTTAGGATGAAGAGAGCTATTTTATCGCCTACACACGTGAGCTGTTCAACGTGATTCAATTAAAGTGTTGAAAATTGAAGTTACGCCATAAGCATTAATTCAACGCTAAACTCTCGCTCGAGCAACCACGTACCAATTTCTCTTACTTGTGTACTCTATGATTTTTAATTAATACCTGTTTATACATAGCAATCAATGGTGGTACAACATAATATTCATTTCAACGAAATTCACGCAAAATCAAAAAAATATTTATATATATTTTTTTAGTAGTTCAACGTCATGCTTGAAGTTACGATTGTTTTTAAAAATTCATTTTAATTAGACGACATGTGCGGGAATCGATTGATTATGCCGTGAACTTGTGACCGTATGATTTTGCGCCAATCAAGTTGTTTTTTTTTGTTGTGAAAACTCTATTTAATACTGGACAATGTTTCGATAGCACAAGACCGACATTCATTTAGTTTTACAATCGAGAAACGATTTATTGAAACATTGCGTTGCAATTTAAAAAAATTTACTATTTTTATTTTGTTCTTCAATGAATGGATTCAGTGAACGATTCTTTTTGTATTTTTTCAAAAGATTGAGTAAAAAATTAATAATATGAGGTATTTGTCCAGTTTCGTCAGTCAGAAAAACTGAATATTTTTTATGATACCTGAAAAAACATTGAACGGAGAGTTTCAACAAAATTTACATTTGAAAAAGTAAAACTTGATAACTTTACCACGTTGCTGAGAAAAGTTGATTTAAAAAGTTAGAATAACGTGAGAATAATCGTCCCAATCAATTGTGAAGACGACAAAAAAAAACGAATTTCGTTGAAAAATTTTGTTTCAACTCTCCACTCGTCGATGAATAATATATAAATAATCTTAAATCTAAAAATTAGCTTAATTATTGAATAAACCTAGAAAAACATAATTATTTTGTAAAAAGAAGGTATAGCATCGCGAGCACCTTTGCACCTAATAAAAATCGAAATAATTATTGAATAAATATCGAGAGATAAAACCTGTTTATGAAATTGGAGTGAAAACATGAATAAATAAATGAAATTGGGGAAAAATAAAAATAAAAGCTTACTAAATGGAGAGTTCGGGTCATTCTAATTCCGGATGTAAACGAGGGTCGAAGCTGCAGTACAGTGAAGGGGTGGATTTAGCAAATATCTCGGTAGACGAGTTCCCAACAAGGAGGTCGTAAGGTTTTCGTCGTTTCTGCTTTCCTCCTTTCTATTTCCATTAATTTGACTTGCTAAGCTAAAACTCCAACAACTTTCTCTGTCTATCTTTACCATCCTGATATTATGCATACGTTGTTATGTATGTATGTAAACGTACACAGATTCGAAGACAATTGCCAAAACTAGACCTCGCGAGGATTGCACATCGTTAAGGTGACACGAGGGAAAAGCTCTTAAAGTTTTCCTACAAAAAAAGTATTCACCAACAATTTTCCAATTATGTTGTCAGGCTAACTCAGTTTCCTCAACTTAGAATGATCAAGAAATCTTTTTTTTTGTCTCCTCTGGAATTGAATTACCGGTCGACTTGACATTTTTTGTTCACCTCTTTTATGAATTCTCTCCACTAAAAAAACTATTGTAGGGGATCCATTATTATAAAGTTTCATTTCTGACTATGACAGAACGATTGAAAAAATATCCTCGTTTTAGGATGACCAGGAGGTCGGATCGTAGCCAAAATTGCCCAGAATTCTTAATTCACTGATTTTACGATCTTTAATGTGGCTCCGGTGGAAAAAATTATGCTTAAGGCAGTGTTGCCCCGTTCAATTGTTACTAAACATTAATTCAATTTTCACTAAACATGATTGAAGCTAGAGGGGAAAAAAGTATATATATATAATAGTTTTATTTGCATAACTTTTACAAAGTTTTTTACAAAGCTTATATGTATCTTAAAATTACTTTTTCTTTTTTATTTACAACTTATAACTATCCCCATTTTTTCCATTCTTTCTCATTCTCTTTTGTCCTTCTGTTTCCTTCTACACTATTTCTAACAACTTTCTTTTTTTCTTTATCCATTCATCCTCCATTTCTCTAAAATACTCACATATTCCCTTATTTATCTTCCCTCTTAGTAAACTTATTATTTCGAGGGGAAAAAAGTATTTATAAGAAGCAAAGTTCCGATGCTGGTAAAGTCGCCTATACACGGGGACGTAAAGTACTTGGTTAAAACACGACAGTCCTATGAACGCGAATATACGATTCTCCGTTCATCTTCGTCGCATTTTGCTTTGCGAATGGGAGTCGTAGATTTGGCCCATTAGCGAGGCATGCATGAATAACGGTGCATCGATCAAAATCACCATTCTATCCCGCCTACATGAACCCAAGAGGATTATTATACAAACAACACACGTCGTCCTATAAACTGCTTCAGAGACCTTGGAGGGGAGGGTTTGAGTAAAAAATTTCATTCTCTTCGTCTGTGGTTTCGTTGCGTTTCTTTTCTTTTCAAATGATTAATCGATATCTCGTATCTTTCTGGTATTGTTCACGTTTAGAACTTTTTTCGATCTTGACCTTTATTGAATTACTTTCTGCGGCACATTTAATAGAAATATATAAAAACAGGATAGTATATAAAAAATTCTCGATATCTAGATATTGGAAATGAAATTGACGCTCGCGGGAGTTTGAAAGTATTGAAATATTTGTGATGTCGCCAAAGCTCGTATGAATCACGTTGCACCCATTCGCTGCGGGGTACAAAGGCTGTTCATTAGTATAATAGACGATTGAATGGTGTATACAGTCGAGGAACTGAGGCACGAGAGGGAAAGAGAACGAAATCGCGATGGGTACATACGAACCAACGCACACAACGCATCTCTTCTCGTCCTCGGATTTTGCATTTCCGTGCTTTTCGTTCGTGTATCGTTGGGTTTTGGATTTCGGAGGCTGAATTTCGTCGAAAAGCTTTGTAAAGTGTGAAATAAAGGTTTGACCGGGTTCACGCGGCTGGAAATTCCATCTGGGAGGGTTTGTGTCCCTAACTATAGTCAGTTGGTTAAGCTGCCAACTCGGAACACAATCCCGGATATTAAAGCCGACCGGAAGTGCGTGCGTCAACGCTCGCATTTTCACTCGTTCCTGAACATATTTTTCGAACGTTCTTCACTACTTTATTGTTTCATAATTTTTTTGAGTTTTAACCCTGCGTTCAATATAATAATAATAGTCATAATACTATTGAGCAATTCGTTGGTTCATTCTAAAGAGGACAATGGAAAATTTCTTGTTCCTCATTCACCCTGCGTTACGGGAACAAATCTACGTGGCACGGTTGCTCGAAATAATTCTCATGTAATCGAGTGAAAAATTTATAAAGATCAGCCTAGGAGTGTTGGTCGGTTGAAATAAGGGGTTAATTGCGGCGACGTCTTATCGCTAGACTACCTTAATCTTCTTTTCTCACGCTTATGGGCGCGTTTAGCTAAATCTCTCGCATAAACTAGACTGCCATTAAAATCATTATTATTTTCAAATCATTTCGATTTCAAAAGGTGATCAGGTGCTCGATAATACAAAGGGACGTATGACGATTTGCTATACGAAAATTAATTTAGGAGCTCATTTCAAAAAAATCAATGAAATTATTCATTTATTTCGAGAAAAACGTTAATTTATTGATAAAAATATATATTTCGATAAATATATGTCAGAGTTGTCGTCACACGAAATAACCTTTGCAAACGTTCGATACTATACACACATTCGCCACTATAACATTGTGGCATTGTATATTTACGAGAACTCGAGTACAAATTCGAGGAGCAGAGAGTTCTCTATTCATTATCGTATATAGGGATCGCTTTTTCACGTGCAGCACGTGATCGTGATTCTGTAGGGTCTGTTATAAAAGTAACACTAAAGCGTTAAACTAGGTACAATGGAGCATACATATAAATAGAGTTAAGGGTGGTATTATGTACTCGAGTAGAAAAGAAAGTCAATTTTTGCTATAAACGAATAAAAATGTGTGTAAATTGTAAGCGATAAATATGATGAGAAAATGAAACAAAAAAATTAGAGCACATTGGTCGTCGCGAGATGTATAGAAATCCGGGGCGTTGTCATTGCAAAATTTAAATTTAAAAAACGTAAACAAAACGGTATAAAATAACAGCATATAATCAGCAATGATTTTTTTCAACGAGAGCTGTAGAAACTTGTAGAAAAGTCATTAAATTGGTCTAATTTTTCAAGCTTTATGCAATGATTATGTAAAAATGTTTATATTAGAAAAATTGAACCAATTAAATCGATAAGAAATACACGAAATATTGATACTCATTGAGTGAAATATTTCTAACCAAGTTGCTTTGATTTGAGGGAACAAAATGGGGAGTTTATTGCATAAAATTCGGACTACAGCTGAGAAATGAAATTTAAAAAAACGATAGAGTGATTTAGAAATAAGACAGAAGATGGAAAAAAAATGAAATGAAAGTAACAAATGTCAGTAGCAATTGGAATAAAAAAAAGTGAGTAGCGGAGATGAAGTAGGTAGCGAAGATCTCGTGTGAGAGAGCGGGCCAGTGCGAGTTTCGTATACACTTCATCGATCCTGCTATCGATTGTTTCGTTTTGTTGTTTTGCAACAATAGCAACGTATGTTTTTTTTATTCAGTTTTTCCCCTGCGATTTATATGTTTTTATCTGTATTATTATTCTTTTTTTCGTAGGATTTTTGGGATTGTCTTTTGTACCTTCGTCGATTTGTTTATCTTACCTTTTTGGACACTTTGGACGTGAGGTTCAAAAAAGGTCCCCGCCTCAGTGTCCCAGAGTTGCCCTTAAGCTCTCTTTGTCATTTTCTTTCTACTTCTCTTTCATATCTTTTTCTCGACAGAGCAACCGATAGATCATTTTTTTTTCTCTTTATCGATTTTTATCGCTTTTCTCGCTCGCTCTCTGTCTTTATTTTCTCAGTTTTTTTTTGTCCGTCCTTCAGCGCGTTTTTTCACACTTTTTATATCGCATACACGACGATCTATCGTTTTTTTGTTTTGTTTTTTCAACTCAACGCCCACGCGAGTCGTTCTACAAGGGACAACAAGAGATACGTTTCGTTTTAAATATCGCGGGTTGTTTCGACATCGTCCAATGGCTGACGAGAGTCTCCAGTTATACGCCATTTTTTTTCTTCTTTATATTCATTATCGATGATCGTAACAAAATTCGATAAAAGAAGAAAACTATCATTTCAAACAAAAATTACTTCTAACATTACAATGTTAGAGCAATAGAGGAAAAAAATCAACGATCCCCGTTCACTTCGTTCTCAAATCCATACGGAAAATAAAAGTTTCGACAACCATTAGAGTCTACACATGAGAATAAATAAACGTAACAATACGCGTGTGTGTGTTTTTATGCTTTTGAGTGTGTGAGTATGTGCGCAAACATGAATAGTATTATTATTAATATTATTATTATTATTATATTGGATGCTGAAGATGCGATACAAAGTTTGGCATTGGCAAAGTTCACGAGGATCGTCGACTTCTGGAGAAAGTTTAAACAGTTCAAAAATCAAAAATTTTGACGTAACAGAGAGAAAAAAATGGCGTACGAAGAATAAATCGATAGCTATAAATAGGCTGCGAGCGTGGGGCAGTTCGTCTAAAACAGTCCCGCGTTCGCTTAACAATAACAACAACAACAAAAATGAAATAAATTAATGAAATACCTGAAAATATGAAAAGTGGGATTATGAGCGATGTGAACATAATTAGATTAGATTGTAAAATAAGATAAAAACGATGTTGTCGATGTTACATATATAATCGATATGTGATTTGTTTAAAATAATTATTATTAATATATTTATATATTTTTCTTCTTTCTCAATTGTTTATAGGTATGTATGGAATATAGATATAAATATATATATGTGTACGATGATTAATATATATATATATATTTATATATAAGTATAAGAAAGTTCATGCACACCTCAATCTTTCTGCCCTCAACCACGGTGCCGTGTAGCCTCTCACGTGCCCGGTCCGCGTCAGCACTATTTGCGAATGTTACAAAACCGAATCCCTGCATGCAAGGACAGACAAAACAACATGCATTATAAACTCAACTTACAGACTGCCACGCTCGGCAGGGCCAGCTATGTATATATATATATTTATGTGTATATGTATATATACACGCACTCGCACGCACACACACACACGCACACAGAGACACGCACATATATATATACATATTTTTTGAAATATAAATCGATGTAGATACACAAAAATATATAATTTGATCGTCAAATATTTACACACGTATATGTATATTCATAACTTTTGTTGTTTACGTTATGTTTATACAACAGTACGTAAATATTTACGAGTATGTATGAATTTATGTACATGAGAATGATTTTTATTGATTTTTTTGAAAAATAATATTACCGTTTGTTTCTTTTTATTTGTCACTTTTATGCTGATTTTTTTTTTCTTTTTCTTTTTTTTTGTTTAAATCTATTCTTTGATTCGGAATTAATATATGCATGTATGTGTGTGTGTGTGTATATAACTGAACTCGCCCTACCGAAACTGTTGTCTTGATCGGCGCGCATAAGACGCGATCCAGATCGTGCCCTCGATCACGATTTCATGATCGATTAATGTACAATATAATCATAATAATCATAATAATAATAAAAATAAAAATCATTATAATAACATAATGGTAGAAATGGTAATTGTTATTCAACGACCTCATTGTTATTGTAATCATGTCAGCAACGTATCACAATTTTTGTTTGTATTTGTTGCTTTTTTTTTTCAATTTCAAAATAACTTCTCGTAAAATTGAATGAAAGTAAAAATAGTAATTGTGTGATGACAGTAACCAATTTTGACAAATTTGAATCGACTTTTTATCTCTAGAACTAGGCGCGATTTTTATTCTCTTTATTGACTTTTTTAACAATCCTTCTTTGAATCCTCGCTTTTGTTCTTCTTCCTAGATATATTTTCGGTGTTATTGGCGAACAGGCATTGAATGGAAAACCGTAAGAAAATTAGTGGAAGCAAGAAGAATGTTTGAGTCAGGGCTGTTTTATTTTGTTTGGGGGATTGGGAGAATGTGGAAAGAATGCTCGAATCGAAATAAATCGTCATTGGAACAATTCTTGAGAATAGTTCGACGAGAATGAGTGGTGTGGCGAAGAAACGTTCAACCGCAAAAGTACACAATCGGAGGTCGAAGTTGTTTGGGAGTTAGCCGCGAAGAAAGGATGAAAAAAGCCCTCGGGAGATGAAGAAGGGGCAGAGAGAAAATTAACGCCGTTCCTATCGATCCGACGTATTCTCGATCGAGGGGAAAAGTACTCTTTACAATTTTTAATGGCAAAACTTGGTGGATGAAAAAGTTTTGATAAAAGCGTTTCTTTTCTCTCTCTCTCTCTCTCGCGTTTTTTTTTCTTCTTTTTCATCGATCGTCATGGTAGAACGAAACGCGACCATAATTGGCACTTTGGTTTCAAAGGGGATATTATATCGCTCGTTAAATCAATAGAATACTGAAATGTTTTCCAGTTGAAGCAAGAATTATAATGACAATCAACGAATCAATGATTACTTTTTATTTCGATCAACATTGCGGAACTAGCAATTCTTCGACTCACGAATTTCAATATTGTAATAAAATGTTTGATTAAATCTTTACAAAATCACTCAATAGCTCTCGCAATTCTATTCATTTTTGCCTTAAACTTATGTGAGATTTTCCAAAGTATCCTTTCAAGTTGCACTTAACTTTTTTTTTTCTCTTTCTTTCTCTGTGCTCTTCTTTACAACGGGTTTTTTTCTCTCTCATTTATTTAATGAGCTCAAGATAAAAGGAGAGAAAGCGTGAGGAAGAATCGAGAGAAAGAGGGAGAGAGAGAGAGAGCAAGTTCGCAACGCTTTTGAGGAAGAAAGATATGGATATAATTATTATGCTTTCTCGTAGATCCTACGAGGCGTTATCGGACACGCGATCTCGGTGCCACAATTTTTTCGCTGAGCTCGACACGCTTGTAGAATTTTTCTTTTTCATGCCTTTTCATCTTCCTTTGTACGTAATTCATCATTATTTATTTTCCTAGCGGTAAAAAAATCGTTGATACGTAAGAAGAAATAAAAAAATCGAAAACTTAATTGATTCGAGGAAAGATTGAGACGAAAAAAAAGTCAATCTATCAAATGGCTCTGGAGCGGTCCAATGGGAATGATTTACCCCAACTTTTTCGCTTTACTTTCCATTTGCGTTTCTCGAGGGAAATATAAAACGTTCTAAATAAGTTATATCGCGATTTGCATCAATTTTGTGTACTCTAAATTCATTGAAACAAGAACACGAATATAATCGACTAAGAAGAACAAGCGAGGATTTCAACGAACCATATCAATTCAAAAAAAGGTCGCAAAAGTACATGAAACAAAAAAAAATACCAAAATAGAAATAAAAATACAAGAAATAAATAAAAAATAATAGAGGCGAGCGAAGATCGTGATCGGATTAGTGACCGAAGCTGCAAACAACGTTAAGTAAAAGCGTTCTAAACAAATACGTATACACGAGGTGTGATTGTACAAGAGTAAATAATAAAAATTAAAAACAAATATATATATATATATATGTGCGTATGTGTATGTGCGTTTGTGGGTGTGTGTGGGTGAGTGTATGTTTTCGAGACCGAGATCGTGTTGCCACATTTGACAATACTCTTAATGAACTCGCACATAACAGGTGTCAACGATCGTGTTAATAATGCATTTTATTTCAAATCTCATTGTAATTTTTTGTGTATGTAAATGTACGTGTAATAATTATGTATGTATTTTTTTAGTCTCTCATTTCCGGTGTAAGGAAGGGATAAAATTTGATGAAAGTTTCATTAGACCGTCACTTGTGCTTGTTTTTTTTTTCTTTTTTTCTTCAATCATTAAAAAATTTGTTCCTTGATATTGAAACTTCAAGGCTAGTCCCGTTATTAATGCAGAGATTGTCGAATGACTCAGGATCTATTGATCAACGTGACATATCGATATCTTTAATTGCGTAATAGTGGATCTTGCATCATTAATAATTCATAAATCAACCTATTAATTATGTCAACAGGTGTATTTGAGTGTCGAAGGTTTTTTTTTCTACTTGAAGCTAATTGTAATTTTGAAAATTGTCATTATTCACGTACTCGAAGTATTTTTTTTTCTTCTAGTTTTTACAATGTCAAGGGTGGCTATATGCGAAAATGCTAGCAAGACGTGAACAGTGGGATACACAGAAATAGGCTTTTAAAAATATGCATCACATACTTTATGGGGAAAAAGAGAAAAAAATCCCATTTTTCTTTTTTACTCTCATGCCTTCTTCTCTCATCTATTTTTTCGACACAATACATCACGAGCAATTTTTTTTTTCTCTCGATATTATGATTATTATTATCATTTTTCTCATTACTATCATTATTGTTAACATTTTTTATCATCATTCTCAATCAGTAGAAAATAAGCTCACTATCGGGGACGATTCTTAAGGGAGTATCCTGGAAAATCGTATCTTTGACATTACCTTGAAATTTCAATTCGAAACGTTTAATCAGTTACAATCAGAGATGAAATTTCGAATAAGCCTCAAACCTGGTCTTAAAACAATTTGGATTTTTTAAAGAGATCGAGAATGTTTATTCGATTGTTTTTTAGTTTCTCAGGCAAAAACTTCGATGCCCCGAATACATGGCAAAAATTTCGTGAAATAATGTATTAAATTGTACATATATATATATATATATATGTAACGAGAGATGCGGAAGGCTTTCTAGCTATATAGAAAAATGCAACAGCTCGTCTAACAACTACGAGGACTAACACCATTGGTTATACTATTATCATTATTATTATTTATTATACTCGTGTTGTAATAATTAAAAAAAAGAGAATGAAAGAAAAAGAACAATAGGTAGGTGGTACGCAATAAAAAATTGTGACCCGTTACTCTCGCCACGTAATGCAGTGCGAAATACGTGTTTTTTGTTGTTTGGCATGGAGGGAAAAGACAGGGATAAATAAATGTCGTTTGAAAAGCACAAAAATCAATTGTTGAATTACCGTAGTAAATTTTAAAAATACAAATGAAAAAGTGAATCTACCATTGAATTGATTTATCATCCTGAAAATTTGGGACAATATGTCATCGTCGTTTCACTCAAAATATTGTATCCATTAATGATTTGTTTTTAAATGTGAAACAAATTGACGTAAAGAAACTAAAATTATATAAAAAATTAAAGATCCAGGAATAAAAACACTGGTTTGAATACACTGAGAAAGTAAATACTTGGAAAGTGGAGGAGTGAGATTGTGCTTTTGAAACGATTCGACAGCAAACTTTGATAGTTAATGCAATGGAATAATTGTTTTTTTTGTCTCTAATCTTTTTCTTTAATTTCGTGTTTTGTAGTTGTTTGCTGTCTCGGTTGGACCAAAATGCTGCACTTCATTAGAGGGATGCCACATTCCAATTACATTGACGAAGCAGCGTTTGCACGAGGTGGTACGTATCACAGGCCTCACTTCAAATTATTCTTTATACTTATATACACACATATATTTATGTATATATGAAAATTTAATATAAATATATAAATATATGCAAATGTATATATATTTAATAATGACGACTAAAGCACAGTGCTTTTACAAAATTGAAAAAAATGTAATCTACCTGCCGCAATCTAGCGTGGTTATTATTGCAGAATATATATGTACTGCTATTTTCTTGTGCATTTTTTGTTCTTGTCAAAGTGCGTGTTTGTGTAAATGATTATGTTTTATTATTATTTATGTGAGTGTGTGAGGTGTTTGTGTATGAAAAAGTGTTTGATATTTGAAATTGTGAATATATATATGTACGAACAGCATTTACGAAAAAAAAAGCAGGTATGATGAAGATTTGAATGTTCGAAAACGTAACGTGGCAGGATAACGTTAAATAAATAATATTTATTCTGTCAATTACTCAATATTCTTTTTTCTCTCTCCATAACCCTGCCTCGTTTCGTAGCTTCGAACGAACATGGACTGAAAAGCGAGACGAGAATAGATCAATTTTGGAGAATCCCTTGAAAAATGGAATTTACAAATTTTTGAGAGCATGAAACGAAACTCATTTCTTCAATCTGGTGGAAAGAGAATTGTATCAATGAGAAAATTGAGCATTTGGGCCAAAATAATTCAAAGCGAAACGACGATAATTCATTTCGCAAAAAAATTAACTGATCTTTCGTGATCCATACTCGTCTCGTTTTTGCTTATAAACGACATATGTAGGGGGATCGGAAACGCCGGCAACACACGCTTTTCACCCTCCTTTTTGTTGGGACACGATAATCAATGCACTTCCGTAGATCGTTAATACTCGCTTTCTTCCTGCCTCACTTCGTACGTCAACAATTCTTGTTGGCGATCTAGTAAATCCATCCGTGTATGTGTGTATATATTAAAAAATAGCTTTACTTGAAGGATCGATCGATTTCTCAAATTTACCCTTTCGAGAATATTCAACAACCTGTGTTTCAACCCCCGAATCCCCCTAATTTGGCACAACCAACTACGAATTCTTGAGCAAGACTCGGAATGGCGTATAAAATCTTTGATGGAGATTGCCTTTCACCTTTTCGTGTAGGGAATAAGTGCGAACGATGAGAAAAATAAGTTAATAGGCGTGAATTACTTAACGAAGCCTCGTATCACGTTTGAAGAAATCGGCCGAAATGATGAGTCCAAAATGAATAAAAAGAGACAAAAAATGTACACCATTTTGGAATTGAAAAAACGAATCCCAAGTATAATTTGACGGAGCTTGTAAACTCCCACCTCTGAGGAAATTGAAAATCATAGTAGCGAGAAAAGCAACATCTCGTAAACGTGTCCAGATTGGGTCGACACAGCACTTAAAGTCGATACCCCGACAGTGGCTCGCGCACCAATAAAATCACTGGTTGTATTTGTCCGAGTGTATAACAAAACTCGAGTGATTGGTACTTAGAGCCCAACGTAGTGTGAGAGTCTATGGAAGGGAGAAATGGCGACACGCGACGTGGACATCCGGTATTAGTAACGCGTGTCAACAAGATCTAGACGCTCGAGCTAAATTGTAAAGCTATTCGAACGATCGAAAGTGTCGTTTAAGAATAGTGCTAACGAATTTTTTTGTCGTTGAGAAGTAAAAAAAAAAAAATATCTGCATATACATTTATTAACAAGCCTCAACTATTGAAAATTTACAAATTACTTCGAGGCAAATTTAGTTGTTGAGCTTTGAAGAAAATTTGACTAAACTTTACGATTTTAAATTCCAAATTAAAGAAACGAAAATACCACAAAGAAAAGCTACGGAAAAATAGATAAACGAAAAATATACAAGAGGCAGAACTTCACGTGTTTGCGTGTGTTTTTTTGGAAATAATGCAAAAATTGAAAATCAATATTAATCGAATCTGCAAGTAACGGCTTCATATTGGCGGAGTCGGGAGTAGTTGGTTATCGGGTTGGTGTATAGGAGGATTTTATCAAAGCTGCGGTATATGTGAATGCATACGCGATAGAGCAAGCCGAGCCAACTCCCCGGTACTCCTGAATATGCAAGCTCCCGGATGCCACATGTCGGTACGATGTATTACTGCAGGGATCTTATTCCACCCCTGCCTCCCTCTCTTCTCTTCTCACCCTCGAACCACCGCACCAAGTGACACAGAGTTACGAACTTGTGTACCCGATCGAAAAACCGCCTATCATACATATTGATAGCGTTCCATTTTGCATTTCAAACTGCTTTTCCGCGTAATCACGTTGTATTTTTTCCCTCTTTTTTTTCCCCATCTTTTTTGCCGAGTTAGAAATTCAAGAAAATACTCGTGATGACGCAAACTTCGAACTCTAAGTAGGAGAGAAGTTGGAGAAGAAAAATCGTCGATAATAGAGCGTTTGGAATTCCAACACTCCAACTCAACCCCATTCGAAGCAATTATAATCTCTTGACACTGATTCTGATCCTTATTTATTATTATTTATACTCGAAAACTTCAATGCTTCGATTTCCAAATCACTTTTTTCACCTTCACTCAGTCTGTTTGAGGAAATAAAATTTTTTGAGAAAATTTCTGCAACTGTTGACGAAAGAAACTTAACCAAAGAAATATTGACAACACTTTGACGATTGAAAAACAAAGAAACTTCGTTTCCAAGCGACTGCTGAACGAAATTTCAAAAAATTGGAAGTTGTTAACGAACAAACGTTGTTTTTAGGTATCAAAATCTGAATTCTTCCTGATAAGGAAACGTCAGTCATTTGTGGGAGACATTCGCTTGTTAAGTAGACCTCGTGAGAAGAGAATTTGAATGTGAAACCATTATGAGGGCTCGGTGTAGTCTCGATAAGCAATTGAGGGTTTAGAACACAAGTTTACATTGTACACAGAGAGGAAAATGGCTTTAATTTGTAAAAGTTCCTGTCGCTCTTTGATTTGAGGGTCAAAGGGCATGTACTTTACTCTTGGGGAGAGAATTGAGTGATGGGAAGTACACGAGAAACATCAGATAGTTTGAAGAACAAAGTCAAAGTTTCGTCTCCTCCATTCCTCTCTGTTTACAACTCTCTCGAGTGCAGCTTCACTTTGTGCCTGATTGCAAAGTTCCGCGTACGTTTGATCGGGACTTTACGAAATTTCGACCGTCGAATCTTCATCGTCAACTAAATTTGTACATATCTCTCGATAAATAGCTTCGAAGAAACTTTGGGATCGTTGATGGGAATTTTCTTTTGTTTAGCATCCGAGAGCCCAAATACACAGAAACTAAAAATTTCCTATTTTCATTGAGGACTTTTCGAGCGTTTGTGTTGCCGGCGTTTGCTGAAAGTAAATTTAAAAAACGAAATGATAATTAGACTTTCAAAATTGATGGAAAATACACGAACGACTATTTTTTCAATTCGTTTGTTTTTCTCTGCGTAGAATGAAATCAAACAGAATTTAAAACATCGATTATTACACTTAATAATGAACAATTTAAATTGCACAAACAGAAATCATAAACTTATTAACTTTATTTTATCACTGTCGTGAGTGTTTTTTCCAAAACAATTTGAAATGACAATTCTCGCATTTCATAATCCTTCTCACACCGGAACGTCGTAAAAAATTGTGACAACAGTGAAAACGAGCGTGTCAAGGAAAAAAAGTTTTCCAATAAAATCATCTCATCACGCAAGATATGACGAGGATACGTCAAGTGTACCGCACGAACTTCCCAGGCTTATCGGATCCCCCATCCCCTGTTTTTTTTTCTCGTGACATGAGAAAAAGTGTTTAAAGTAACTCGGGAAACTCGAGAGATTGTGACGAAATTGATTTTGCCAGTTTTTTAGTATCGATAAAATCGTCAGGTGAAAGAAAATGAAAAAAGCTATGAAGGAAATTGTACAAATCTTTTTTTTTTTTAAATAATATTGTTTTTTTAATCGATCGTTCATCCAAGTTTTTCGGGGAGTTATGAATTGCGAGAATCAAATTAACTGAGATATGTAATGAAATGATTATCATATTGAAAATTCGACCGATTTTTGGCCTTGATTCGGCTTACCTTGCTTCCCCGCTCGTTAAATATGATCTCTACATCGAGGATTGGTCCAAATTGCTGGAATAAAAAAAATAAAAATAAACATTAATCATTGCCACACTTTTCAAGCAGTTTTCGTGCTGTCATATCAAAAAAGTTACACGCTCGTGACCGTCACAACAGACACAAGATTTCTTTAAAAAAATAAACCCAAGCTCTTTGTTCGAGTAGACTCTAAAATAAAATTACTCACTGAGGAATAAATATAATTGGTTTGAACGAATGGACACTAATGAATTAACGTCTTATTCCTTGAAGTTGACGCAAAATAGAAAGTTTTCCAAATTACAATGCAGATTCACGATAAAATAAATGGGATTTGACGAAACTAAAACAGATCGTCCAGTTGTTGAATTTAATAACCGAAAGAGAACTTACCCCAAACATCGCCCTGAGATCGGGATCTCGGAATCTGAAAGGTATATTGCTGACATGAAGTCGCTTAGGTTGTCCTTTGAGATCGGTGCCTTGGGTGGCGGTGGCGGGTGTCGTTGTGCCGGAAGTTACGGGTACCAAAGCTGTACAATCGCCACCCTCGGGACTGGCCTCGTTGCCACCAACGGGAGTCGATGCCGCTGCGGCTGCTGCTGCTGCTGCCTGTTGTCCACCACCACCAGCCGCAGCTGCCGCCGCCGCTGCTACCGCTGCCTGAAACACTTCCGACTGTGTCGTCGAAAAGAATAGAATCAAAACAAATTTATAATGACAAACAAATGGGGTGCGAATTAGGAATAACAACAAGAAATAATGACTAAAAGATAAAACGAGTAAATCACAGGTTTAGATAAAATAGTTATAAGGAAATATAAGAGATCGTGAAGATAAATTAAATTCGTGGAATCGAAAATCGTTGGTTGAGGAAAAAGAACACAAATAAGTGTGAATAAAAATAAAACAAAATGAAGATCGGTCGCGGTGAGAGCACGTATTTTATCACTGAGAAGGACGGCTCTGATAAATCGAGTTTAAAAGTTGAGAAACATGGAGCTGTGCGCAGTTGAAGTTTGTTTGGGGATCGATAGGAGTTAAGAAAAAATTCTGTCTGACCGCAAACTGCGGTGTAAAGATATCGGAAAAAAAAACTAGTTGTGATTTTTTTGTGCCGATTACTTAGAAACAAATTCGTGTGAACAATTGTTCGCACAATTATTTTCGAAGGGAGAAATGTTCGAAGCGAATTTAAAAATCGTTTCGCTTTCGGTCTGATCATCGAGGGAGTCTATCACTGCGAGAGCATATTCATTATTCAGTAGAATAAGTCCGCGTTTGGCGAGATGGTCAGACAATCCTCATATTGTTGGCTAATTGCAACAATGTGATCTCTCGTATGAAAAGTTTTTCGCAAAATATCATTTTGACGATCCAGATTTTTCAGGTTCAACGCAATTGAAAAAAAAAAAATTGAATTAAGGTAACTACTGTGTACTTTGCACTTGGTCAAATGAGTGCTCAATGTTCATAAATCCTTTATGACAAGTTCAATGCACTAATTAAATATATTAAAAGTGGATTTGCATCACAGCATGACTTATCAAAATAGAAAATATGAAAAACGACAATTTTCTTCAAAGGAATCAATAGATCGAGGAAATTTTCCATTAGTGATCCGTTCTGATGGATATTTTTTAAAGAATAATTCGTATATAAAGGAAAAATAACACAGTAAAAAGAAAAAAGGAAACGTGACTTCAGCAAAAAAAAAACCGCCCATACACGAAATTGAATAGAAAAAAAAAAAAAAATTGTGCGTCTATACAGGCGGAGGCTGTCGTAATAAATCTCACGATTGCTCGCTTCGGGTTCGATCAGTTGTTGCCCATCCAATATACGAAGTGAAAACTCAGTAGGTTACAAAGGTTACATGCGGGTGTACATCGAATGGCGTAGAGCGCTATTTATTCGTCGATGAATATTTGTAAAATCAAAAAGTTAGTGAAGGTGGAAAGGAAGGGGAGAGGGATTTTCATTATGTCGAGGTTCACGTTCGTGCTAACGATATGAAACGAATGTGTCAACGAGGATATTTAACGTGTTTCTTGGCGAAAGTTGAAGGGTATAAAAGGGTGAGTGCAAAGTTTTTTTATTAGTAGGAAGCATGCCCGGCACGTAGAGGAGGGTTGATAAATTCGCGAATTAGTCCCTCGACCATATTTCCGTCAAGTATAATAATTACCGGGTCAAATTAACGAACGTTTTGTTTCATTCGAGAAACACGGGGGTTTGGTTTTGTTGCACCTATTAACAGGCCAGTCACAACGAAATAATGAGCTCAGAGGAAAAACGAGTTAACGAAGAATTAGGGAGACAAAAAGAAAACAAATAAATGAAAGGAATATACTCACAATGGCCTGTTGATCGACCCCGTTGGGAGGCGGCGGAGGGCTGAAACTTGCGGACGCCGGTGCACCAGGTGCACCGGCTTGATGCGACGCACCCGAGGCTGTTTGTACCTGTGGACCACCGGGAGGCTGTTGTTGTTGTGCAACATTGTTTTCCTCCTTCGCCTGTGAGGGCGGGGGTGGTTTAACCTCCCCGGCACCACCGCTTCCACCGACTACACCGGTAACACCATTCACCGGCGGTGGAAATACACCCCCACCGTAAGGCGCAGCCATTCCTGTCTGCACCATGTGCTGCAAAAATAAAACAATCCATAATGAAACATCTCATTTGTTTAAATCCAAAAATTTCATGTTTATTATTCCTGGTACAATAAATCAGCAGCACACGCGATATTGCATACGGTTACCAAGTCTTTTTTGCAAAATACGAGAATCCCGGCTCTCTATTAATTATCGAAGTTGACGAAATCGTGTACACTATCAAAACGTACAGGAGCAATCTCGGAAAACATGAAATATTCGACACCACAGGTCATTGACCGCGCTTTTTTATCGACAGTATATATAGATCAGCCCTGAAAACAAATCGAAAAAGTACCGCAAAAACCGCTCGGTATATCCGTAGAACACTCGATCGTTTTTCCAATTGCTTTCACAACGAAATCGCTCAAGATAGCAAAAAAAGGGTTGTTACCTTTTTTGTGGGTAATTACACGCTCTGCAAAAATGGTCCTATGATTTTTCGCTCTATCTCTAAACGTTTTGAAGGTGTGCTCGATAAAAGCTCAAAACAAATCGAGACCGAATAACAGTATCATGAAAATGATAATTTATTACGAAGATCTTTGTTCTTGGTAAATAAACATCGGGGACGAAAATTTTGCGGTATTATAGAGTCAAGTTTGTAACTTCCCGAATCTAAATTCACACAGAATTAATGTGAGTGCATAAATTCTAAATCGGTCTCTCAAGAGATAAGCTCGACATTGTCGAGGATATCAGAGAGGGCGCTGCTGCTACAAGCACCAAATAAAACTCGTTGAAACGTAATATAGTCAGTATTTCGAAGCATTAAACGCGGCGAAGGGGGAGGGGGAGGGTGAGATACGAAACGAAAGGGGGGTCGTGGTGGCGAGCAAGCGAGAGATACCCAAAGAGGCCAGAACGAGTACATACGCCTCGAATAATGGGAGTCGGAATAATTATTGGCCACTCGTGCTCTCGTTCCCAGCGGGAAATACGAACCCTATCCGCATGGGTCTTTCTATTTCCAATTGACCTTACAATATGTTGCATGTATTTTTATCAAGCTTTACAGATAATCAATCCTGATTCAAAGGTTCTTACATGGAAAAATTTATCGAAAAATTCATTATCACTAATCATTTCAAAGAAGGATAATAATCCAACGAGTAAAATCGTTCGAAAAATTCATTACTTTACACAGACTTGGGTCACGAATGTCAATTGATTTATAGATTTAAAAAATAAATAAATAAATCCACCTCCTTTTGTATGAATAGCTAATCACATTTTAATTGTTAATCATACGACCCACCAAGGACCTCGCCATAAGGATAATCTCAAAGTGCGTGTGTTCGAGATACTCTCGCGAATATCACGGAAACTATACATCACTCGGGGGAGCCCATAAAATTATCATTTCGATGATCTATTGAGGTCTACGTGGGGAAACAATACGGGTAACTACTTTGCATCAAGATCCCATCCAGCAGAGGCTTTTGTCCCTTATCAGTATTATTCTCATTAAAAATTGACGAAATGATTAACTGATCATTAATATTCATAAAAACAAGATTTGAGTGAAAATGAAGTTGAGAAATGGTTATCAACTTTTTGTATAAACAACTAGCTGTGTCCTTGGCTTCGATCGAGTTCCACAATAGAAATCATTCTCACAATAACAAAATAACTGGCTATCGCAGCAAAAAATATTTTTTCTATTCGAAGTCAGTTTCTCACTATTCAACGTCTGCAAAAAAAAAAAAGGGATCGGTGGAAACCAGAAATTATTTGCGTTTTCTAGTGAGTCGTTCAAAGAAATTTCCCTCAAGATTGTCTTTCCAACCGGGGTGTAGAGAAAATAAAAAGTGGTTTCAGGAATTTGTTGTATAAAAACTCGATGTAAAATAAAATTGAGCAATGGAAAAAGTGTTGAATACTTTTTTTTTGCTTCAAACTATTTTTAGCCACCAGACAAAATTGTGAAATATTTTTTAAATATTTATCATTTTTAATGATTAATAAAATCATTTGATCATTCGTTCTCCGGAACTGAATTCTTCTATTTATAGAGGCGATAGATTTCGGAATATGTTTAACAGAAACTTTTTTGACACAACGTATTGAACAATGTACCGTGTAAAAATTTTTAATTCTGTTTTCCGACATTGTCTGCGAAAAATTCATTGAAATCCATTAACTTGTTGTCGAGTTATGAATGGTGGAATATGCAGACAGAAAGACAAAATAGGTTATTTTATTTATGACAAAAAATAATAATAAAAACATCAAGTAAACAGGAGAAATACGCAACGAGTAATTTAACATTTTTGCTGAAACGTGTCGTCAGTCAAGTCCATGCTTTTGCCAACGAGAAGATCCAATTAACTGAAAATTAATTACAATTGGCAGCCTCGCAGCGCTAAAAGTGTCATTAAAAAACACGATTAATAAAAACACGAGCGTGGAAAACTCGGCAGCATTCCGTAACACACGAAAAACTGTGAAACACGACATCACGAAACAACAAAAAATACTTAACTGTTGAAAATGTTAATATGTCAACTGTTCTGCACAATTCCGATGCATATTAAATTTCCCATTGTTAGAATGCAACAAAAAATCTATTTTTTGCATTGATCAAATGATCCCAATTTCTCTAGTGAATTTAGTTTTTAGGTCGTAAGAAAAGATCGTCTGGTAATTGTAGTCAGACACTGCATAAAAATCAAGCGTCAATTCCAAGGAAAATGAAGGAATTTCGTCGAATTCCAATGATGAAAATTTCAACATCAGCGTATACTTTTGAATGTTTATTATTCATTCTTTTAAAAAAAATCATTTCAATGCTCTATTTTAACCGAAATTTTGCACGACACGTTAAACGCGTTTATTTTTAATCTTGGTTTGTTTTTGCCACTGCATTTATCAGGCGAGAGAGACGGAGAGAAAGAGAGAGAGAAGAAATATTAGGGTCAACATTATCGAGTCTGATAGTAAGACACGAGACAACTAAGAGAGAAAGAGGCAAAAGAATTTAGAAGTAACGGAGTTACGTACTGACACTAAAGCGAGCAATAACGTACGAGGGTGTACAGCCAGAGACAGACTTTATGTAATGTACGGAACCGTACGACATTGCTTAAGGTAGTTCTCTCGTAATATCGTTTTCTCAAGATTTTGTTAAAAATTTGAAAAAACCTTTTTGAATGTCATATACGCGTGTGTTATGAATTTTAGAAGGTTTCACCAACCAGAAGTTCAGATAAGCACTGGTAAAAATCACAAATTTCGGTAGTCTCTCGTGAAGCCTTCGAGAACTTTGCATACATTTTTACGCGGAATCAAAGAAGCTACATTTAGTTTTTCAAAAAACTCTAAAGAAAAAAATGTTCACAATATTTATAACTTTGCCAGCAAGTACATATTGCCTTGTATGACCTTGAATTTAGAGTATGTTGTTCTTTAGTCAACTTACAACAACTTTTTTCTACCAATTTATGCCCGCAAGCCATTTAATAAGTGATAAAAACTAAAAACTATTTTTCGATATGAATCATAGGCACGATAGAAATACTTCAACATAGATGTACGATTCACAGAAGATTTTTTATTTTTTTGGATATCCAAAAAAACTGACATTTTTTTCTACCGCGGAAATAACCCAACTTTTTATGGTGTTTCGCGTTACCTACAGGCTTCAAATGTGGTCGTATTAACCGAGGAAATAGACGAGGAAGTAGACTTTGCTCTCTAACACCCTTAGCCATCTGACGTCTACATATAAAAACGGCTATTTACATGTATATATATATATGTGATGAATTATTCCAAATGAATAATTGATTGGCCACCAGCCAGCCGGATACACGCGCGAGTTTGACCATGTCATAAGAGAGACTGAATGAGATGTTTGCCTGATAGCGAGGTACAAAAATGAGCTAAGAAAATGCCGCCTTTTTTCCTGATGTTGATTCACAGCAAATCTAAATAACAACAGCGGAAAATTCAGTGTATTTCGTTATGGAAATTGATGTGGATTTAGTTTGGGGTGACAAACAATAATTTCGCCGAGTTTTTCGAGAGGGTGGAAAATTCAACGAGTCAGGAAAAGAGAAAGAGAGAGAGAAGAGTGTTAGAAAAGGAGCAACCGCTGGAGCAGAGAGATTGCAAAATTGTGAGGGGTCTGGCCTCGGTAGCGAATGAAATTATAACGGTGCACCACGACGTTCCAATCCTCCTCGTACGACCCTCTACACACTTCCCCCCCACCCCTTTCACTCTCGAGAAGGACGTGCGCGCGGAGGGGAATCGATGACGAATTTCAAAGCCGCTACCACGTACAGTTACCTTCAAAATTAATCTACAAAATTTTCAAGTAATCAGTTTCGGTAGATTTCGAAAACTATACTTATTTTTCGATCAACAACAAATCATTCGAATATCGATTAATGTGAAAAACATCGGAAAATTGAAACCACGATTGCAAGATTTTTCGAATAATATTTAAAATGTAATCTGTAAATGCAAATCTTGGATAAATTGAAAAAGTTCGAATTATACTATTGAAAGTTGAGTCTTGGACACGTTGAAAAATTTATCATCCCGTAGGGCACGTTTTGAACTTTTGAAGCTTGGGCTTCTGCCTCGTGCGTCTTTCAGTTAGTTCTCTAGACTCAGCTAAATTCTCTCCTCAGTTAAACAGCCTAATTCGTATTAATGACCGACGAGCCGCCTGGCTCGAGCCTCACTGCGCAAGTGGTAAAAACTTTGTCCACAAAATGTGCTCATGTATTTTTATATATACGCTTCGTGCTCTCGTGGAAAACGATTCAACTAGCGATGTGTCTTTTAATTAATATTACAGTCAATTGAAAAACTAATCTTGAAATTATGAATGAATTTATTCAATAAATTATTATACAAAAATATGTTTATAAATTACTGTGAAAATCGAATTGATTTTTCATCTTTTCAAGTATAAATAAAGTCTCTCTGTCTTTTTAACTCCAAGACCACCGGATCGAAGAGAAAAAAAAATTGCGACGCGTGTGGTGTTACTAAAATGGTCTGTATATTCAAATAATTCAAAGGCTACGTTCACTCTTTGACACTCCCTCGTGCGAGGGATAAAAAATTTTATCGTCTCTCGTTCTTTCACGATTCACCAGTGAGATCGTGCCCAAGAAATCTCTCCCTTAGCATCGCGACTTGAATTCTCAATCAATGACTTCCTTGGGTGCTCTTCCTTTCTCTCTCACTTACGAGGTCATCGTTCAAACATGAGAACATAGTTCGTACGGGGAATTTAAGGAACACGATTCTTAACGATCGAATACAAAATTCGAATTCCATGGAAATTTGAGAATTTATTCTTCTATTCGGAATTCCAGTATCTATTTTTTTCCTTTTTTAATTCTTTTCTATTATCGCGTAAGAATTTTAGTGGAGAGTTATCAGAAAATCGTTGCTCTCGAAGTTTTCGTTCATTTTTCTCCCCACAAAATGCATGGCGATGGGTAAAATCATTTTTTTTTTCATTCTTCAGACCATTTTACGATGTGAGCGTTTTTTTTAAATACTAATAATGAAAATTTTGAAAATTGACCACACACGGACTCAGTCACTGAGATGCCAGACTTATGAAAAAAAAAAAAAATCCCCGATCGGTTCATTCTCGCCTATTCCTCGTTGCATATATTTAAAGAGAGCGTAAATAAAAAAAATTGTGCCATCACACCAGTGACTCTTCTCAATACACATGATTTACAAGTCTTTGAAATAAAAATAATATCTGTGTACTTTGTTTTTTCAAAGTACGCAGATAAAGAGAATTGTATTGGGTCAAAGTTCGAAGGGGACAGTTTTAACCGAGATTTTAAACTGGATCTACCGTTTGAGAGTAGAGTAGATCGTCGAAGCACTTTGGTGTTAAAAGTTCACCGACGTTAGGTGTCGTATTATGGTAGCTTACATACGTTTATATATCGGATATACACAAAGGGGCTTGAGGAAGCCTTACATCAAGGCTCGTCGACGCCTCTCGTTGGCATGAAAAAAAAAAAAAGATAAGAAAAGAATTGGAATCCCCTCTTGTAATTGTATACGAGTCAATTACAGTTTAAAAGAACAATAAAAATAAATCAGACACTTTTACGTCCTTGTTAATAAAAACCACGATTTTTTCTCGTAACTGTGTTCCAATCTCGTGAAGATAAATAATAAAAAAATGTCCCAGCTTCCTTATCTCTGGTCTTATTCGGTTATGACAGATGAAAAAAGATAATCCGCAATGCTTATGCAAAAGATGCTGAATGCAAGGACTAGCAGGGAACATGAACTTTTGGAATATCGAGCGAAAGTAATCAACCTAACCGCAGATGAGACGTTGAGAGGTTCAAAAGTTGAGTTAGTTAAGGAAACGAGATAGTGCGAGAAGAAAATTTTTCTCTCTACAGCTACCCTCTCCTAAACTCTTTATATTTTTTCACATATATAACTATATGCAATATAAATATATACTCTTTCACTTTATTCCCTTGAGCTTTTCCTCGTTTCGGAGACTCGTGTATTTTTTTCGACCCCGTTATATCGCGGATAATGAGAAAAGTTGGATGGATTTTCCATTCTAAGAATCTACGAGACTGGCTTCGACTTGGCTTATTTGTAAAGGGCTCTCGGAAATCCATGAATATTTAATGGATCCTCGTTGCTGCATTTTTAACTTTAAAGAAAAAAAAAGACACAAATAATATGTAAAAAGAAAAAAATACACGTACACAGTCAAATAAGAGTATACACGATTTTAAACAGTGGATAGTAATGTATACAATGTCAGAGATTGTCTGAGAGAATCTCTCGAAATAGTTAAAAGTCTAAAATGCACTGGAACTGAGGGAAAAAAATGATAAACCACAATTTTTAGTTTTTTCAGTTGACATTTTCGAGTGAGAGCCTCTGAAGACTTTTTATTTCTTTTCAAAAGCGTTGCACGTAGGTCCCAGAAGGTCTTTAGTTGGTTTCCCGTTGACTGTACGGTAGCGCAGCTCGTATTGAAAAAAAAAAATGAAAGTAAAACAAAATAGTAACTGAAAGTACGGGGAGGACGAGTTGCGTAAAAAATCTATTCTCTCGTTTTCTTTTTCATTTTTCTTTTTAACGTGCTGCGAGGGATGAAAAGGGTGCACGAGAGGCAGTAAACGCAATTCTAACGGGTTCTCTTTGTTCGCAACTTGTGGGGAAACGAGCACACATGCGCGATGAGAAAGAATTAAGAGAAAAGAAAAAAAAACGGGCGCCGAGAAAGGGCGAAGGGGGTTAAAAAAAGGAAAAGAAAAGGGTTGACAAGACTGGAGATCCAGCCGGAAAAATGTAGATTCTCGTCTACTCGCTCATAAATATGATTGACAAGACGTTTTTTTACAAATTTGTTTACGATTAATGTACGGAGTATTGAAAAAACTCGAAATCTACCATTTTTTTAATTTAAAAAACGTGTTTCGATTGAGAGGATTTTTAAAAATATCCTCAACGGAGAATAAATGAATGAGGAGTTGATGAGGAAACTTAATGGAACTATTTCTCTTAGTAGATTGAGGTGTCTAAACGAACACGCTACTGTCTCGGTGGTGTGCCCCACGTGCTCTAAATATAATTTTCTCGTTGAGAGTTCTCGCTCATCGTGATGGAATTCGGGGGTTCTCGAATAGTTCCTGTTTTGTCGTTCAAGCGATTTTCTTTTGAATTTCGTAAATTCAAGTTGATAAGATGTTTGAAATCGATAGAATTGAAGTGCATCGATTCATTAAAACGTAGAAAACGTGAATAATAATTAAAATTCGTGGAAATTCTCATTAAAAGTCACGAAAAAAGGACAATAAGAGACTGTTTCGAAAAAAATATAAAAGAGATAGTATTTTGAATGAAATTGTTTCTGAATGGTGTATTTTGTTAAGAACAGTCAATGTAGAGAAACGAGTCTCGGTTATTCAGTTGTTTAGGGATCTCGTTTTTCGCTCCGGTTAGTAGGAACTCTGGTTGGTCGAAAAATTACGAGATGAACGGGGATGGAAATGGCTTCTCTCGTTCTCGCTCTCTTTCTCTTGCAAGGCACCAACGGAAGAGAGATTTTGGCACGGAGCCATCAGCCGTGAGCACAAAGGTTCGTGAGTCATATACGTACGTATCAATTACTACGAAACAAAAAGGCGTTATTCGCGTGACTTTATGGTCTGAAAATTCAGTCGGTTACGCCCGTTTGTCGATTATCTAGTTTTGTATAGAGTCAGGCAGGCTGGTCGGTAGCGCTGTTTCTCCCTGCCTTGAAAATCTCCGAGTCTGTCGGGTCAACTCGTGGTCCGGTCGATGATGATGCTGCGTCTGGATGAGGAGCACAAATGTCTGCTCCATTCAAATTCGAAACGAATAATAAAGAAATAGATAATCGTTTGAAGAAGCCTTTTATTTATGGGCGCAGGAAGTTTTTAAATTTTAAGTAAACTTCGAAATTCCCATTAAAATCCATAGTTTGAGGTTGAAAAAACAATAGATGAAGAACAAATTTCGAGCAAATAAACTATCAGATAAATTGGGGAAGTGGAGAATAGAACGGATGCGTGGAATTTAGCTGGATAGCGGTACTCGAGACTTAGCGATACCAATGCTTAGCCAAGTATACTGTAACACTTGGTACGAGGATATTACGATGACCAACAGAAAGAGAGAGAGAGAGAGAGAGAGAGGGAGGGGGGGCACGTTGACGGGGTTTTTCTCTCTCTTGATGCGTGTCCTGACGTCACACTTCCGGTCAATCAAAAAGCATCAACGCGAGAAGGGTGGGGTGGGAAGGAGGGAGGACGAGGGATAAAGAGGATAAAAGGGAGAGGGGAGAGCACAAGCGTTTTTACCACAGAGTGACGCTGGTTCGAAGCGCACGAGATGCTTCTGCTCGAGTTGTTCGACGATGAGAAACGTTTTCAACTCATCCCAATCGTTTTACAAGAGTGTGTGGGTATTTATAGGTCATCCCATGTGAAACTTATCCAAGTGATGCTTTCACGATTTGATCATTGATTAATACAGGTTAAGCCAAATTGATCAAATTTCACACTTCCTGCTTTCAATCGGATGGAAAATTCGATGACATATCTATAACGTTTGATGTTTTAATGGGAGAATCTCAGAAAATAGCAAACATAGCAACGTCCAAATGCGACACGAGACGTTTTTGGTGATTAATTTAAAACAATTTCCGTTCGTTCACGTACGGCTTTGGATCAGTGTTTATATGCTAGAAAATTCCGTTGGTCGCACCAGTTTGACTAATCTATTTTTCTCTTATTCCCTTTGCCACCGATGCAGAGTGTGCGGCAGCAACGTTTGCACGTGCAAGAATAATAAAGCCAGTGTATTCACTTTGCTGACACTCGTGGGGATACATTGTGGGTCGTGGTTGTTGTCGTAAGAGACTGCGAGAGAAAGAGAGAGAGAGAGGGAGAGAGAACGAAGATTCGCTTTTGCTTCGTTGGAATCGAGCCGACGTAGGCTTAATTGAGCGTAATTCGTGGCTCATCTCAACGAACAGATCTACACGAGAGAAATATCGTCCTCTCTCTATCTCTCTCTCTCTCTCTATTCTTCTTCGTACGTTATACTTCGCCACATTGTTCTCAGACAGAAAGTTGCGACAAACTAAACAATTTTAATGATTCTTTTAAACTCGTCACAATTTTGACATCACACTGTTCTATTTTTTGTTTTCTGGTTAGAAGATAAATGTGAATTGAAATTATGCAATTCGAACTTCGATGAAACGGAGGCTGAATTTTGTTTTCCATCACAATTCATAATAATGATTTTCATTTGCATTAATATACAATCAAGTTTTCCACGACTATCGACGAATGAGGGAACACGAATTGTGAGCAAATCCAAATGTGCTTCCACCATTCTGTATATTTTGCCATGCTGACAGGAACCACCACGCTTCGAGCTGGCAAATTTGATTGTACATTCGAAAATGTGAGAGAATGGGCAGCAAAAAAATTCGAGTGGATATTCTCTCGCATTCGATATTCGTGTTCCAGAAATCAAAGTGATTGCCAATGGAATTAATTGAAGCTCGATGATCAATGCATAAAGAAATATCGACATTCACCAATGATGCGGAATTTTGTCGGAAATTTTTTCACGGGTTACCTTTTTAATAATAAAAATCATAATAATAATGATAACGAAAAGTGAGTGTTTTTTAAACTTTAAGTCGAAATCAAGATTTGAAAAAATGATTTTTCGCATTAAAATATGGATTATTACAAATCAATAGGTAACTGAACCCCGTCAATATGGTCTGTTTTTTTGTTGCTTTTTTTTCTCCATATTTTATGAAAACGTATTTTAGAAAGATAACTGGAAAACCGATTGCGCATCTGTGGGATCTCTCTGCACAATGGTCGTTCCACACAATTAGCTTCGTCATAACGTCCTTGAGAAAAATGCTTATTTTCTCTCTCTCTCTCTCTCTCGCTGTAGTGTATGTTCGACATGAAAACACCGACAATGTAAAAATAATCAAATCTTCGTAGCTCCGATCGGTAATGATCGAAAGAATTTTTTTAACTAAATGTAGAAAAATGCATAAAAAAGAATTTGTAGCAAAAGAAAAATCCTACAGCATGTTTCGGCTTAATAATTGACAACTAATTTGGTCATACACTGTCCATGACGTCACGATTCGAAGAGCTAAAGAAGCAGAAAGTGGGAGAGAGATTCAGCAGCAGCTGCAAAATAGTTTCTCCTGCGAGTGTTCGTTTTTTTTTTCCATCTCACATACAGTTGAATGGATTGACATACAACGCTGATGAAATAAAATGCATTTGCAAGAGACTTCGTTATTTAAGACTCGCGAGAAATCCTTTAATCGATTGGTCAGAAGTTTCTTTGGAACTAATCAAATATCAGGCTGTAATGAACCAACAATGGTTGACATCTTTGTAATTTCATTACATTTTTTTCTTTTATATTATACGGTATTATTGTTGTTATTATAAAATTAGTATGTCCGTCGTAGATGGAAGGAAAGAAGAGGCTCAAAGAATGAAAGTTGTACGAGTATTTGCGTGCGTTGGGTCGACACACTATGGAGTACGTGATGGACACACATGCACACTCACAAAAACATGCTCGTAAATATATACCCTCGACGATAATAATGCTGTGTACCGACTACGTTCCCATTTTATATTTCCTACCCATCGTCTCTGGTCGTTCTTACTCTCGCTTCTCTCTCTCTCTCTCTCTTTCTTGTCTTTTTTTCAGTGTCTCATTCTCGTCTGGATAGTACAAGGCTCTCCTCTCGCGTGAATGTCGAGAATCAGTAAAGTCGCGTGGATCGTGCTTGAATTATTCATTGAGCAAGTCTAGGAAGAATAATGAAAAGAAGAACGAGAAATAAAGAATAAAAAACAAAAAGCCTGGACGGAAAAAGAGTAAAGAAGGGCGAAAAAAGAAGGGAAGAAGAGAGCGATAGGTGTTTAAAGTTTCCTTACAGTTTTGCATCTAACTTTGTTCGGTAGGGTTCAGCAATTGGACACTTGGAGCAGTTTTTAAAAAATAAAACAAAAGAAGAAAGAATAGATTCAATTTTTTCCATTGGAAGAATGAAAATAATTATTTCAGGTTCCCTTAATTATGGAATAAGTATTTCCGAAAATTTTGACTTCAGTAAATGACCGAAAATAATTTAAAAAAATAAATGAATAACTTTTATCTCAGTTATGTTCGGTTAATTATCGAAGACTTCAATATAACTAGCGAATAAATCCAATAATATGAGCTGTTATGCTCTATAGTATGTAAAAACATATAAACTTTCGAGAAAAATGTTTATCACGAAGTTTAGAGAAATGAGCACATTTTCCGTATTCAATGCACAGAGCTTTCAATTCATATCGTGTTGTATCTCTGAAACTAAATGATCAAAATTTGTTATTTTTTAATACAAACTTCGTCATATGTTTGTATGTAATTGAGGGACAAAAGAAACGAAAAAGTCCGTAGATAAGTTTCGAAGTTATTCCGCGTAAAATGTGATTTGTTTTACTGCTTCCCATAAAAGAACTCGTGCAATCTTCGATTGCCAATATCTGATATACGGAACGATCCTCTTGAATTTTTCTACGTAATTTCATAAGAGTAGTGAAATTTTCCTTAAAATGAAGAAAATCTGTCTCGAACAACGCTCTATGGCGAGACTACTGTCTTTAACTTGAATGTGGCCAATCACTACGATCCTCGTTTTTAATTCGCGTGTAGTTTCTCTTTCTATCTTTGCGTTAGTGGATGATATTAAAGTATTCAAGGCTCGTACAGGCAGCAGCGACGGAAACAGAAGTCTCGAGTCTGGTGAGAATTGTGAAAGGACCAGAGGAGAAAGGAGGGGGTTCAAGTGTCGTTCAGCATTTGAAAACGGGCTTTATTTGAGATTCGAACACGCGATAAGAGATAAAGGTTCACGGTAGTGGATCTTCGATGAGAGGGAAAACGACATTATTCGCGTGACTTTTATTGATGGACAAGAACGAGGGAGAATAGTAAATATTTTCCTTATTATTCTTTTTTATTATCGTTCTATTTCCAAATATTCATCGAATGATTGAAATAATAAATTTTCCAATAAATCAATCGATGTAAACGAGTAGATTATTGAAATGAGAAAAAAAAAAATTCTGTCCAGATGTTTGTTACGACTCTCAAATCGTCACTACAAAAAATCCCATGTCCTAGGGTTCTATATTTTTTCTATACAAGCATATACGTGAATACATAAAGGTTTGACTCGTCCCTTGAGACCAAAGAGTCTTGTTCCCAAGGCAAGTAAGCGCGAAAGAAACGATCGCACAGCTGCCTCTGTTTCTCGCTTCCCATAGTACTTTTGATATAAAAATAAAACGATTATAGTACAACGCAAAAACTTGGGGAGCACAAAACACGTGTGAGAAATAAAAGAATAAGACGAGAAGGTTGTAAACCAAAACAAAAATAATAAAGTAATCCAAACTTTTCAAATGATAATTTACATGAAATTGAAGCAATTTTCCAGTTGTTTACAAACCACTAAATCATTCAAAAAAATAAACTAATATAGAAAATCGAATGAACCGGTTAATTCAGATGCAAGTTATTGTTATTATTTTTTCTTCGAAGTTATCAACAAATTTATTACAAATTTTCCGAAATTGAAAACGAATTCTTTTTTTTCTTTTAATGTTCCTATTTTTTCGAAATGAGGACGAGAACGGTTATTAAAAAGCTTGGTACACTCAAAGTGGGAAGCTCTTGACGCTCGAGCAAAAACAAGAGATTCACATACGTGTATGTGTTGAAAGAGATATAGAGATATACAGCGACATATGGAGGGTAAAGAGGGGTTTCGAAATATCTCATAAACTCACTTTTTATCCGGTAGCTTTAAACCACACGAGCTCTCGCCACAAAGCTGGAAGGGCTGAAAGTTTTAATAAACCACAAACTCTCTCGTTGTTGTACGACGCCAATAAGTTGTGTGGATTTTGCCTCTGTATCAGCCCCGAAGTTTGCCAAGAAATTGACAGAAGAGAAAAAGGAACTAAACTTGTGAATAGGGTTGATTTTTTTTTTTCCTAAATATGTATTTGACTTTAGAATGAAAAGTTACGTAAAGAATTCTTAAATGATTTCGATAATCCTGTTGAAAACGAAAAAAAAAAACAATTATTTCAACGGCTAAAAAAAACTAAAGTTCATTTTTAATCGAATTTAATGTGAAAGTTCATCAAGACTAAGATAATCCATTTTTTTTAGTATTTATGTATATTTTTAATTGACGAGGATAAACCGGAAGTAGATAGTTTTGGACGAGAGCTCGATGCTGTAAGGTAACAAATTGAAAATAATAATTAACAACGTAATAAAATATGGAGAAAGAGAGAGAGAGAGAGTGGGTGGAAGAACGACGAGGAAAGACTTTTGGAGACCTTCGCTTCTTGGTTAGGGGTGAAATCGCGTGTTCGACGTCGATTATGCCTGCGCTAACATGGAGGAAATAGTGAAGCCTATAGGTCTGTATAAGAAGCAGCCAGGGCCAGGGTGGACGAAGGAGAAACACGAACCGAGGAAAAAAGAACGAGTGAAGAAGAAAAGCAGTAGATACACGAGAGAAAATTGCTTCTTGCAAGCCTATCACTGTGCCAGAAAAATAATTGAAGGATTTCTTCTTCTCTGCTATATTATAACAAGGTCCCATGGTGAATGCTGTCAGAGCCTCATGGCTTTTAAGGATTAAATTTTGCATTTCGAACTTAATCGTATTTTTATATTCCTTAATAACTTCATTTTATCGTTTAAAAAAATGTCATACATCTTCAAATAGCCAATCACCGTGCTCTCATCTAAAATACAAATCTAAAGTGCTCGTCGGAACACTCGAACTGAACCACAAACGGTAACAGAAGACTTTCCACTTAAAACTCTCGGGATCCACTTTCGACTTGTTCCCTTTTATCCTGTGGGAGAAAATAAGTTTTCCAGCAGCGACGAGGGTTTGCGATAACGAAATAAAAATGCTGGTATCAGTCTTGCTGACGCACCCATATTTGTCTCTTTCGTTTTATAGTTTAGAAAGCTGTGCCTTGGCATGATAAACAAATGAATAACACGAAAGATGTCACAAAATTTGAAAATTTGAATTTTAAATTATTTATTAGATAAAAACAAAAGATTCCACGAAAAAATTCCAATGCTGTCTTGTGCAAATGGTTCCTTTCGAGGAACATCTATTCGGCGAAAATAATTATGGACCCAGAAGGCCAGACAAGACTGGTACATGAGCAAACTTTCGCTTCGACTACTTGAGAATAGTTAGAAAGAAAAAAAATGCAGCGAAGGATACTAGCCGAGTGTAAGACGAGAAATTGAGTCGATCCCTTGGCTCGGGACGAGACGCTTCGAGAGTTTTGATTAATGGGTCACGAATGACGAACGATTTAATAGGTGGGATCGGGTAATAACAGACAATCTATCTTGCTCACTCTTTGCGCGAATAACAGAAAGAAATAGTAGGAAAGAGAGAGAGAGGGAAATGAAAAAAAACGAAAAAATCCGAAACCCTGAAGAAATGAGATCATTCCAGTGTTTTTGAGTTTAAAAAAAACGTTCAAGGTGAAGATTCAAAATGAGCAAACAAATAAACTTAAAATTGGATTTGCAAAACGAAAGCATTCATTCAATTGATTTGTAGTTCTTATAAATAATTTATTCTAACGATGCATTCGAATGAAAAAATAAGAATTAATTCACAATTAATCCTATAACATCAGGAAACTTTATTCTCATAATTATTTATTTTATTCGTCACCGACAACGTTGCGTGCATGGCGGTCGGCGTTGGGTTTTAGTGAACACCAAAGTTAAGTAACTTTGGGCAAGGTCAATACTTGATTGAGCGACCGTTCAGCCACGTTACCGACTTGCGTATCAATCACTAAGTGGAAGGCAGTTATTCTGGGTTTCTTATAACGCGAACCAACTGAATTGAAACTCGGTAAAAAAAGAGTCAGCTGTTTCGGTAAGGTTTTGAACAGTTTTACAGTGGCCCTCGTGAAAATGCGATGCAGTTGTGCATTAGGAAAGAATAGCTGTGGGCAACACTTGGAGAGGTTTCACAGGAAAAGGAACAGGAACAGTGAAGTAGGGAAATTTGATGAAATGGGTTGATATAAACCGACAAATATATACTCAGGGACAATGGAAAATAATTTATTTATAACGACACGTATATATTTGTGTAAAAAAAAAAAATCGATAATAGTATCATGCGTAGGATATGAATGAGAGTGGTCTCTATAAATAAGAATAAAAGCAATCTCTCTTTTTCCCTGTCTCTATGCTTTCTATACTTGTCCCAAGGGATAGAATTTCGAGTTCGAGAATAATACGACATACGTAGACTCGTATAACGCATCCCTGGTTTAATATCAAAGAGACCCTTGGCCTGTAGTGTTCCACACAGATAAACTCGGTCTGATCATAGGGGAATAAGCCTTGGAAATACGGGCATTGTCTGTCTAATACAGCTACTCGCCACTCATGGCCAAATACATATTTACATGTTTGTGTTTGTGAGTTCCCGTGTGTGTACCTTAGCTAGTAAAATTTTCTACCAACATACAGAGTGTCCTGTTAATCACCTCAAGTACATAACCCTGTCTGTGTCCGCGTAAATACCTGGTGGTTAAAATAAACTATCCAAAAATAACCAGTCTTCGAAATTATCCAACGATTCCTAATTGGTCTCTCGAAATTATAGATCTTGAACCATTTGTACTCTAATTTTAAATACAGACTGATGAGAAATATCATTTCGATGTGTTCAAATGTTTATTACTCGATTATATCATCGGACACATTTTCTGTATTGTTTTTTTTTTGTTTTTTTTTTTTTTGTTAGACATTTGAAGAGAAGGCAATTTTTCTGAATTTCTGAGAGTGTTGATAGACTTAAAATTTTGTTAAAATGTTACCAGCTGTATCGATGTAGGTTTTCTATGATTTCTTTGGGTCCTCGTTCTAATACGGGGTTCGAGGGTTGAAAACATTATTTTGAAGATTATTATACGAAACAGAATTTAAAATAGAAGGAGATAATAGAATCTGGAAAAATACTTTGAGAGACCAGTCAAATGCTTGAAATTCCGGATAATTTTTGTTGTAACAGCAATTTTTCAGTTTTAAATCTCTTTTCATGTAATAAATACAGTTGGGCGTTCGGTCTTATTATTTTTAAATTCGACATAAATTCCGAGCCACCCTGTACATCGTCGTTAAATTAAAGCCCGCTATGCCGTCTCTGCCGCGACGCAGCAGCAGCAGCAACGAGGAAGAGGAGAAGGGGATGGTTTACCTGGCACGGATCGATCGAACGGAATAGATAAAACGGTGGCGAGGGTGAAGCCTGAGACAACTTGGAGCTAGAGCGATACGGAAAAGCTTGTTGAACATGGTTCTGAGAAGGAAAAAAAAAACAAAAATCGACCTGATAACATTAAGAGGGTTGGCCTGAATCAACATCGAATCGAGTGTGACTCCAAACATGAAGTTTAACGATAGAAATAATTGCGTAAACCTCAAAATCCATAACTCCTTCATTTCCATAAACAAAGACGGGAAAAAATAAAATAATAATCATTCAAATCCTCATTGTCAATTGAAACAAGAAAGCAGGAAAATTCTAACTCCTTGAAAAAAAAATTATAACGTGTAGCTAATCCACAAGATTATCTTTTTGAGGAAAAAAGCTTTGATGAGGAATGGGAAATCGAGTGAACTCACGAAATTATTTTTAGGGTGAAGGAAAGGCGGGGAGGGAGGTTAAGGAGGAGTGTGATGAGGGACAGATCCGAGGGGACGTTGGCATTGGCACTGAGCCCTGAGAATCTAATCCCGAGGCCAGAATGGTCCGAAGTCTGAGAGAGAGATAAAACGAGGCAGAGCTCAAAGGAGCGAGAGAGGGGAAGAGGAGGGGAGGGAGGGGGAGAGAGCAAGAATGCATTCTCGAATTCTCTGAGAATACCGAGACGACCGCGGATCTCGAAATTCGCTGAGGGTTATATCTCCTCATTGGATCCTGGTGGGAATCCGATGAGGATTCTCACCAGGATTAGACCAAGAGCATTTCCCGAACATGTATATATACGTATACATAACAGTGGCACACCCAGTCAGTGTGAATATTATCAGTTTGCAGTATTCGGCTAAACCGTAATAAACGCTTTCGGTCAGTTTGACAGCAATAACTTGCGGTTTTCAATTGAAAAATTCACATTCAATATAGAAAACAAATTCCGACATCATTTATGAGCGTATGGTTTCAACGATTATCAAAGTAGAGGAGCCTCAGCCGAGATCAATACTTGGTTGGGTGACCGCTCAGCCGTGCACCCGTGCTCGCGTATCATAATCGCTAAGCAATAAACAGTTTTTCTAAGTTTCTGATGGTTTCAACAGTTTCTTTGGGCCCTCGGGCAATGGCAGTAGGCAAAATTCTAAAGAGTTCGCACGGGAACCATGCGTAAGTAACGGGGATGGGCTCGTAAAGGTCCGCAAACGTGGATGCAGGAAAAATAAGAAAAAAAAAAGATGAATGTAAAGAAAATGCTGACTGATCGACATCTTTCTAATAAATTAATCGATAATAAAAGACAATTAAAAATGCGTGAAATACTGATTTCGAAACAAATTAGTGAGATAACGTTTTCTCGTTGTTGTCGTCGTCCAAAATCAGCAGATAACGATTCATCATTTACGACGACAAATTTGTCATGTTTTCATACTTCTCTAGTTTCGAGTGATTCTTACGTCGTTTTTCATATAAATACATAATGCTTGTACATAATCGAGTGTAGAGAATAGCGATACTGTATGACGAAAACGGTTGATAGGCGCATGCTTCGGTTATCGATTCTTGCTAACTTCAAAGTATGTGTTTCAATGTAGTATTTATACAAATATATGTATTGTCAGCGATAATAAACGCCTCGTAGTATATTGTAACGTAAATCGAAGCGTAAACTATATGCACACGGGACACCTCCATGTGTTCACCGCAATCTTCTCCAGAGGCATTTATATCGTATGGGACATTTCGAGTGGTTCGAGACAATGTTCGATTAATAAACAATGTTGAAGTTTACATCATTATAATGCAACGAAATTACTCTTTTTTTAATAGCAAAATAAAAAATTACCACCCAATCTTTGAAAAATATTTTTTGTTTCGAAACAATTACAAACGTACGGAAAACAGACTTGAATTTTGGGTGATTCTTGCTGAAGAGCATGTAAATTTTCACGAAAACAAAATTTTTTGTGGATTGTATAAAGTTTTATTTACTTTGCATGAATATTTACATTTTTTATGGTAAAAATCACCCAAAATTCCAGCTTGTCCGCCGTTCGTATAACTACGACAGTGATTTTTCATTTTTAATCCTCACTGTATGCATTTTCCCCCTTTATTTTAAAACGTCATGAAAAACTCACCGATACACCGTAACTAGGAGTGACTAATTGCGGAATTAAATTGTTCGCTCTTATCTGATTGATACTCACCTGAAACAAAAATAAAAAAGAAACATATTTATTAGTGTGTCAGTGCGTTTGGGCATATTTAACGAAATTTCATTGCTGTAAATAGTTTTAATTCATGAGAAAAGACGACGGAGATTTGCGAATTAAAGAAGGCAGATAAGAAATTAAAAAAAGAAATGTACCCTGGATGCAGAAAGGAAAAGCGAATGAAAAGAGGATTTCGTGTCTTCGCGAGCCGGGGATGATCCCTTCGAATAGCAAAGAAAATACGAGGAAGGCTATTTTTATACGAGTCGTTTTCTGTCAGTTTGACGTTTCGTGGAATTCGAGTCTCCGTTGTTGATAAAGACCAAAGTCAATGTATTTTAACAGAAAAACAAAATCCGAATTATCTTAATTTTTTTCTCTGGCAGAATCGCCTTCAAAGTCTCAAAAAAGTTTATTCAACTTTCGTAGAAAATCACTGTTTGTAAACTGTTGGCTCGACTATAAAAAATAAAACAGGAAATCTGGACAGAATTTTCAGTTTTTCCTCAAATACTGAACGAAAAAGAAAAATTTGTTCCCTCGGCTTGGTTGCTCCGACGCAAAACGCCTCGTATTTATGTGTGAACATATACGTAGACACACGTGGACGGACTTTAGTCGTAAATTTCATTCGCGTTTCAATATCGGGAGCGACGTAAATCCCATGCGCGCAACTGAATGGCTGCTTCGACTCGGAATAAGGGATGGAAAGATAGGCAGTTGCATGAATGAACGACAAAAAAATGTCAATCCATATTATTCGATGAAAAAACTTGTGTTGAGGGTCTAAAAAATTATCGATTATTATTACTATGATTATTGTTGGCGTAATGGTACTTTTCGATCCTTTGAATATATATTTCTTTGCAGTTTTAATTATCCGAAGAAATATAAAGATAAAGATTTCTTTTGCTGAGTAAAAAAACTTTTGATAAAAGGTCATATTTTCTTGGTAATAATTCGACAGTGAACAGTGACTTCGTTGTGAAACCGAGATACCGAAATAAAAAAAGATGCAAAGAAAGGATACACAGCCCAAGAAATGAACAAATGAAAAAAAATTGTCTTCGTTGAAAAGTAATGCTATTCGGAGGATAATATTAGTGGCAAATAACTCGTGAGTGAACAAACGAATTCATTGTGCGGATGAGACGATTTCAAAGAGAACGCGATCGAGAGAGACAGAGAGAAATGAAAGTTGGTCCAGATTGTTTCGTCTCCCCAATTTCATTGAGTTTGAGGCTCAATATTTATTTGTATGTGACTCACACAAAAATGCAAATAACTTACTACGTGGTGAATAATTATCAACAATGATCCAGTAAAATTAGCACAATTAGAAAGTTTAAAAACATTGTGAACAAAAAAGAATTTTCGTCGCGATCCAACGATGCAAACTTCAATACCATGGAAAAATTACGAAGTTGTGTAAAGTTTACGAGCAAATTGCGAAAATGTTCCAAGTGTATTTGCTGGGATATTATTAGTGATGATTTTTTTCGATTTAATAATAACGTAATAATGAAATATCCGAACGAAGATTAATGATTTTTTGAAGAATCCAATTTTAAGCACTATCGGATCAATGTGAAGGTTGTGTTTTAAGAATTTTGAATGAGGCTGTACGCAGCATTTCTTCATAGTCCGATAGCCCTTGATGACCCCACTCACGTTATCGTTACTCGCTCATTCCGCTCAATGGCCGACCCTCTTCTCTGCTCTTCTTCAGTCCCTCCTCCCTCGCCCTCCGTAACCAAACTTTTCATCTCGTATAACGTTTTCATTCGAAAGAAAAAGAGAGGAGCAAACACGGAGATCGAGCGTATACAGAAATAAAAATGTTTTCCTTCAACTCTTCACGATTTCGATATAAAATTCACTTGAAATTTTTTTAATGATCACAAATAAAGTATATTCAATACGTGTTCGAACTTCCGAACTAAAATAACTTCGTAGACACGATGGAAAAAGATAAAATGTCCATGAAGATGAAAAATAAATAAAAATAAACGATTTACCGATTGTTGTGCAAAGAGCAATGACAATTGACATCATAAAACAAAGATTGATCCACTTTAAAAATCATCGAGCGAACGGAAGATTGTGGAGTGAAAGAAAAGAACGAAAAAAAAATAAAGAAGAGAATTCGACTTTTGACTTACGAGAGACTGAGGTGACTTGTCGATAAAGTGAAAGCGAAGGGGTTTAAAGAAGAGTGTAAAATAGAAAGAGGCGAAGAGGAAAGAGGACGAATAAGAGGATAAGGTCGGTCCGCAACGTTAGACGGAATTCGGGAAAACCTTTCTCGGTATAAATTGCTTCGAGTCGTAGAAGAAAGAGAGAGAGGAAACGAAGGTCGTCAGACTCGAAAAGAGATAAGGCTTTCCGATAAATAGAAAAAAGGGCGTATGTCCTCTGACTCTATGTACAAAATCATGGCATGACGTCTTTAGCAGACTGTTCGAACTCGGTGTATCGTTAAAACGAAACCGAAAGTTACTTTTCCGAGTCTTTGCCTTTATCGGCTGTCGATCGTCTCAATTATATTGAACTTTTCGATTACCGGAACAAAAACCCTTTTACCACGTGTATTTTTTCACCCTTTTTTAAACCAAAATCAAGGATGTCAATAGCTTCTATAAGAAATTTCAGCTTACGCCAAAAATCCTCCACATCTATACAATTTTTTTTTTTTTTCGTGAAAATTATTTAAAAAGAAAATCGAGATTCCGCAGCCAGCAGACAGCGAAAATGGCCGCTGTATCCAGCATCCGAGCCGTATTCCCGGATGACTTAAAGAGAAGCTGCGACTCCGGGTGGTCGATCGATAAACTCCGCAGGCTCTCCTCTCTTTCTCTCGCCATTTTGTATTTCTAACCCCCCGAAAAAGAGCCTCCACATATTTAGGGATATTTGAAAACAATAATAAAACTAGCGCCAATAAAATGTAACTTGAAAGACATGAAAAACTCAACATTACGCATAATGTTTTCAAATCTGAAATAAATTTTACAAAAATGATAAACCGCGTTATTTATTTACGAGAAAAAAAACCAAAACCAAGTAGTTTCTGAAAATAAAAAAACGAAAAGATAATGGAGTTCTTGAAGAATTTGGAAATAGAGCACACGCTCGAGCAGAAATTCTTCACGATAATGACACGAATTTTCGTAAACGTATTCCAAGGCAGAGTGTCGAATTATTTCTCACGTTGAATTCGCTTTTTTATATTTCTTTTTCGCTCCATTACATGCTTGGTGAAAATGCACAAGGTGGAAAAACGAAATGAAAGGTTCGGGAGCTTTTAGAAGTCTTTTCGCGACTCGAAGGATGTCCCATAATAGACCTACATAGATATATATGAAGGAAAAATGGATTTCTTACGAGGGTGAGGTAAGAGTGGATTGAGAAAAATCGTTCAAGTCGTTTCGGGCATGTGCAACGCTGTTCACTGAGAAACGGAAGCTTTGAAAAGGATTTTTTATCCGATAGGATGGCAGAGACTCTGACGAGTAAGCTGATAAATTTTCTTCTCTTATCACATTATAAATAAATGTTAAAACGAAGCATACAAAAAAAAAATATATCAATGATAATAAGCAAAGTAGCTATTTCGAGAAGAATTTTTTTTTTTCAAATGCTGAACAGTTGGCAACTTTTTCTCGTGCGTATTAGAGGATCGAATTTAATCTCAAGTGGACGTGAGGCTTCGTCATTTCAACAGACAGATCCGACTCGAAAGGAGATGAGATTATGGGCGTACGATCTGAATACACAAACTGGAAGTAATTTCACGCCCGACGTGACATTCGTATCTGAATCTCGTTACGTACAACGTATATCTATTTTCCTCATATCTAGATCAACATTTTTTATTAAGGGGTCATGTTTGGTTAGAGTTGAGAAGAAAAAAACTATGTCCCATCGATTTTTCTTTATGAAAACGATGATTACGTGGTCTTGAATTTTTCTAAAATTGGGCCAGTGTCGAGGAAAGTCACTTTCTTCTTGTTCACGACCCCTTGGGCCATGAGGTCGAAAGCGGCAGGATTTTTTTATGATTTGATGGTGCTGTTACACAGAGATGGATAAACGTTGTAGGTTATATGATAATAATAAAAAGAAGGGCTCGTCCTTGAACGGAGGCAAGAAAGGATCGTAAATTTGCCAACGGTTTCGTTTCGCGAAGCTCCGGCATCGGGCGCTCTTCATAATAAACACGTACATGTGTACATGTGTCTGTTTGTGTGGCTGCGTGCACGAGGACTTTGTGGTTCTCATGTACGGTTCGAGCCCGGGGGCTAAACAGGGCAACATTTCAGGTCTAAAGAAGAGAAGAGGTCGAAAAGAGAAACAAGACAGTGAAGGGAGAGGGGGGGAGAGAGAGAGAGAGAAAAAGTTTGGCGTTTCTTCTCCACCATCTTGGTTTTACGGCGAGAGGATCGCGTGAGAAGACAACGAGAGCGATTTCGTTCATTCCTCTCGTACACATTTGCTTCATTCTCTTTATCTTGGAGCGAGCACTCGTTTTACTTCGTACGGTAAGAATAAAATGAAATAAAAACAACAGCAAAAAAGCCAGAACCAGCGAAATAAATCGCGTGGTTAAAACGACGAAAGCTTCGAGAGATCGAAACGTTTTCAACATTTTCAAACACCTTGGAGTTTGTTTCGTTCAAATGTAACAACAATTCATTCATCGTGCGATTATTTCCAAACGTTTTTCGCAAAATTACAAAACTAAACGAAAAAAATGGTGGCGACTCTGAACAGAATTCGGAAAATCTAAATTCATTTTATTTCGATAGTTTCCCTCAGGAATTATGCAATTTCTTTATTCTCAATGATTTCCTGATTAAATTCAATTCCCCGAGGGAATGGATTTAGAAGTAAACCCGGAAAAAATCGTATGAAAGCAACTTTATCTGCGAACGACAGCTCGATAGCGAACCATTCGAACGAGATAAATTTTTAACTGCATGGATTTTGAAGAGTTCGTAAAAAAATTCATCTATTTTTTTTAGACCGAGCAGCTGTTTACGGATGCGGAAGGCGCGGAACGTTGAGTCGCTTACGCGCGTGTGCTTGTGTGTGTCATGCATATATGTATATCGGAAGCGTTATGGCATTATATGCAGATATATTCGCCGGAAAAGAAAGGGAACGATCGAGGCGTGACCCGACAGTAAAACTGTGCGTATTTACAGTACGGCCTAATGTAATTCATTTAGTTGCATTTCTTTACCTCACACTTGAATAAATAGAGAAATAGATAATTGTACGTGTTGAGAATAATTGAAAAAACATTAAGCTGCGAATGAATAATCGAGGTAGTTGAAAATATACGACGTTTAAGTCTGCAGCATCGTTCTAATGCAATGAAGTTCCGCTATTTTAGTACCAGAGCCAATAATTTACATCTAATTATTGTCTACGATGTTTAAAGAAACTTTTTTCGGATTCGAGAACTCAATCTACTGTAAAAATTGACAGATGCGACCAATTTACTTAACAATCAACACAAAGAACATAGTTTTCGTTGCATATCAACGATATAAATTTTAATGTTTCTATAAATAATTTTTCGAACCAATTATTATGATCTAACTTCCGAAATAAGTTTTTTAATTATCTTAAACGAACATTCCGGGTGAATTCGTGGCTTTGGTGTAAAAAAAAAAAGATATTCATTGTATTTCCACGATGTACCAAAATGATGAGAATATTTTAATTTAAAAAAACTATTCCACAGTTTATATAAAAAATTATTACAAATAATTCCAAAATACATTCGTGGATTTTCATAAAACAAATTGTCAGGACACGAACTGAGTTTAATTGATATAAACAATCCTGTCAATCCAAACAAAATATGTAGTAAATAACAGCAAAAAAATTGCATTACAAATTAATATAAAAATAATCTTACTCGAAGAAAAATCGACCAATAAATCAACAATCAAAACTTCGAATATGTATTTAAATGAAAAGTCAAGCTGAAGATGACAATTGTAAAGAGTTTCCCGCCTTTTTTGCCTGCCGGACTACAGCGATAAAAGCATATGTCAACTAACCCGTTTGCCTGCTAGTAATTGTATTCTCTTCTAATTCTTCTTTGTTCATATCTGCGTAATATCTGCTTCACTTGAGATTTCGTGGTTGGTTGAGAGTCGTATAGACATCGAGGACACGGAGGAAGAGAGAGAGAGAGAGAGAGAGAGAGAGAGAGAGAGAGAAGAATGAAGGAAAGAGAGTGAAGGGGCAAAGGCAGCGTAACTAGTCGAGAGAGTAGGGAGAACAACGCACCGTCGTGTGTGCTGTTGAAAAAAGAGCGCGAGGTGTACAGGAAAAAGCACGTGGTCGAAGAATTCCTTGCTGATAGACTCGTCCAAATAAAATAGAAAATAATCTATACGCTTGATGATAATACACACGACGTGAAGAAAAAAAACAGCCGACATTATATAAAAGAAAAAAACACGATAGAGACGAGTACGAGGAAAAAAAAGAAAACATATGGATTGGTTGCACGTGGAAGTGCTGTCGTAGAGTGGGGATAAATAAGTAAAATGTATGTAGGTCCGGTAAAGCGAAGCTCGCAGTGGCAAAGACTCACGAAAGGTCGAGCGGATGTTGCGGAGGCGATAGAATTCGCGTTTGCCCAATCGTATAAATAAACACTGTACTACGAATGAACATTTATTTATTTTTTATTTTTCAAACAAGTCGTTTTACAGACTTTAACCACATGCGAGTAATTGATTAGTGTTCTCGGTGACTCTAAAGTAATAAAAATAGAAAAAACAACAGCCTCTAGAAAAATGACATGCACTGTTACGAAACTGTAAATAAAAATATCGAAACTTAGATTTTCGTTGCTTTGGAAAAATTGTCGTATGTACCAAGAGGAAGATGAAATTGAGCACCACGGAGAGCGGGGGATAAAGGAAAAACGTTGGGTGAGACGTTGCCGCCGAGAGTGTCCCCCACCCCCCTCCCCGGATGAAAGGAAAGGTCAGCTTTATATTGTGTGCGAAATTCAATCCCACCGAGAGTCTTCTCTCTATACCTGGGTCCGGGCCAAAGGGACTTTCCTTCCTTTCGGATTTAATAGCAAGTATTATGCGGCACATGCGGAGCCTTTTACACAATAAATAATAATAATAATAACAACAACAGTAATAATAATATACAAAGTGAGGCATAGACCATTCATCCTATCCTTTTTCGTGTCCCTTGTTTTCTTCCTCTTGATCTAGACTTAAAATTTTATTTTTCGTTCGGTCTGTCCAAATTCCCAAGCCGATTATTTTGTACCTGAGTCTCTCACGTGATCCCCGGAGAATTCCCTATTGCCCCAAATTGTTTTCGTTTACAAATTCAAAATGCTTACAAGCTTCGTTCTTCTTATTTCCCTGAATAATTTTATGCATTTGTATTTTCTCTTAAATGTACATACGCACGACAGTAGTTTACGAATATATTCAATACGAATATTTTAACAGCGACTGACAGATCGTTTGCAATCGTAGAAAGAAAGAAAAACATGTGATGGAATAAAATTGTCATTGCCACCCATTTATTTCGTGTGAAACACGTGCTAGTGGCTGCCCAGAGCAACGTGCATTGAAAACAATGAAGAAGAAAAAAGGAATGAAAAGTATTCGTAAATCTGGTTATGTCGAGTCGTCTCAAAAAGTGAATCTCTCTAAAACAGTGCGAATGACGAATGAAAAGATAATGAAAATCGGTCGGACGCACACGTTGTCATTCCGACATTCGTCGACGAATCGTATGGTACATATGCGTATGCAATTGAAAGGGGGAATCGTTGGACACTCTATACGCGAAGAATCGTGTGCGAGAAGAGAAGGCGACGAAGGGAGGAGGAGGAGGAGGAGGGGGAAGGGAAGGGGGGAGTCGCAATGACAATGGCGAATCCGTGTTTGAAAATATCGACGTCGCCGTCGTCGTAGTCAGTGCGGGCAACCGACGTCCGCCTCGTTGCGGGCGTCGCGACGCCGCATCAAATACATTTTCGTCAAACATAACCTCGAAATTGAATGAAAAAATTGCAAATATGCTTCTCACTATGATTTGGTAAATGCGAAATGAGTGAATAATGATGAACCCAATTTTTACACAGTTTATGCCGAACCAGTAACAGTATGTAACTGTTTGAAAGAGGAAAAAAAAATAAAGGCTCTAACCACGGGAAATAGAATCGTACGATTTCATTAATAAACTCAGTGGGAAATATGATTTACAAAAATGCTTTAGATTCGTGGTAAACAAAGAGATTACCAACACATTCATACACGATTGTCTGACTCTCGTGGTTTTGTTTTTTTTTTCTCGATTCCCTCGACTCTGGCTAATAATTCTCTAGCAGACGTTCACGCGCGTTTTGGTATTCAAATGGAAATGCCAAGTACTGGCTGCATGTAGAGAAAGAGTTCTTTTTTTTTGTTTTACTTCCAAAGTGAAAAAAAAATATATTCAATCGATTTCTGACGCACATGGACTGTGGGCAATTGATTTTTAAATATGAAGACAAAAGAGACAAAATTTAATGTCATGAAAATATTAATATCCCGATTGAAATTGTCATGAAATTACGCGCACATAGCACACGGGAGGGACGAAGGATGAGAGAACGAGAGAGAGAGAGAGAGAGAGAGAGAAAAGGCGAGTGTTCGACCGGGCTAAAATAGCCTCGTGTGGTCTTCGACCCGACGCCCGACGTCGAGAAAGCCGAGGACGCTACGAGTTTCTCCCTTTTCTCTTTCTCTCGCTCTTTGCAATTTTGCCGCCCATTTTTCGGCGTAGGCAATATAATCGAAAACAAAAAAAATTATGAAAATTGAACGATATTTAGAGGTTAAAGTGGAACTTACAGGGTAGTACATCCCTTGCGGTGGAAGGAAGAACGCCCCAGAGCCCCACAGTTTGAGGCCGTTTTGCTCCACCGTTGTGCGAGATAAATTACGAATCCAAAGATCCGTGGTATTTTTTTCACCTCCCCCCCACACACAACGAAAATGCCCTCTTTGTTTTTTCTCCTTTGGTTAACAACTTTTTAAAATTCTTCTTTGAAAAATCCCAATCTCCCGATTAAAATCAACAAGCTATTGATAACAATAATAAATATATTTTATATTTGCGGGAGAGCCTCGTGAGAGAGAGAGAGAGTGTGTGTGTGGTACAAAAAATTGAGAGACACGGTCTCGAACCGTAATGTTGTTTCTTCTTTCTTGGGTCAGAAGTTTCGGCTTTCGGCGCGTTGATGGGATCGAGGACAAACGATATTGTCCGAGCGAACGAGAAAGTGATTTTTTTTCCACCAGCTTTACGTTATAAAAAAAAAAATGTTTTTTTTCAGTCTACAATCGCGAGATTGATCTCCCTCTGTTCGAGCCTCGAGGTCAAAACAACAACAGTGGGAAACGAAGAAACGAAAAAACCCGTTTCAACACTTTTTTTTTAATATTTTAAAGCACACGCGCGCACACACAAGCAAACAAACGAATATAAAAAAAAACGTAACGTTTACTCTTGCAGAATTAATTATTCTTTCACATTCGCGATCAATTTGTGACAATCCGGTACTCTTTCTCTATTTAATATTATTTTTTTTCCACCGTTTCGATGACTTTTGTAAACGGTAAACACAAAGACTGAAAACCACGTTTTCGCGACTTGGCCGATTATCCCCCGGCACTACAAAACACACTTTAGTCTTAGTTCTCTTTTATTACGTGATTTTATTCCGTCACGTTGTAAAGAATCTCTCGCATTCGAATAATCGTTATTATTTTAGAGAGCGTATTATTGTAGGACAAGAAAACAAAAAGCCGAGACAGAATAGTGCCAAAAAAAGCACTTTGTTGAGAATTATAAATATAAAGACATATAGACGAGAGAGACCGCCACAGTGCGTGGTCTCCTTGCGACTGAGGGACTAGGAACACGGAACGGCTGGGAACGGACGACGCCACCGGTTCTCTTTCTCTCTCCCACACACATTTCTTTCCCCTCTTCTTTCTCGTGCTTCGCGCTGGCGCGCTTTGCTCTGGGCTCTCCAGCGCGCAACTACGGCGCGCAGACACAGCGCCGCTTCTCGAACAGCGGCCATCTTTGATATCAATGCGCGCCGGGAAGAGTAATACTCGCGACGGAAGACGAGCACTTTCTCGCTCGCACTCACGTTTCAAAGGTTACCACCTCCACCTCTTGAGCGTTTGAGCCTCTCGAGTTAGAGCGCGCTCGTCAATTCTCATTGTTTGAATTTATCATTCAAACAATTCGTCTCCAATCTTTTACGAATACATTATGTTTTCACTCGCTTCTTCTCATTCTCTTCGTTATTCTATTATTTTAATTAATTTCATCGGAACATTTTTTTAAATCGTCAAACGCAATGTTTACTTTTATTCAATTCACGTTATTTTTTATTTTCAATCCAATTTCTCATCGAACCAAATTTCAAAAATCATGTGTCCCATAAAATAAAATAAATGTCAAATTATTCAGCCAATATACAACAATCTGAATAAATTTATTCGAATTCTATTCGCAAAAAAGCTTTTCTGTTGACCAAATTTTCATTAAGCTTCGCTCTAAAATTGATCATTTTGGTAATTAGATTTCATCGCAATATATACATCCATATGATTCAATAATTTTGTTGTATGTTTCGATACCTAAAAGTTTTATCAACAGATATGACGACTGCAGTGAACCAGAGTGTAAACGCTATCGTATTTCTCATGATAAAGACTTGATGAAAAAAAAAATTGTTTAAACTCATTCTTTATAGTTGAAACGCCGTTGAATAGAGAGGACAAAATATTTGGTGAAATCCATTCTGTGTAGTTGAAATATTGTTAAATTCAGGGAAATGAAATTCATCTGATATTTGTGTTGCATTTTGAATGCTTTTTAATTTTTTTTTAAAGCAAGAAACAAGGTTAGAGAAAACAGGATTTGTTTGGAAAGTTTAATTGATAAAACGAAGTTATTGTCGAAACGAAATTTGATGGTGGGAAAAGGGCAGTCACGAAATTAACGTCAAGTGGGTCTCGGCGAGATCTAATCCTGGCTCTGGCCACGAGGTCTCTGTGGCTCACTCGGACACAGTGAACCCACGAGTAGGGGTGGAAAGAAAAAAAAACACAATGAAAAAACGAAATGATTTTTCTTTTTGTGGCTAAGGAGTATGATTCCTGCGTATGACGATCTGTAAATCCGAGTTAAGGCTAAATAAGAGCGAGATAAAAAATGAATGGGAAGAAGACACTGAGCGGAAGATGAGCGTCACGTGGCTCTAATGGATAAACCAGCTGACACCAGGATTCTTTCATTTTTATTATTAAAAACGATCTAACCCTCATATGTATTTGAGCCCTCATCCAATACCACTCAAAACTACGTTATTATTCTCGTTGTTAGGATCAACACGTATGCAAAGAATGAACAAAAAAACGTTGAAGAAAATATCAATTTTAAATTGGAATAAAAACGATAGCCCGAAAAGAATGTTCGGATAGATTGAGAAGCTTTCGAATGTTTTATTTTCCATGAAAAATCTGCTCTTTTCGCTAATTTTTGATGCTCCAGTTAAAAGTAATAAATTTGTTCGTTCAAAAGTGTTACGGACACAAAAGTCATTCGTGAAGGTCCTGGAAGGGCTGTACGTGACCTCTATCATCGTTCGAATGTGTTTTTTTTTTCGTTTGCATTTTACGAAAGAAAATTGAAGAGAAATTGATGAAAAAAAATCATTTTTTCAACATTTCGACCTTCGTTTCTTTCAAATTGTCATCATGAGACGATTATCGTATTTCCTCGCCTCATTTATTATTCAAATCAATCATTACACAAAGTTTGATCAAACATTGGAATAGATGAAGACATTTTTTTAAGTCTGTTTAGCTATTAACGAGTTTTCTTTTAGTTTCACGCTTTCTGAGAGCAATATCTCAATAAAAACGAGGCACGTACGATAGAAGAAGGATGTCCGTTACACGATATATCGTTTAATGTATCGAAATACGTGATAGGGAATTCTAGGCACGCACGTGCGTTTTGCTCTGTTCGAAAAATTCTCTATTTTTTCTTTTCATTTTATCGCGAAAGTAGAAGAAAAAAAAACCCATTGCACAATACAAATGTGTATACAATTTTGTACAAATTTTCGAAAGTTCGCCAAACACTATTCCTCGTCATTATTTTTACTTCAGATTCTTCAAGTGATATTTGCCATTTTTTTAAATGCATGTGCTGGCTCTGATGCATTGGAAAGAGGAAGGGGCAAAAAAAGGGGATGATCTTATTTTTAGAACCCCTCGAGAGTGAAAAGAGAGAGAAAGAGAGAAGGAGAGAAAGAGAGACAAGGAGAAAGGGAGGTAGGAAACGAGCGTGAGCGAGAAGCAGTTTCAGGGGGCAACGCGAACGTCACAGCTGCGTCGCACATGCGCTTCAAATTTCCAAGAGACGCCATTCAGCATCCAGTGAGAAATACAACTGAGAGTTGAGCCTTAACAGGACGTATGATGACGAAAATGCAACTTTTGCTCACCTTGCAACGCCCTCGTACATTTTTCGCTCACTTCGTCTTGCTTGCACTTGGAAAAAGATGATTTTTACCCTACAAGCACGACGCTATGAATCTTTGATCCGCGACCTTACGTAAGGGATAAATATAGAAGAATGAAAAAAACGTGATAAAATAAGAACAAGAAAATAGTCCTGAAATAAAGACCATCTATAAAAATCGTATTCCCTCAATTGCCATTTCTCATAAGAAATATTTATTTATGTGACGTAAATAAAAAACAGACGAGACACTGTCCTACTTTGTAATATTTACTAATTCAGTTTAAAACGACCTCAAACGAAAATCAAGAAAACACAAGTTGTTCGAAATCTTTGTTATTTAATGATAATAATAGTTTAAGGAACTTGGATCAGGTATTAAAAAATTGTGCATGGTTTTGTGAGGCTTTATGAGTACGTAGACGTTCCATGGCGAAACTCACGAGATCGAAGGAGCAAAATGGAGGAGAAGAGAAGGAGGGAGTGAGGGTTAGTTATACAGGACAGGGGATATTCTCGTAATCTTGTGAAATCGCGTGCTGTACAGGTTATATGGAGAATGGAACAACAAGAGGGAATAGGGGCTGGAAAAGCGAGACACACGTACATTACGAAAACGTTGAAGATCCTATAGATATACAAACACGAATATAGGATCTTTTATGTAAAATAATATCGACGTTTATGTTGAAAAGTGTGAGATACGTTGTGGAATATTATTCATTACGATATTGAAAGCTTCGTGATAAAATAAAAGAGGATATTTTTCATGAAAGTGTCATTAATTTTTATCAATTTATATTTTTACGATCATTGATGCAAATTTCACGAAAATTGTAAAAATCTCATTCGAAACACTGACCAATTCTTTGTTTAAATAATTTTTTATGCACAAAGACGAAATACTGGAGAATTAAAAAAAAAATGTTTGGATTATCGAAAATAATGAATTTTAACGAAATCGCCCATACGTGGAAGAAGGATGAAAATTCGAGGGAGAGGGGCGCTGGTACAGAGTTAGATAGGGTGAGATCACGTCGAGGCGTTACCATGGAGACACATTGAGTAGTACGAGTAGTACTTTGCTTCGGTCTCATGTCCAAGTGAGCCATTTCAATGAGAAATACTCACGTGAACAAAAAAAAACATTGTCGATCTCTTGAGAATAAACAAATTAGCTTGATTTAATTTTAGTATTTGTACTTATTTGACAAAATTACTTAAGAATTGTAGTTGCCAATCGGACGTGAGATACCGGGTCGCAATGACCCAGAATTTTTTTCATTTCGAAAATAAAATGTATCCACTTGATCGAATAATTTTTAACGAAATTCCTCATGAGTACATACTTGGATATTAATCAAAAAAATATTGAAAAGTTTATAAAATCAATGATTTTTTTATAGTAATTTGGAATTTTTTTGGAAACGCTGTTATTAATTTCTTTTAAACTATTCAATTTGATATTTTCTCAATTTTTATGATCCAAATATGTCAAGAAATGTTCAACACATACTTTTCATTTTTTTTCAATAAAAACCGCCCGGAAGGCTGCTAATAATTGACCGACGAAGTACGCTCCGGGTCAAATTGACCCCGTGTATCGACAGTTAAATTTGCCCATGTCTTAAATTTTGTAAATACATTTTTTTAAATTTATTTTCGCGAGGGAAATAAATGATAAAAATTTATAAAGAAGAGGATCGAATAAGGATGTGACGAACGAAAGCTTAGCTGGTGGAAAGAGCGGAGGATGGCTGGAGGTTGTGACTGACTCTTGACTCTCGAAAGTTTAATGCGCCGGAAGGGTTACACGCTAGTTCGCGCTACTTCTCGTTACGGCATTAACGAGAGTGACGTTCCTCTCGTCGTATAATGACGAGAGAACGATAATTGGTGTGGGAGCAATGCAGATCTCGAAATTTTCAGGCTACACTTGTTTCACATTTAAGAAGATTGCAAACACGCTTTTTCTTAGTTAGCCCAACATTTTGTTCGACCAGCACTTCAAAACATTCAGCGACGCTTGACATTTTACAGGAATTCATTCCCAAATATTACGAATTCAAAAATGTATTGCTAAGTTGTTGAATTTCCAAATACAACAAAATGACAAGCATGCGCAAAAATACGAGAGAATTAAACTCACTTTTCGTGTACAAAGCGTTGGTAAAAAGTTAATACAGTGAAAAAATGTTGTTTCGGAAAAAAGTCGATTCCGAGCCATGAAAAATGTAACTGCATCAATTTTTCATCGTCGTCAACATTTTCTTGTTCCCCATCGCCATTTTTCCCTGGCGAAACCGCTTAAGGATTGAAATCTGTGCTATTTTGTTTTAATACTCAATAACTGACGTATTTTTCGATACAAAAATACGTCTAAAATTGGAAAACTGCTTACGTGGTTTACTGTAAATATTTACAAGTTTTGAACTACCGGAGATAAAAAAAAAAATCGTATTTCTTCGTAGGAAGGAAATTCAGAGCAATGTAAATAGATAAATAAAAATACATCTGTATAAGAAATTAGAATATCTATGTAAAGCGTGTTTGTGTGTGTTGTATACATAACATGGTGAGATTTGCAGCTGAGAGCTTTTCTGGCGAACTCAAGAAGAGCATCACGTGAAGAAATTCGAGAGACGAAAAGAGAGAGAGAGAGTACGTTCGTATCTGTATATTTTTTCTTATGAGAATTCTGGTTGCTACCGGCTGTCCGAGAATACGCAACGAACCACCGTACAATTCAGCTACCAGCCGAGCGTAAGAATTTACGAGGGTTGCCTCCTCGTCGAAACGAAAACCGTAGCAGCAGCCCACAGAACCTCTTGTCCTTGTATACATTATCCATATGCTCTTATGTATACGAAGAAAAACGTTAAGAGACAGAAAAAAGATACGGTGAAAATGCTGACCGAAGTGCAAAAGTAGAACGTGAATATTTGAGGAAAAAGTAAATCAGGGAATAAGAAAATTCGCTGGAAATTAATGAGCTCCGTCAAATATTTTGACCAAGTGTAGAACAACGGAACTGGAATATCAACAAATTTTTGACAATCTTGGACGATATTACGATGAGAAAACGAAAGAAATAAAAAATGTGGACGAAAAACGTGCAGCTTGGACAGTAGCACGACCAGAGGCTGTTTATGAGCAGAAAGGGAGGAGGGGCGTCGTTACTCGGCTTGTTTATTAGGAAATATAAAAAGCTGTTGACGTTGGTGTACGGGTGCGTGGGTTTAACCTGCCTCGATTACTTACAGACTGACAATAAGGAAAACCACGTGCGAACGACACTGCTTCGTCGCCGTCGGTTGGAAACATCGAAAAATAAGCGTAAGAAAGTTCGTTCGATCGACGATATAATAACAATCGGTAAAAGCACAACTCTGTATAAATTTATTGATACTGTGGAGCTCGGTAATGTTGAGTTCCGAAAATGTACCTGATGCTGTAAACTCAAGTCTGCTGGACAGGTTGCAGTGGCGCCCTCTCGCGGAGATCAGCAGCGAAATGCGTCGCGAGAGCAGCGCCATCTGTCGTCGACTCGGTCTCGAGCAGCGCCATCTGTTGTCGACTCGGTCTTGAGCAGCGTCTCGGAGCGCCAGACAAGATCAACAAGTAGCGCTCTCGGACGGTCAACTCAGAAACTATGCCGTGAAAACAACTGTTGATGAAATTCGAATATTTTGAAGAAAAAATATTCACGATGGAATATTTCTCCTACTCTAATAAAATGTATTGGTCATTAACAATAATATTATTAGAGCTGGCAATATTTTATGGTTACGAATTTCGCGTTGACTCAGCTTCGTAATGAAAAAAATTTCGAACGATTTCCGAAAATTAAAATTACTTTCGAATTACGTTTGAAAATATTCATTTCGAAGTGATGCAAACACGAAAATATTAATCGATTCGGAATTTCGAAGTATTTTACGATGATTCTGAAAAAAGTGGGATTAAGATGCTGCGGGAAAATTTGGATATAAGAAGAACTGCAAAACGACGGGAAATTTTCGCCATTCGCTTCTGCCGTTTTTTTCTTTCTTTTTTTAAGGTAATCATCGACACGTACCCATATTTCGCGGTCCAAATCGTCCCATTCGTGGACCAGTTCCTCTTTCATCCAAATATTGCGAATTTGTGTGCCTTTCGGCATCGTTACTTTCGACATTTTTTTGGGAGTTTATTTCGAAACAATGAGGACCAACCTATCGTTCCGAAATCAGGTAAACTACTGACTGGACTGGTACAGCTTGACTCTGGTTGTGTCTATTGTTATTGTTACTGACCAGTACGACGCGGCGTCCATGCGCGAAACTATGCGCAGTACAGCATAAGTTGAGCAACGCAACATTTCGCGGTCCAAATCGTCCCATTCGTGGACCAGTTCCTCTTTCATCCAAATATTGCGAATTTGTGTGCCTTTCGCCATCCTTACTTTTGACATTTTTTTGGGAGTTTATTCCGGAACAATGAGGACCGACCTATCGTTCCGAAATCAGGTAAACAACTGACTGGTACAGCTTGACTCTGGTTGTGTCTATTGTTATTGTTACTGACCAGTAGGACGCGGCGTCTATGCGCGAAACTATGCGCAGTACAGAATAAGTTGAGCAACGCAGCGTCTCAATATTCACCGCAATATTAAACTCATTTTGATTTGTTTCAAGCATTTTATTCGCTCGAAATAATCGATGCATTAATTATTGACGATTGAATAACGAAATAATGAACAAACGGAAATCGCTGAGTCGGAAAAAATTGAGTCTCTACATAAATGGGGGGCAAAACGGACAGACAGAATAACCGTGAATTCGAATAAAAGCGTTGCAAGCTTTCGGAATTTGGGAATTCATGGGAGATGAGTGTTTCAAGTTATTTTTTTTCGCGAACAGCCCCTTTCTTGGACGCAGAAGCAGGACACGCTACAATCGTTTGGACAAATTCGACCGGACCGTGGGCAAAAAAATCGCAAAACCAATAATTGGTGTCCACGCTGAACAAACTTCGGAAACTTTGGCTCGATGGGGTGAACTCGAAGAACATCAAATCTTCTTTCTGGTGAGTGACAAAATCGAAAACCGTACTGTCATAATTAAACAGCAATAATTGTTATTCTTACGTGATAATAACAACGATACGTGAGTGAAAATACACACAAAGATCAGAGTATCTTTGGTAAAAATGTGAGACAATTTCTAACAGGGAACCGAAGCCTAGCCTTGACAATAAAATCAAAACTGTGAAAGAAAAAATAACCTCTAAAAAATCACGGTAACGAAAAATCAGCTGCTCGTCATATTTTTCCACGTGTTATCGTCGATATTTTTTTCGAGCATCCGTTGACTTCTCGTTTCTATTTTTGCGAGGGAATGTCACGTAATCTCCGCAAAGTACCGTATGAATTTAGACGATTTTCGAGGTTATATTTTTTTTCTAGAAGTCCAATAACTTGACTCGATATTTTTCTATGAAAATCGAATGTATTTTTACTTCACGGTACAAAAATATCTCGTTGTAAATGATATAAATTCGTGAAAGGAATACTTTAAGGTTGATGTAAACAAAGTTTAAAAAAAGTTCTCTTTCGAGAAGTAATAAATGAGTTTACAGTCTTGAATGGTCTGTACAACTCTTGTAACATTTTCAACGACTAAATTGAATCGCAACAACGTCGAATTATCCGAAACTCGTTCGATTGATTCTCTCATCGGTTTTTCAACTCCTTCAAATTAAATACTTTCTCTCGGTTCGTCATTACTTATCGATAAGTCGAACTACTAGTTAATTGTTCTGCTCACTACTATTTCCAATTAATTAATCAATTGCTCCTCCGTTAAGTGGTACAATATATATATTTTTTCTTTTTACTTTGTCGTCTCTGCTATCGTTTCGCAATTTTTATACAAATTGATTGGGATTTTTTTGTCTTTTTTTTCACGATTTAATTTAAAATCGAGAAAATACCGGGCCATCTACACTTTCGATTATTTGTCATACAAACGTTCGTAATGTTCGTGTCGAGGGTGAAAGAAAGAGAAATAAAAAAACAGGAGATTGACAAACCTCAGGAGAAAACGAATCATTGCTACGAGACGTTTTCTCGACAAATATTGTCCCGAGAAAATCGAAACTGCTCGACTCTTTTATTTCTTTTTCACGTTTCCGCTTTTTTTTCTCTCCTCGGCTTCTTTCGGACGAATGAAATGGGGAAAAAAACATCCTCTGGTAATTTTCACTAGCGTGTACATTTTCTCACTTCTCAATATGAACCTTTCGTTCCTCGACCACTACTTTCATTTCGAGCTTTACTTTTACGACATCCTTAAACCTCGACCGCTCTATCCCCTTGTCTGCACCGTTTCGCCGCCATTTTTCCAATCCCACGAGCTTTTTTGGCCTCTTCCAATCTCGATAAATCGCAAAAAAAAAAACATGTCCCGAACTTGAGCCTCGTACAACCTCAAATTTGGATCAACGGTTTCGTGCCACACTGGGTCATTTTGACCCAGACTTATTTTTCGGTGATAATTAATCCCACCGCAGAAAACTAAATCATTTCTTGTTAAAAAAACATTAAAAAACCATTTTTGTAAATTTCGTTATAGCAGCAGTATTTTTTTTCGAAAAATATCAACTTTCGCGAGTGCATCATCGTTTATTACTTCCAATAACATGATAAATAGAAAGAATAATGAATTTTTAAAGTAAAAAGCTCAATTGTTCAGAGTCAAAGTTTCCAATAATTTTTCTAAACTAATAATTTTGAGATCCCGGGTCACATTGACCCAGTCCAGTCAATGCAGTGGCTAAATGTAAGTGTGTCGACGTAGGATTAAACTTTGGAAGAGTCACTCGTTATAAAAAATGGTCGAAAATCAAAATAGTAGATTGTCCATTTTGCACAGTGTCAGAGAAAACTCAATTTCGTTGGATAACGAGTGTGTATATATATTTGGCACGTTTTTGGACTGGCTGTACATGTCCGGGAAAGTTTATTCAGGAAGTAAAAGCGAAGAGAAGATGAGGCATTCGGAGAAAGGAGGGGCGTCTGTGTAGACCCGGAGGATTTCTCGCAGGATTTTCGCTTTTCTCCCTTTCGTCCGTGATAAAATAAGAGATGGCGGAAATTTTAGAGCTCAAGAGTAAAGCTTTGGGGAGTAGACCAACGGTTTGGAGTGAAAAAAAGAAAGAAAAACAAAAGAAAAGAAAAAAATCTACCACAGTCTTGAAATCTTAATCCCACTTTTATATTTCTGCCTCTTTTTACTTTATTCTTTTTTTTTCCCTGCAATTCTTTCCTCACTCTCGACGATCTCGAGATTTCAAAGCAAGACCACGAGCCCTCCGGTCCTTTATTCGCATAATTTACCATCCGCTTTTCTCCTCCTGTTTCAATCTGTATTCCCAGACCTGCCATTTTTATTTTATTTCGGTAATTATTAGATTTCATTGTTATCATATCCTGCCTCCTCCCCAAATATTTTCAGATAATGACGATCATTTATTCTCGTACCGAAATAAAGATACAAATGTCTTTGTATTTTTCTCAAGGTTATTGAGGCTCAAACCTTTATAAATTCTTCTCCCACCAGAGTTTCTTCATGGGATTGACAAAAATCGGTAAACTTTTTCCGTTCGCCTAAAGCTATTCGTCCAACTATAATAAATTGCTTCTGTAAATCGAAACTTACGATGCGAAGGTGCCAGGCAATTCAACGTCTTCGCTCTCGTATACTTTTTCTGTCTCGTTTAAACTTTAAAACGTTTTCGGTCTTCCCACGTGTTGCTATATGGACATTTATTCAGTAGCCATTATCGATGTTCGTACGAACGAACAGTGGTCCAAAAGAAATTTGATAACAAACTGGCAGGGCGTGGTGTTGTGGTGGTGTTTAAAAAAAATGCAAATTACGTTATTTTTTTTGTTTAAACAAATACTCTTCCATGAAATTCGTTAACAAACGAAATTTATTGCAATTTAACTACGAAAACGTTCGCAAATGAATTTTAGATTCAGTTTTTTTCCCTCCCGTCCATTGTCGCTCGATGGGACATTGAAAGATTTTTCTTGGTCGTTCCAGTTACTTTATTTGGCATTAAATACATTCGCGGCTTGAGCGAGACTCGAACAAGTGACGTTTCTCATTTTGGTTGACGTTGCACGTGTCCGCATTGTCAATTGAGCACAATGTTCCGTGCATTATAGTCATTTACCAAATTTGTTAACGTGAGAAACGACGAATGATCTTGAAACCATTTAGTCATGACACGTGCTCTGTTTTTTGCAAAAAATAATATAAAAAAATAAAATAAACATTCAGCCTTGACACTAATCATGAATTTTTTCCAATGCTACACATTTTTATTGTCACCTCGATTTTCTGTGTCTCTTTTTGATGGAAAATTATCGTGGAAATTGACAGTGAATTCGATCGGTTCGAGTCTCTGTTTGACTATTGCAAAGTCCGGATCCTTGGACCGCGAGAATATACCGTAAATCGACAATCATCTACATATATATTTAGATCTATGTATTATGCTCGAAGACTTGAGTCGGGCCGGACGCTATTCGAGAATTTCATTTCCGAGTCTATCCCCCCCCCCCCCCCCTACAACCCCAACTCCTTACTAACCCCAGGACAGTGCTTGATTTCTCTCGTATTCTCCGCGAGTCTCGAGACTCCGAAGCGAGAACGATTCCAACTTCTTAAATTAAATTTCTGAATTACAGCCAATCATTGGGATGGCAGGCCAATTGGTGAGAATCACTTCTTCAATCTTTTTCCATTTTGTTCTTTTGCAAGTTTTCTTTTTAATTACCGGAAATTAAATCTTTTATCGATTATTTTATCATCGATCGTTTTGTAGAATTCTATTTTCGGGCAATATTTTCGAAAATTCTTTCACATTATTTAGACAATCATTTGTGAACAGAGGATTCTACACGTCGATACAACCTTAACAAGGAAAATATCTTCATTAGTATTGTCCAGAGGTTTATGCAGACTTTTTGTTAGTGATTAACTGATTGAAAAATTATGAAATTTGATTTTGAGTAGTTATTTTGAAAAAAAGAGTTTGATCGAGTAGTAGTACAATTTATTGATCCTGAATCAAATCTTGATCTTGGCGTTCTAAGCCTCGATAAAATAAAAATAATAAATAGGTTCAATAACGTCAACGATTTGAGGTAAATAACTCGGTTTCCAATAAGTGTTTTCCATTATTTACACTCGTTTTCCTTGTCACTTAGTACACGTGTATATTTATATAGTATTATTATAGGTATAATTATATATATGTAGGCTTTCTAGAGGTTGGAAGATTGAGAGGGTTCTCGTAGGTCTGAGAGAGACGTGACTGGACGATAAATTCTCAAGAGGTGGGGAGAGGGGTTGAGAATCGACGGAGGCTGAAGGAAAATGGATAAGATTAATCGCTAAAAGATGAAAACAGGGCGAGCCATGGACATTCGTCGAATTTTCGACCTCGTTATTAACAATGATTTATTGAGTCCGAGACAAAGGAAAAATTATTTCGAGTAGGATAGAGTAATTTTTCCTAGATTCCCAGAAAAATGAATTTTCGTGGTAGTTCGTATTTCTTATTGAAATTCATTGAATTTTGTACCGTGCAACGGAGAATCATAATGTCCATCGATTATTCGGAGTCCACTTTGACAATAAAAACATGAATGTGCAGACTACTCGATAGAATAATGGAAAATAATTGATTAACTCAAATTTGTGCAGCGAAATTTTGCAAATTGATAAGTTTATTATAAAATTCGAACGAGCAATTGAAAGTTTAACGAGAATATAAAGGGATATGGTTCATAGTGGAAGAGGAAGTTCATGAAATATATGCTATTATATAGATTCGATAAATCGAAGTGTGCATTGGAGTGAATTTCGGCGGTGGCGGAGACTCGAAACGGAAGGGGAGGGTCATGGAACGCGAAATGAGCAGGAAATTCCGGTATAACGGTTCGACGGCTCGACGATGTGTATTAATTGAAATTTTCGTAATGGATTATCTCGTTTCGGGCTTCTCTTTCACCTCGACGAATAATCATATATATCTATGAAAACCGATCACCGTTAATCCACCAATTATTTCTTATTCAACGATCTTCAACAAACTTCCACCCTTCGATTTTCAATGGGCTAACTTTTTCTCGAAATGTACATTAATCCTTCAACGTACGGCTAATTTAAAATTAAATCTACTATACTTCTTGTTAAAACAAACGAAAATATACTTCGTTAAGCCGTACAATCATTGAAAATCAAGGATTTCATTGAATCATTGATTTTCGTTGTCAGCAAACGAATTCACTGATTTTGGGTCTTGAAAAATTGGAAAGAGACTCAATTTGGTGGGTGGAAATGTAGGAAATAAGATTAGTTACTACTCTGTAATGACGAAGTAACAAGGTATAAGAAAAGTAGGGCACAAGCCACTAAAAACTAGAAAGTCCCTCCTGGCAATAAGTGGAAAAGAAAAAATTGAGAAAAGTCTAACGAATTCACGTCTTTGATTCCACTTACAATAATGGCCTTTCTTATCCTCAGTGGATCAAGATATCCCTTAGTCTCTAAGATCGGAGTGCTCGTAACATTACTCGAGTGCTACGGCAAAACATGAAACAGAGATCAGAAGAAAGAAAGAGAAAAGAGAAAAATGGAAAATCGAAGGTATTAAAGAACGAAGAAAATTCATAAGAAATAGAATAGAAAAGAAATGGAAAATCGAATTAGGCTTTTCCAGTAAACCGGAAATTCTTCTCTCTCCTTCTCCCTTTTTTCGCTTCATCCTTCACTCCTCACTACCTTTCTACCACTTTGATTCCGGACTCGAAGAACCAGGCAAAAGGAAAGGAGAAAAAACTTGGAATGTAATCCAGGTTCCCAAGGATCTGGTCTTCAGTGCTTCGATTTTTCTCGAGTCCTTGCTCGAAGCTTACTCGAAGATGAAGAGGACGTACGAGGCGCGGGCGGAAGAAAATAAAAAGAATCTGACGATTCTTCTCGTTGGTTGCAGGAAGAATCGATGCTTTTTTTTCTCACAGTCTCCTCCAATTGTTCTCAACTGAAATATTTTAAAGTTCAGTGAAAAATTCCTCACATTTTCCATCAAAATATTAAATAAACAAATAATCAAGAAATATTCTTCAATTCGCATTCCATCAACGGAGTGTGTCAAAAGAAATAAAAGATCAAATCAATAGTCTCTTAGGTTTCATTATTTTCTCGAAAGGCTCAACTTCGAAGAAACCTTTACCGAAATAATTTCATAAATTCAGGACACACGTGACTTTTCAAAAATAGTCACATTTAAAAACGAGGACTACAATAGTACATTCGAAAGTAATTATTTAGAGAAAAGAGGATTTAAAATCGTCCGTCTCCATCATAAAAAATGGATGAGGCCACCCCGTAGAAAAACCGCGAAGCTGCGTAATTAGAACGAATAAATGCATGAATAATGAGACCTGAGCGGAAGACTCGGAGCTTATGGAAACTCTCCGAACGAACCTAGGATTAAACTAAATCGCAGGTATTTTTTTTCTCTGCTCCTGCGGCATGTATCCTCAGCAGTGAATATTTTGGGCGAACCAAAATGACACGATCAGACTCATAAAAAGTGTGTTTTATGAAGTATTTTGTTTTTAATAATAAAAACGAAATATCATGAAGACTTTAGTGAAGAAATAAACGCCTGTCTCCCCCGCGTTTTTAAAACATCAAAAAGTTTCCGAATGATTGTTTATTGTTAAATTAATTTGAAAAGATATAACGGACACAAACATATTCGTAATTATTGGCAGTTGCCTCACGATTACAGATTTTGTACATATTTTATCAGAATTTGCTGTTCAAAAACTCGCGTAATAACGGGATTAATTAATCCCATTCATCCATCGTAATTAGTCAAATTGATTGGCTTCTGTTAATTCGAACGTCAATAATAAAGGTCTGGCAGCAATTTCCTGGTGAATAACACAAGGGTTTTGCGTAAATTCCGATAATTAAACAAATGTTCAAATGACTATTACTTGAAATATATTTACAAAATTCGGAATAATTATTAAAGATATTCAAGATATTATTGAAGATCTTTTTCTCGAGTTTTTAAATATTATGCTCTATCAGAGACTACCCAAGCGAAGTAATAAAAAAGGGATTCTTCGACGTGTCAAACTTGCGAACTTCACATTTCTCTTTTTTTCCATTTCATTTAATTTTTTATATATATTTTTTTTCATTGTGACACCCCGGATATAGCGAGGATAAAACGAATGGAAACGAGTACGTGATTTGCACGTATAAATCCGCGCGACTATTTTTACGTCGAATGGAAAATGTTGAAGGAGAGAGATGTACCTATCGGTTCTTTTCCACAGGGAATTCCGAATGAAATTAGAATGAGCTTAACGAAAAAAAAAATTATTTCAGAATACTATTCCAACGACCGATAAAAAATCAATTTAATAGTTAAATCTCATTAAAAAATTATTTCTTACTTTGGAAACCTAAAGAAATGTCTATGCTATTTTTGTTTCTAAAAAGTTTGTAATTCATTGAAAATTTATTCTACCTTCCGTTCTCAGTTTCTCATTCAAATCGATTAACCCATCGGTTCAATCTTCTATGAAAATTTCATTTTCAATGAAAAATTTAGTTTCCCTTGGAAATTGGAGTATTTTGAACAAAAAGGGAACCTGGTAGATTACGCTACCCACAATTGGTCATTCTTTTTTTTCTTTTCTCTCTCTCTCTTCTCTTTTCTCTTGCTCTTGCCACGCTATGATTTCGATTCAATCATGCACCTCCACCGTTTATAATCCGATTTCCGATTTACATTCCTCTGTGCTCCGCCCTGACCCCCTGAATTCTCTGGCCGCCCATATCCCAACCCTCAAACTCTTTTTTGTACACACATTCATGCACGTATGGAACAGAGAATAGGAAGAGAACTCGCGTTAAATCTCCAGCACGTTCTTCCGCTCGATCAATGACGTCAATTAGCGAGCACTCGCAAATTTTCTGTACTCACGGGGATCCAGGAAAATTCCGCCATTATTATACTTTGACCGATTTCCTACGCCATTATCGATTTTCAAAATTTGCAATTTATTACTAAATCATTTGAACTTCATTCCCATCCATTGAATTTTCGTACATGCTTCGAAAAGATCCGATCAATCTGCCTATCAATTTTAATAATTCTCTGTACTGACTAGGATCCGGAAAAATTCTACCATCTTCAATTACGGTTTTATGAAAAATGCATGAAATCAGATTCGGCCTCCACAAAGACTCTTTTTTTTCGTTAACTTCAAGAAAAGTTTCATTTCTGAGTAAAAGCGTACAGCTGGTTACCACGAATGAAAAAGATGTTACCATGGATACAGTTTTTCAGTATATTTTAGTTCCCATTTTTGGTATTTCCGGGTGCATGGTACGACCTTAAAGTTGAAATAAATGTGAGTTGCACGATTTCCGGACATATTTGTCATCTATACATTTGTCCTTGTCATTTTTTTTTGTAATCCTGATGGCTTAACTATATAATTCCTGTATCGAACGAAACAACGAAAGAGAGGGAGAGAGTGAACGTGTTTGTGTGAAAGGTTTTCTGTTACACAGAATCCGTTCTGTGGTCCACTCATCTCTTGCATTTGTAGGGATAACGACGGAATAAAAAGGAAGGAGTAAAAGAGAGGATGCAGGGAAAAAAAATGTGAGAGAGATGCGTGAGGGGGGTGTAACATGAAAAAGCTCGCTGCTCCGAGATTGTTGAATAGTGGCACTGTATCACGTTCACTGTCTCGACTTTCGCCTCGTTTTTTTCTTGTATTTTCAATGTTCTTTTTTCCCCCTTGGCCGTCTTTATCTCTGTAAATCCTCCCTCAATATTTTTACCTCCCTCGATCTTTACCGCGCGTACACACTTTTTGTCTGATAAACACAGTGTGTAAAAAAATGGAGTTTGTTTTTAACACGAACAAACGTACGAGGGAGACAAAAGTACAGAGTAAAGAGGCGTAAAGGCTTGGAAAAAATAGAGATGTGGCTGTAAAGGGTTTTGTACTTTTTTTTCTCTCTCTTTGAAGCGTTTCAGACCAAATCGACCAAGCGTTCTCGTCATTTTTATTTTTTGTCTTTGTTTTCTTCGGTATAAAAGTAAAAAGAAACTAGTAGAAGTACATTTTCATTAAAAAATGTTGATTTTATGTTTGAAATTTTACAAATTATTAGTTTAAACGATTAATCACTGCTATTTAAAGATACAACGATTGAATACCCGTGTGATGCCATGTTCAATTTTGTTTTGAGATGAACCTAATTACGGGAGATGGTAATGAATTGCTTCCGAGGATTGCGAGCTACTGAAATCCATTAATTTAAATTTGTGAGTCCTTAATAGTGCCACTCCATTGAAGAAAATCCCTCAAAATCCCTCTTTACTTCTGTGTACGTTCAATATGCACAGAGATAGACGTATTTATACATATATATATTTTTTTTTTCCGGCTATAATTCTGTGTCAAAGCGTCAGTCCGAACGAGCTCGAATTCCCTTTAATCCGTTCTGTCAGAATCAAATGAACATGCGAGAGATTCTTCTGTCTCTGCTGTCCGAACGCTCTGGACAAAGCTTTTGTCTCTCACGACTTTCCTATCCATTAAAACGGAGGACAGGCCTTTAGACCGAACGATTACGAGGATAGACGTCAGTGTGTCTGACAAGCATTGACTTTTACTACTCGGTTACAAATTTTTATGAAATATCCACTACAGGATCCCATTCCAAATTTCATCCTTTTTTCTTTGACGTTTGCCACAGAGCTTGAGAAAATGCTGCTAACTCGATGGTTTAAAAGAAATGAAGACAATTTATTTCACATAAATTCGTGAATATTCATATCAAATCATATCAATCTCCTTTTTCTATGCCTCCAATGTTCTCTCCTTGGGAGTATAGCAGGTTGGACTATTCCGAAGGGGCTTGAATTCCCTGAACGTAGGTTGAGATTCGTGTGCTCAATCATGTTCGACAAGACCAAAGATTGTAAGGGTCACGAGAGAAAGGGATGGAGGGAGCCTGCTCGAGGCTCCAAGTACCATTAATCGAAGCAAGAGGACGTTAATTCGATGAACATCGATGCAAGGCATGCATCAGGCTATTGTAGCCACACCTGTTTCATCCTCGTTATATACAAACTCGAACTATAATTATCATGTTAAATATTCGGGTAACTTGGAGCTTGGACAATCGAGCAACGCAATTTACACGTCCCTAAAAGTTTACACGTCTTAATAAACAAATCATCAAATGAAATACCATCATCAGTGGGAATACCGTTTTAGTTATTATTGATTATGAAAAATAATTCATATACCGGTTCCCTGGGGTAGTGAAAAAGTTTATCTTGAATGTTGAATTATTTAGGAATCTACGATGCAAACTTTGAGAATTCGATGCGATGGGAGACTTCGTAGAAATTTCCTACGGGGGTCGTAAAGATGATCCAGTTCCTAGACAGCCCGGCAACTCTCCACCGTCTCTCTCTCTCTCTCTCTCTCCCTCTCTTTTTATTCTCCCTGGTGATGTTTTAGCCGGCGAAGGAAAGGGGGTAATATCGACTCGCAGAAAACAGGTGACTGTCCGGACGATTTATGAACGTCAGACCCACTAAATCAAACGTCAGAATCGTTATTGTCGCTCAGTCGCGTACCATCAGCCGATTGCTATCCTTTCTCCGCGTTCTTCCGTTACGAAATTGGAGCAAAATGTTTCCCCTTTTAAGAAAACATTAATTTTAACCTCAATTCAGAACAATTTTTCTTTTTTTAACTCCTCCACCTTTTTTTATTAAGATTTTTTATTTACTTATCCACATTGATGATCACTTATAGATGCGAACACACGTGTGCAATAAATTCTTAATTACTCCGGGGGTTTTTTCTTTTAATTACTTCGATTTCGTGATAAGCCTCTCATTTGTGTTACAGCGCACGAAGGCAAGTGCATTGTTAACGTTACCGTGTTTTTTTTTGTTGCTTTTTTTCTTTCTCTCCCTCGCTCTCTCACACACACTCTTCCTTACATGCAACGCAATAATTCACATGTGCATGCACTCCGAATCGATGAAATTGTATACCACGTCTGCTTCAAAACGAGACGAGACTTGACTAGCAACACAAAATTATGAGATTAATTAAGCGAATCAGTGAATCGTGCTTCGTATTATATCGAATCCCGGCACAAACACTTTTCGCAATGATGGGACCTGACGTCTCGTTGTCGATCCAATTACAGTCTACAATAAAAAAAAGTTTTGTCCTTTCCGTCGCACATGAAATAGCGAGCTTTTCATGATAAGCTGTAGTTAAATATCCCGATGTACGAGCAAAGATCAACCGAGTAACGACGCAGGGAATGCCCTTTTCTTTAAGGGGTCATGGCTGTTTTAAATATAAAAAAAAACTGTATCTTTTATAATTTATCTATTTTATCCTGATCACGATAAAAAACGATGAACTTCTGAAGAGAAAACGTATGCAAAAAATCTCTGATATTTTGACACACTTTGGTTAAGAATGAACGAATACTTGTCGAAGTAAATTTAAGCAGGGTTCGTGATACAGGAATTCACGAGAGAAATAGCATCCCTTGTCGAACTATAAAACTCTCCTGATTTGTAGCCAGTGACCCGCATTACCCTCATTTGGCTTGTAGGGCTTCTGAATAGAAAGTTGCCAAGATTCTAACGACGTTTCGAGCGCCATCAAAACAGTTCGTCGAAGAAACTCCCATAGATGAGCTCGAGAGAAGCGAGGGCAGGAGAAAATCTGCCTGTATAGCGATGAAAGCTCATCACATGGTAACTCGGATGGATTGAGGAAGTGTTCACGTATATCTATGACAATAATAATCGAATACGGATATCGAGTTTGTCTTCATCGACTAATTGGAATGTATGTACGATCTGCACACATAGACGTGTACAATTTACACGAGCCAATCTCTGTCTAGTAAACTACAACGTGATTTCTCGTTCGTCAGAGAAGATCAACCGTAAACCCCTGAAATATATTTTTTCAGACGTCATCCCTAAACTGGACTGAATCATTGACTGAATCTTTTTTTTCATTAGATTTTTTATAACAAAAAAATTGATGTTTTCTCGTTTTCTATTCGTTTAAAAACAAAATCTTGCAAAGCTTAGGTTAACAGCAACAAATTGTTATACCAGAATTAAATAGAAAGCATTATTTACGCGGATATAAAAAACGTGGAATAAGTTGTTTTTTGATATCGAAAAATATCGTTTAATCTTTGTAGATATTACGAGTTGTCGAAATGTATAAAAAAACTACTGTCAGTGAGTCTTTTTTTTTTTTTTTTTTTTTTTTTCAAGATGCATGGGGTACATTTGCACGGCCATAAAATTCGTACGGCAGAGAGATGATCGATGTCGACGAAATTTGAACCCTACCAACGAATATATATTGTCCCATTTCCGAGTGTGACGTCCAACGAATATTTACAGGCCGGCTTCAAGGCCCGAGGCTTTGTCAATTTTGCAATATTGATGGAATGCAAACAATCGATCGTCCTTTCATTCATTTCATATTGAAATTCCAATCATTTCCTGCTGCGTATTATTTAGCGAAGGATGGAAAATTTAACCCTCTCACTAGAAAATGAAGCAGAAAAGAAATCATGCGAATCCAAAAGACAAATAAAAAATGTTTAAAACAAGTTTGTCTTTGCAAGAAATAAAGATTCGTTGCTGCATGGACGCTTATACTCTCGGGAGGCGTTTGTTTTGTTTGAAAGTGTGGAGAAAGGCTTGGGGTGGGAGTACTACTGGAATATACACGCCATAGTGAATCACTGAGAGTTTTCGAGACTGAAGGCAGAGTTTGCATATCTCTGGTGGATTTAGTATTATCTATAGATATGAGATTGCGTTGGAGATATACGCAGTAAGAAGGGGAGCAGAGTAAAAGGAGTAAGATAAAGCGAGAATAATGCGTGCGCAATGGAAAGAGGCGTCTACCGGAAGTTGAGCTGGAAGCGGAAGTGGAAGAATCCGGATGAGCTAAACTTACCAAGAATTGGTGTCTTTTTTCCATTACTGCGAAAGATGCGGAAAATATATTGGCATGAAAAGAGAAAAAGGAGAAACACAAATAAAAGAAAACCTTCTACAACGTTGAAATGTTAAAAAAAAAACCCAATGTTCCCCGGTATGGAAAATAAATGGAATCAAAAGTACCCGAGGAAAATTTTATTGAAATGTTTTAGCTCTTGAAACTGTTAGGGAATAATTTATATTGAAAATATCTTTAATTATCAGACTATCAAATAGTATCTTTGTCTATTTTTCCAACTCCGAGAATGACGGTAGGAAGACTGACCATGTTTTCTTGGCGAAGGGTGGTAGAGACTAAACCGTATATTTCTCTCGATATCTCAACCATATTTCTCGTGCTGCCTGGTTTCTCTCACTCGCGTGGGCAATTCGAGCTTACGTTCGTCTGGCTGGACACCAAAGAGAAAAAGCTTTATCAGACTCGGTCGTTTCTTTCGTTGGCCCATGATAAAGGGGTTGGGGATTTTTCGTTTTTTCTACATCGGGTTTGCTTGGAGTTGGTTTTCTTGAGAGTTTCGGTCTTGCTGAGGCAACACGTCTTCTCTTCTTCGGACCGTACCAGAAGGGCAATGCGAATAAGTATAAGGCAAAGCAAACCTCTTAGCTTTCCATTACTCGGAGCTTCTCTCCAGGACGCTTATCATCTCTCCCACTCTCTGCTTCTCCGTTTTCTCTTTCTCTTCTCTTCAATTCGTTCCAACTCTCTCCCTAGTTCTTATTCCTCTTTTCTTCTTCTCTTTTTCTCGCTCTTCTTGACTCCAACTCTTAAGCCGCCGCCGCCCAACCTGGATCCCTCTCCTTTCTCCGCCTTTCTCCGCCTTCTTTCTCTTTCCTCACTCCTCTCTTCTCTTCCTCAGACATACTCTCTTTTCCATTTATTTATCGTTCGCTTTATCCACAGTTTCCAGCACCAACCTCATGACTTTCTTCTCATCTAACTCTTCAATTCTCTCCTTACAGGACGCTCACTCTACTCGTGTTCAGATACTTGCTTCGCCTCGCTTTTACGTTTTACACCCTCTCAACCCCCCCTCAGCATGTTTAAAACCTCAGTGGACGCTTGGTAACCGGCTTTCGACCGACCCACTTGTTATTCCGTTGACGTTGACGACCACAGACCTAAGAAATTTCCGGCCCAGTCAAATCAGCTTGCCCTGCCCCGTTATAGTGTTTTAAGGCTGTCCTGTCTGTACAACCAGACGCAAAACTCAACGGATAACAAATTTATACGCAAACTCTTTCAACACTTTGACACCAACTTTGGTGGAAAAGGTTTACCGAATCAATTTCCACCACCATTTCAATAATGAATTTTCCAAACAGTCTCCGAACTATCCAGCCTTCCAATATTTAAGATTCAACGAAATAATCGACGATTTTTCTTAAACATTATTGGGTTTGCAGTGAAAATTCGAATTTTTCGTAATAACAAGTCAATGATTTCTCATTTCTATACACAAATTTCATGAAAGGCTAAACGTAAACGTAGGTTTGAAACTGATGTTAAAAGAGCTAAATAAAATATCGAATGTATGGTGATAAGTTAGAAAAAAACTTTTGACTATGACGGTACGCAGACAACCACATCACCCTCTGTCTGTTTTGCTCTCCTTCTTCAACCTTCCGGAATCACTGGAATTTTCTCCCGTTTCGTTTGTCCACCATTCTTTGTAGACGAAATTTAATATTGACTCTTTCTCCCCCTTGATAAATATCTGCGTGAAATGATCTCGAATAAACGTCAATTGTTCCAATTAACGATGATTGATATTCTTCTAATCAGTCTGGAATTTTTTCGCCAACACTTATACTGGATAAATTGATAACAGAGTTTATAAATATTATCGTTAACGCGCCAGCGGGCGCGGTTGTCTACTTTGCCCACGCGGGTTGATTTTTTTTGAAAAACTCAGTTCTCGATTGAAAATTCAGACTCGAACCGTCCATGGGTATCAGTTTCGAATTTAAAACAGCACGGATCATGTGCAAGTGAATAAAAAAAAACGAAAGTCTGATAAATACCATGGTTTTGCATGTAAAAAACATTTGGTTGTTCTTGCTCAGATACCGATGAAGGTTCTATATTGTATTTTTTCATCATCATTTTCCTATAATCTATTTGTCATTGTTACGATGAATAACATTTTTTTTAATTGTTCCTACGGATGGCTTTGGGGATGTTTACGAACCCATACATTCCGTTTTTTCCACAATTTATCGTCCTGTCTCTGTGAGATCCCCTTAGACCCTTAAAGAGAGTGTTATCGTTTCTAACTGCTTCTGTATCACATTTGCACGAGGATCAAACTGTGGAATACCCAACCAATACAGTCAGCTATATTTTACTAACATTCAGTTGCTCATTATGATAAGAACCTCAGAAAACTGTTTCTCACTCCTTGATCAAAAGGCAAGCCAATGCATACGTAGGCGGTCACCCAGCCAAGTATTGATCTCCCCCGAGGCTGCTTAACTTTGGTGAATGCCAAAAGCGCTCATCGACCACGCACCGATCGTTATCGATACAGATAAATATTCAATGTTGTATATTTGTTCTTTCGTAAATATAACGAAACCCTACACAGAAATCACAGAAATATAGGCGTAATAAGCTTTTGTGTATAAAGTACACACGGCGCTCGCTGGAAGGTTTGCAAAGTGGAAATAATCGTAGAATAAACTTTGATATGAAAGTCTGACATCCAAATCATTAAAATAAAAATCGTGCACATTTATTGACAGGTTGCCCATTAGTCCCAATATTGACAGTACTTTCATTCTCATTCGTTTCGCTTGTTTATTTATTTACCTTACGAGAGTTGCTTTTAAATTTCACGAACGAATCATCCACGATTATCAAACACTCGACGTCGATTACTAATTCGCCATTAATTGCCACTCGGTCGCCTCCGCGGTTCGTTCTTTATTGATTATTTGATCATTAGCGATAGACGCACATATGCATCCGATGTTTCGATATTATATTTTTTACATCAAAGACGGTTCAATTTACATGTGCAGGTATTGAAAAAATTAATATTATCATGTTTTCAACATTAAGTTGGAGGCACAGGAATTAATTTAGTTTGTTCAATACCAACGACGCACATACTTTTGAATAAATCTCATCTCTTTTGATTAAGTATATTAAACTTACATTTCAAAGATTTAACTGGCTCTGCCAACTACGTACACGCATGCAGACACACGCTTATATATCCGGTAGTGTAATCGAGATGGATCAAAGTGAAACTCTCGAGTGGCAGCTCGAGTGAAGCAAAATTAGCGATTTTCCTCGAGACTCGCTCAAAGTCTAAGTAAACGGAAAACCCGCGCTTCAGGCATCGTAAATAAAGAGAAATAGCAAAAGAGAGAAAGACGCGAAGTTTTCACGCTCGCTTTACCTGGCGTACGTATCCACATGAATTTTCGAAGTAGATTCATTCGACCTTTTTTTTGTAATGTATAGGCAACAAGTATTAAGCTCCGATTAAAAAACAATTGGGTCGTGCTGTGTTGTTCGAGCGAAATTGAAGCATAGAAATTTTGGCAAGAGTACAAAGAAAAACTGAAATAAAAATAATAACCGTATAATTAAAGCAATTTCTAAATTGGTTTCGCTTATTCTCGCCTCTGTTTTTTTTCCTGTTGCTCCCGTCAACTCGCGAATCTGCAAAATTATTCATGAAAATACTTGGCGTACTACTACGAATCTCGTTTCTATATATTTCTGTACCTTTTTCATCCGTCCTCGCCTACCCTTCCGCCTTTGCCTCGCGTCGAAAGTTCAACTATGAAGAACCTCTCGGGCTATTATTTTATAGCCGTGCACTGCAAGGGACTCGAGCGAAGGAATTCTCCTGGATGCTCTATAATGTGTATGTGTGTGTGTGCGTTTGTGTATACTCTGTATATGTGCTAGTCGCATAAGGGAGTAGAGCAGGATGGGGATGAAAACTCGAGTGAGAAAATTGCAAAAGAGAGGTAGACGTTGAAGACGATCCTTGGGGAAAAGGATGGTAGGGATCGAGAGAGAGAGAGAAAGAGACTGAGAAGCGGAGAAATCTAAAGTCAGGAGAAATTCAAGTTCCTTCACATTTGAATAGTCGAGGCTATGGTGGTTGGGGGGGGGGGGGGGGGGGGGGGGGGGGGGGGGGGGGGGGGGGGGGGTAGTGAGGGTCAACAGTGTATTTAGCCTTTGAAAAAATAGTGCACAACTATTCAAGAAAGCAACTTTTGTTTATTTCTTTTCTCTCGTAAATCTGGCTTTATTTTCTAGAGAAAATCTAATGTTTACATTCGCGTAGATTGACTTTGAGCAGGAATATAATAATTTGTTCTCAATCGACCCCCATCGCCTCGGTATACGTCAGAAAGTAAATAGATCTACGGGTTGAAGGTTGCAGAAACTTGGAGTACCTTTGCGTCGACGCTGTATATATAGATGTATGTGAGTTTGGAGACAAATTACTATACGTGTATATAGAGTCTCACGTACTATACATATCCATAGTAATGAAGTCACGTACAGAGTCCTGAGGGATTTTGCGAAACAAACGTACAATTCTTGGCATAGTACGAACCGAGAGCGTAAGGGCTATTTCGTATCTGGGGAGGAGTGACGAGGGAAACTCAAGAAGGAAAATATCCTCGAGAATTCAGGTGTCTCTGTGTTTGTATGGTCTACGAGGTGTCGTGGCAGTGTCAAGAGATACAGCAGGAATTCAGAGCCCTGAACAATCCTTTAAGGTGTATATACGTGTCTGTGGATCTCGTATGTAAAAAAAAAAGACTATCAAAAAGACCCCAGTGTCTCGTAATCCAGTATAGTGTACCGAATAAAGGGTGAGTCAGCATTTTTTATTGTCAGACACTATTCTTAGCACAGACTTTATCTACTTTTACTAAAGAAAAAAGGCTTCCTTTTCTACGTAGTTCTTTAAAGTTAATGATTTTTGGAAAAAATAAAAAAATAGAGAATTTTTTTTTCGTATCCCATTGTGTAGGTTATGTATAAAGAAAATAGTGTAGAATAAGAAGTTTTGACTGCAGGGAAGAACGATTAGAGACTTCCTGGTTTGGGCACGTTCTCGATCCATGAAATTACCAAGTCCGCATCGCGTGGCTCGATCCTGACGTCAGGAGATGTATATTACACTGGGAGGTAGCAATAAGCCGGGACTTCCGATTTTCTACCCTAAAGAATATGTGGTGCACACAGACACACACCAACAAAACATATAATATCTTGAAAGACCTTGGTGGTGATGCATATTTGTATATATATCTATTAGTCAAAGGCACAAAGGGGGGAATGTAGTGCGATAAATATACGGGGATTTTCACGTTAAAATAATAAACATTATATCCAATAAGTGAATGAATAAAACTCATGAAACCTAGGCATTGAAAAGTCAATTAGTGAATCAATGACAAAATTGATGTAAGATTTAGAGATTGTTTCGTAATTTCATATCGATAGAAACTATCAATTGTCGTTAAAGTCGCAACAATAACAAGTGAGTAATTTAAATATTTCAATCGTAAAATAATCACTCATTGTCGATGGTTTTTTTTATCCTGTGGCCCGTATAGTTATGGCTTTGGTAGACATTTTTTTCTGCAGTCTCTTCTTCGCACCCTATGAATTTCACGTTTCGACTTCTACTCCCCACTGCCTGTTCCATATAGCATGTTTTTTTTCGTATATAGTAAATTAGTAACGCACACTATTTAGCAAAGTGAGTGCCAGCTGTGTACGAAGCAGAAAACCGTGAGAGAAACACGCGATAAGTTCGCGTGCTCGTCGATGTAAAAAGCTCTTAGTCAAATATGTGTCGGTTATACTTCTTTATATTTATATATGTACTGAACATATATACGTGTGTAAATATATATCCACTATAATACTTCGCTCACTATCTCTTGAGCGAAATTCCAAACAGGAAAGCTCGTTGGTATTCTCGACTATTATAGAGAGAGACAAAAATAGTAAAAATAATTTGACCAGAAATCTTAAGTTTGAGGCATCTTTCGGTAATTTTCGGTATATCCGTTCAAAGCATAGTCTCGTCAAATTTGTTTTTAATGAATTTTCACTCAACAGCTAATCACAAATGTATTTAATTCCGCAAGAATATTAACAATCAAACCAAATCAATCATTTTTTTTAATCGCAATGGTATTGGTAATAATCATTGCTTCCTTTTGTCACTAATTGAGTAAATGGAATCCAACTTGAGAGTATAAATGTGAAAAAAATAGCAGTATGTAAACAGAATAATTGAATATTATTTATGAATCAGTTTCGTGATTGAATTAAAAAAAAGCGTCGACTTACCCTTTGTGCTGCGTATGGTATTCCGTACGGTCGTTGAAACTCCACGTTTCGCAAAAACCTGAAGAGAAAAAAAAACCAATTTAAATTAATAAAATACATATTTTCAATGTATGAAAACAGATGAACCAGTTTATTGTTATGGCCTGCAACTTGGGGTGATGAGAAATATATGGAAAAAAAATTCTATAACAAGGCTCGATCAAAGGGCATTTGAAACGAATTTAGTCGAGGAGTGACAAGCTTTAGAAACAAATGGGGTAAAATCACAAATCTACGAAAATATTAATAACGGTGGAGCAAAGCGATAAAGTTTTTTGAATTTCATGTATTCATAAAAATGAATGAGATTGTAAAAAAAAAAAGTTGTCACATCTTGAATGGAACATGAAATTCATGAAAGGATGCCTGCAAACATTCCAAACCATTTCATATTCTTACAACGTGAAAAGATATTAAGGGTTGATAAAAAGTTTAGGGGCAATTCCGGTCTCGAATAAAATAGAGAATAAAGAGTGAAAAAGAACGTTATCATCCCTGTCAGTATTCTCGTTTTTGTTGGTCCAGGTACTATAAAAATTCGTTCCTGCGAGTGTCTTCGTTATTCCTCGAAGTTCGAAGGAAATGTGAGCTAAAAAAAGGATGATTGTGGTTGAAAAAAAATGGGGGATAAGGGAAGAGGGATGTAGCTCGACTTATTGGTCTTGCACGTTCGGCTTCCCTGGTATTTTTTTATTAGAAGATCCGGGAAGAAGGGTAAAAAGCTTCGGGCTGACTGCGAGCCTGGAGAACGAAAGATTCCGGCATGTGGTGGCATCATCGATTTTTCTTATCCAAGACTGTGTCAATCCAGCAGTCATAAAAAATATGCAGTTAGCCATATCGATATTAAAAACACGAATGTACGCTAAAAATACGTTTAAATTGCTTCAGTACAAAGTGAATACGGCCATTGAGTTTAATAAGTCTTCCAGTGAAAAAAGATTGGCCAACTATTTCAATTAAAGTAAATTAAGCGAAATGGAGTTAAATTTCATTGAATTTTCTTTGAAAGACGCACTCTCTCATGGCGTTGAGGGATAAAACCGAAATAAGTCAGCCATTTTCCTTCTCACATTTTCTTCGCTATCCAGCGTTCTGAATCTTTTTTTTTTTTTTTTTTTTTACATGGTACACAAAAAAGAGAAAATAGATGGTTTTCTTTTACAGAAAGCCCGTTGAAAAAGTCGCGGTACTGAGTGACTTTTCACTCAATTTCCTCGAGAGGAGAACAAACGAGCTCGTGGATTTTTCAACGATCGAGCACGACATCTGTACGACAGACAGTTTTTTCCCTTTTTCAATTATCGGCTTTTGTCTTTTTTAATCAAGCCGGACGGCTTCTGCTTCTCTTTTCTCTCTCTGTCTCTCTCGCAACGCCAATAGGGTTCGAATCGTGAGATCTTTCAGGGTAATTAGATAATCCGTATTTTGTATCAGAAACACCTTTTTTTTAATGACGTCAAAAAGGAAAATTGAATTAATTATTCCTCAAAAGTCCTTAGTTATTTTTTCGTAATTTATTGACAAATACGATGTTTGCAAGTAAACGAAAAATTTCGAAATTGAAAATAAGAAAAAAAACATTGACAATTTTAATATCTTTGGGATAACGTGTTGTTAGTTGAAAAGTTAGCAACATATAAAATGAATGTTCATCTGTGAACAAGTGAGAAGAATTTTTTCGAAGCTTATTTCACGGATCGTCGCTCTCATCATTTTTTGTCTCCAGACTTCGACCACTCGAGTCTCTTCTCTTTCTCGTTTCCTTCTTCTTGTGCTTTTACTCCTTTTTCCTTAAAACCGGGTACGACGAGAGCCTCTTCACTAGTTCACTAGTGATCGAGGTGAAAAAGGGTGAAAAGTGGAAAACGAGGCTTCATCCGGTCCCTTTTACGGTTCGGATCGCCGACACCAAAGCACCTCGCCGAAAACAAGTCTGGTGTGATTAAGAGCTGTTTTCCGCAACAGAGTCTGTGACGTCTACTTCACAACCACCATTTCATTTGTCTGTCCTCAGAGTATCTAATGGTTTCGAGGTTGAATGAATGTTTTTATAGAAACCAAATGCTTTACATTTGGATTGTCTCCGATAAAAAAACTGTCAAATATTTCGTTTTCTTCAATTTTTTTATACATAAATGGATCGAGCGAGTTTATTACTTGGTTGGGTAACCGCTTAGCTACGCACCGAACCATATCAATTGTTGCTGGGTGGCAGTTCGTCTGGATTTCTGTTGGTGCTAAAAAACTGAAGGAACACAGGAACAGAAAAAGTGACAAAGGACAAAAGTCCGATGGACTCGTAAAAACCGATCTTTAATGTTTTTAAGATGAGAAAAGTTGTTTAAATGCGTGGTTGTTGCTGTAGTTTTCGTTAAACGAGTGTAACGTCCCAGGACAATCTTTGGAGGGTTGGAAACGATCTGTCTATGGTTTTACAATGCTTGATAGTCCATACACTCCTCGGAAGGGTCTGGGATGCTTTTTGTCTGACTTAGAAAGACGAGACCACTTCCGCAACATGCTTGTTCGAAAGCTTCGAGAGCTTCGCTCCCTATTGAACGAAAAACCCCTCGAATCTTCATCGAAATGCAAAGCAGCTTACAGGACTCGTGTCAACACTGTGTGTCTGTCTGTCCATACACAAAGTTCTTCATTAAAATCTTTCAATCTTAATTTGTACGATTCCATCCACGTAGCCTTTTCTTCCTCATACTTATGCCAATAATAACTCGAGCGTACACATCATATTTTTTGAATCATTTTGCGTTTCGAAATTCGAACCTTAGAGTCAATTTTTTATGATGTCCCTGGGCGGTTATAATAATAATGGTTATAATTTGTCAATATTTCGTATTATTATTATCATAAGGTGAATATGTCGAAAAAGAGCGTGCTCTAAAAAGGAGGCTGGAGGTTTTCTGGAGAAGATAGGCATCAGCTGGCGCTTGGTGATCATGACCGTAAAATAAAGCGTCTCCCGTTTCCCCGTTTTCAATGCGAACAGTTGGGTTCATGCTGATGCAAATTTCACTCGATATTCTGAGCTTTTGAGTAGCCAGAGAAAATATGGTCTGTTTTCCGATCGCACGGTCGTTCCTTTTCACGACTGAGGAAGAGGATGTCATTCCGTGTTTTCGATGGGATGATTATGTCTTACTACCTCACTTCGTATATCCTGAAGCGAGAAAATATATTTGTACGTTGAGTTTGTGACAATAAAGGAACTATTTGGAAACAAAAAAGGCGGTTCATCTTTTTGGAACTGGGGGTGCATTGAGTTAATATTTAGTTTCATCCATAATGAAGATGGATTAGACTTTGCATTTTTCGGAACTAGTAATAGTGACCTCGAATGAGGGTCTAATTTAAAACAGTCTGGACCGTATGGTCATATATATTTCTATGTTGGGATGCTGTTGAATAGTTACTCTGGAGTGTACGTTTACTTGTTTTTCCAACCCAACGGGGACTACAATGGGGGTTGGGTGGCTGATGTGCCATTTTCTCATAGCATAGGAGAGGGTTTCGAGTTGGTCGTGCGAAGGCAGAAGTGAGGATGTAGATGGGGCTGGTATAGGAGGGTTGGTTTTGGCGCCCCGAGCACGCAGGGAGAATCCCGTAGGGGCGGGGTAAGAACGGCGACCAAAGAGAGGGATGATGGCGTGTCGGGCTATCGATCCTGGCCACTCTGGGACGTTACCCCATCGTGGCCTAGCTTTTCCGCTACCCCATATATTGGAGAAGCAACTTTTCTTTGCCCAAACTACCGAAAAACATTATTTTCAACCCTTTTCTCGTTTCTTTTTTCCAACCTCGTCCATTTCAACGAGTTCTCCTATTTTCCAGACATTCTTACTGCAAGATGGAACGAACTTGTATTTGATAACAATTTTATTAATAAAAGTCTCGAACGCAGCATCAGGAACCATTAGGAGCGAGTTTCTAAAATCCCTGCTTCAGGGAAATAGAAGGAAAACGTCCATCAACGTAACTACATTATGTCCTCGGGTTGGTCCATGAATGACAAATTTCCCAAGTCTCATCTGACCCCAATGACACTCTAATTTGATTAGATCTCAATCGGGGATTAGGTCTCGCCCCCTGTAGAGTCAACCTTCCCTTCATTGAGCTCTCTCTCTCTATTTTGGCAACTCCTCTGTTCCACAGTCCCTTTTTTCTTATGTGGGTTACCAGAACTACGAGTAACAAAGTTGTCGTAGTCCAGGGTTCACCGTGGGTGGCCTCCTTGTTTACGGGCACCCTAGTCCATTAATTGTAAGTCGCACATGCTCGGAAAAGCATTTTTTCCTTTTCTCTACAGTACGAAAAATGTAGTGGCTATTGATTCGAAGACCATCTAATTGTTTCCAATCTCATTGGAAGAGTTTAAAAGTTGTTATTCAAAGCACTAATTCATTTCGGTGGTACGATATAACTTCTACTTTGGTCTCATGCCAAATAGTTGTCCAGCTGTTTCAAACGTATAACTGTTGTCACCATCAGTTGTCCGGGGAAACTCTTACCAATTCCAATTTACCATTGAACTTGCAATTTATCCGGTTCACCTCGATCGATTCTCATCAACCACTGGAACAAGTGGCTCCCTTGACAGAAGCCACTGATTTGGGGGGTATTCAGTCGAAGCATAGAGATATGTGGTAGAAACTTGCTCCGCACATGGGTCGACGTGGAAGATTCTCATCCCATGAGGATGATATCATGAGCCACCGGGAGTCCTGCCAGTTTCTGGATTACGATTAATATCTTAAGTGCGAAGAAAGACTATATTGCGCGGAAGATCAAAGAAAGGCTTGAAAAAATCGCTGATCACAATGTTTCGTCATGGAAGGACCAAATAGAGCAGCTCCGCGTCAGGATCCTCATGATAGGATCAATGTCATCGCGGCTTTTCGCAACACACACATCCACACACACACACATAGACCTGCTTCCGGCTGTACATGTAAACTCTGTGCAACAATAGTTACAGCAGAGCTTGGGATTGTTCGTGGTAACGAGCAATATCACATTAACGAGAGAGCTGGGATGACGAAAAGGGATCAGGATTGATGTCACGATATTATGATCCATGAGTGATCTTCACGAATACTCCGGCATCTAGAGGCCGCAGCTACACTGACTCGGTGTATATCACTTTCGAGTAACAATGCTGAGAGCACCGTTCTTGCATTCGAGGTGAATTAATCAATACCGAGGTCCATAATTCCATCCATTTGAATTTGAAAAATCGAAAGAAAATTTCGTATTCCCGATTAAAATCCCTATTCCTTTTTTCCTTTGGAACACAGACGATAAAATTTAACAATGTCATGACACAACAGTGTTTTGACTTCAAGTCGTAAAAATAAAGTGTTGACGCCAAAGGCAAGAAGCGTCACGAATCTATACTCGACGTGAACCTTTTTTTTATTATTGCTTTTGAATAATAAATTAGGACCTATAAAAATATCCTTAAACTTGAACTCAAACTTCCTTGCGAGCCTTGATCAAAAGTTCAGCACGTTAAGATAATTCGTTACAATCTCCGATAATAGCTAAAAAGACGTTCAGCGACCGGATCCGTCTCCAGGGATAAAAAAGAGTCGAAAACCCTTCGTAATATTCCAGTCGTATAATAAACTTCAAACAACACATGCACGGTTCTCACATATCGATTTAAAATTGATTGAATTATTGAATTTAAATGGTATCTGTCAGTCACGAGTCAAGTTACAGACCAAAGTAAAATTTTGAACCGTTGCTCGACCAATTGGAACAAAAAACTTTTAGTTTTAGTTTGTTGTCATTTGTTTAACAATTAGTCAAAGTTTATACGTGTTTTATTGAAATATGACGTCACGGAAGCCCCATATTCTCGTGTGTAATAGTGCGGCAGGGATCGCACGAGCACTTTTCTTTTAATACTTGGCGTTGAGCTGCTGCCACGTTTCTTGATCATAATGTTACATGGATCAGATTTGGTAAACATTACGGGGGCGAAGCCGAGGACACAGTTATAATATATATGTGTAACCAGGGTGTTCTTGTTAAGAGCTCTGCAGGGAGCTGGTCCGAAGATAGTGACAAGTAGAGGAAGGAGAGAGAAAGAGAGAGGGAGAGATAAAAGAGAAATATAGAAGTAAGACCGGGAGCAAGGAAGTAAAGCTTAATCTCGTTCCACGTCTCTCCAGTTATCTTTATCCTCGATCTTTCCCTCGTCCTTGACGCGATACCGAGGCTTGAAGGAGATAAAATGGGTACCAGATGGAAGAACAAAAGTGGGGCGAGGTGGGCTCGAGTGGCATAACAGCCTCGTGCTATCTTTTTGCTGAAAACAATTGATCCACCAATTTATTTGTACTTTCAATTATTGTTCGTTGCTAATTTTCTGTACACGGCGAAATGGTAATAACGTAAATAATACCCTTCCGCGCTAAGCGCATACTCAACGCTCGATAAATCAAAACTTTTGAAACTTCACCACATGCAGCTGCAAAATTTAATTGTATTTTTCGGAGTCTCCGTTTATCCGGTGGAAAAATATATATTTCCTGGACATAAATGGTAAAAAAAAAGGAAAAAAAAGATGGGCTCGTAATAGCGTCGACAATTGGATTATTCAAATAAAGGAAGGATATACGAGACAGTGAGAACGAAGTAGGACGGAATGGACAGTGCAAACAAATATATTCCTGGGATAGTATTCCATGAAGCATAATGTTTCCGCGAGGATCAACATTAGGTGGAGGTTGCATAATAAATAGGAATTGATGTCATGAGAACGATATAGACGTAAAAACACGTGCGAAATGGACGATAGGAGTGCGTGTGAACGACAGCGCCATCTCCTCGTTCAAATCATTATCTGGCTACACCAATCGGAGGATAATGGACGCGAGCTTGTAATACTATAAACAGAAAGCATTTGTGTGTCTCGGAATACGCATTAGCGAATATTGCGCATGAAAAATGCGACAACGTTTTCATTTTTCTTTTCCTACTGGGCTTACTAAAGCGATTTTAATGGCGCCCATTTTTTAATTTTCGCACCGGAAATGGTTGAGAACCCAAGCTATGACTATACCTCGTTTCCGTTTTCAAACGTGTACTTTTCGATAATTTATGAGTTTTGTGACGTGATTTGCGAGTGGCAGAGAAAAGCGAAGAAATTTTCGAGACTCTTGGTACCATCGACAATAAAGTTTTGGTTACCATCACCAGAGATGCCAACGTCGACGTTCATCGCTTGCTCAGGCGCCTGACTTTTCTTAACGAGGCCAATCGAGAAGTTCGTTCAAGGGTCAAACTCGCCCGATTGCGACGAACCAGCGACAAACGAGAGCTCGTCTCCTCCAGCGAACTTCATCGGGAATTTTCATTTATTTTTCATACATTAAGAAAACACTGTTGTGTGCGAGTATTGAGAATACAAAGTATTAACAAATGTTTCATCGATTTTAATTCTAGTTTATTTATTATTTTCAACGGGAATTTATACAAAAGTGTCATTCAAATTTTGACACAATAATCGTCGTTTGTTTTCGAACTCGAATTGTCGTTGAATGTTTATCATTCCGCGTTATTTGTTTATCACATATTTCGTGTTAAAGTGAGAGGTCATAACCCTAGCTCTGCAGTAATTGTCATGCGAAATATAAATTGACGAAACCACTTGCATGATATGGAACCCATAGACTTTTTCACACACGTGAAGCTTTCATGACACCATTTCAAGAACCAGGGCGAAAACTGTATCAAAACATTATTTCGAATATTTTTCTCTGATATTATTGGATGACTGCAGTTTCACAAAGTCCGTGAACCGGAAATATATATATTTTTTTTTATCTCGGATATGCCATGGTGCAAATATGAGTTTCGGGTTTCAGGAAAAAATTTGGTAAAAAAAGTATTTTATCTGGACCAGCATATATTCGCTATCTCTGTTCCATATCGTGAATTCAATAGGAGATCGTTAGTGCAACCAAACGAACCAAAATATTGGTTAGGATATCAGCAGGTTTCGCTGCAAATGTTTTTTCCATGGATACAAAAAAATTCGTATAAAAATTTTTAGCCGAGATACCAAAACATCGAAATGATAAAAAGAAGAGTGATTTTTAAATCATCCAATTAGTTCAAGTGTTCCGAGGCTCCAAGAAAAGGGTGTTATTTTTTGTAGGGTGCAACAGAGTTGGGAAGAGAATCCGATGATATCGATTCGTTGATATATTTCGTTCGAAGGCCAGAGGATTGCGGAACAACCATTACTGCCATGGTGTGCAACTGGCACTGGCTCGCTCTCGTTGTTCGTTTCCTGGTTTATGGAAATTCTCAATATACCTTATTTCTCAGTTTATATATCGGCAATTTCGAGCCCAGTGTATACAGATAATTCATTTATATTGTGTTTCTTCGTTAAAAAACTAAATTGTTTTAAAAAAATATGCCAACGTTTTTGTTTCGATTTATAGACATATTCCAACATTTTATTTTATAGAAAAACATTTCGGTAGGTAGGCCATTTTTTTAGTTAAATTCAAAATCAATTTGATCGGAAGTTCAAACAAAATATGAGCAAAATTATTCCATATTATTTGACATTATGGAAAAGTTTCGATCAGATAACAAAAACTGAGTGTCCGCCAAGGGCAAAGGGTTTTACTCCATTTGATCCGGAATACCTCATGTAGCATCTATATCGCAGTGCATTGTAGTCTAGAGTTTCAATGCCTTCGTTTCAGCATTGCAATCCAGTGCAACTGTTAGCTCTCTAGAATCGAACGTTCCAGCTCGTAAATCATCGAATTCATACAAAAGCTCACGAACCTACGTATATCTGGTTCTTCGCGTATACCGCCGTGACCAAATGACACTTTTTTGCCCCGGACATTGGAAAAAAGAAACTAAAAAACTAAAGGGACACCATTTTTTGAGGCAACCAAGACTTCGATTCACTTTTCTCCAAACTGGAATATTGCTTCATGATTATATCACACGATTTTGATCCTTTAATTGCTGCTCGTTTAGCATAAATATTTTAACGGAAAAGATTTGTTATTCTTTTACATCCAATTGTTTCAATTTTTCCCTATTCCGATGAAAAGTCTCATTTCAACGAAAAACAGCAGCCCGTTGCTGCACAGGCTGCTGTTTATTTCTTTCTAACGGGTTTCCAGTTGGCTTTACATTACCAAATCTCAGAAAAAGTGTCCACAACGCGCGACCAACGATGCGCAAGCTGGCGCATCGCTAACGTCGAACACGTTGCTATAGTGTAGACATTTGTATTTTTTAAATAAAAATCTGTATGGTTTCATGTATTTCGACAATATCATATTTCGTTTTATTTGATGCTGATAAATTCGAATGGTGTTTTCTTGTGATAGATTTCAAAAAGGTATTGAGAAGGAATTTAGCTTCAAATAATAGAGCGATTTTCGTAAATAAAACAAAGTTTTTACTTTCAAACACGGTCCACTCACGATACGCAATTGGTACACTCGACCCGCATTATTTAAAGTTTGTTTTACTCGTGGAACCTCGATGAGCTTTGGTTTATTTAGTCGCTCAGCCACTCCTGAACGCCTCTCGTTTTTCAAACAATTTTTTCTCGTTCGATTTATTTATTTTGTTTTCATCAGAGATACGTGGGTACGTTTTTTTCGATCAATCACGTAAAGTACACATAAAAAAGCAAGAAACGATTCGAATGTCAGGAGGAAATGAAAGAGAATTTGCGAAATCAAAATGTTCAACGTGCTTCTTTCTTTCCCTCTTAACGTTTCATCGAGTTTCTTTTTCTTTTACAAAAATCAAAGTTTCAATCCATTTGCTTGTGAAATCTGGAAAGCTGCGAAAAAGATAGGGAATCATTCGCAGGAACGAGAGAATACGAATGAGTGAATACGTGAAGAACAAAGCGGATGGACATCGCTCTATTTGATCGGTTTTGTTCGATGCACTCGATGCTCATATTGGCCTCGGAGGATCGATACGAGCGAGACCTCTCTCGTTTCGTCCCTAAAATCCTTTTTTTTTTATTTTTGTTTTTTCCCCTGTCTATGCGCGAGCAAAAAAAATCCGAAAGAGACTATATGGACGAAGGGAAATCGAGTACGTCGAGAAAAAAACAAATAGGAAAAATGAACGGCTCGTTTATACAGTATATATGATATTTCATTGGGGCATCAATAGAAAAAAATACGGAAACGGCCAAATGTTTCCCGATTTTTTGTCAACAACAGCAGATTGCTTCTGTACAGTCCGGAAAACATTATATTCCATTTCTGTGACCAGTAAGCTTTCATTCGATATTCCTTGCTAGTGGAGACACGGATGAAAAAAAAATCAAACAAAAATACGAAGCATTGATAGATGTTTTAATTGTTTTAAAAAATTATTTCCTAAACATGAAAAATAGGTTGAAATTGCGAACAAAAAAAACCGTCGTTCCATATGAATTGACATGATTGAAATGAAATTATTTTTGATTCAATCATTTTAATAAGAAATTGAGTCGACAGCCGGCTCACGTAACAATCGCTGCGCGTTGGGCAGTTATGCTGAGTTTCAAAAGAACACAAAATCAGTCACGCTCCATAAGACATTTCCGAAAAGTTGTTTAGAAAACATGAAAAATAATGGCTCGTTGGCCAAGGTGGCACTTTCAAGCTGAAATAATTGTGAAGTTAAACGAGCTCTAAGTGGAATGGCAACTTCATCTAAGAAACGAGATTACTGTAAGGTAAAACTTTTTTCGACACGGAAAAAAGAAGTAAATGTTTTGATCATTCGGTTAAGAAGCTAGAAATTTTTTAATGACGTCGTTACCCACAGCTATTTTTAGTACATAGAACTTTCTAACTGAGGAAACGTTCGTTAAAAATTATGGAATAATTCGTAGTTGTAAAAATAAAAAAATGGTTGTTCAAGTGAAAAAATGAAACTTTTTTCAAATATTTGACGTCCTGCGACGTAGGCTCATAGTAAAGTTCCCCTGTTTGCACGATCGATCCTTCGCATTTACTTCTGCAGTGTCATTCTCATTATTCTTATTGCTTTGCTGCGCCGTAATTCTTTTTTTTGCTCCCCTTTAATCGTTTTATTGGATTTTTTTATATTGTCTTCTCATTTCATACTCCCGATAATATTCCTATTATTCTTCACAATGAGCGAGGACATATTTTATTTGTACAAGTCTATCATTCTTTATGCATATCATACATTCATTATTATTTTTCGTTATTACTAATGAATTAAAACGACATACGCTATTTTTACTTTTTTCGTTCTATATGATGGCTGAGATGCAAGATAACAAAAAAACGCTTTCATCAAGGTATGGAGCAATCGATATTTTGTCTTTATTCGGAAAAACTCTTGATACAAGGATACTTATTCACTGAATTATTATTATTATTATTGATATTCGTGCAAGTTGTATGTTTTTAGCGGGATTTTGATAAATAAGTGACAGGAGGAATGAAAAATGTTGTAATTATTTAAAAAATGGATCGTAATATTGGTCAAGTTAAGAAAAAAGAGTAGACGTGTGCTTCTTCGTATTGATATACAGGAGCAATATCCTAATGGATTTGTAAGTGTCAGCTCACTTGCTCAATATTCTCTACTTACGAAGTGTGTCTCACACCCTCGAGTGCACTGTTTCAAGCGACTGCGAGCAGCTCGATCAGTTATTAAACTCGGCTGGCTGCCATAGTGCTTGGACAAGTTTTGTCTATTAAGGTCTCGACGATCGAGTGCACTCATCGTGATTGATCGTTATTCTTCCGCATCGATAATGTCTTTTTTTTCTTCGTCATATCGACTGAAACTTCATCGACGTTTTGCAAGTTCCATTTTTCTCCATGAAAGAGATTGTCATAATATTTGACGAATTATTTGACAAATTTTAAATCCACGCGGAACATTCTAAGCGTAAAATATATTTGAGTTTGCTCGAATTGACAAATTGAATTGAACAAAGAACGAGACACGAATCAAGGAATAAGTAAAACCATTTCCGGCATCGGTCAATATTCACTTTTTACGGTGATCACGAACAGTTCGGATGATTAAACCTCGAATGACCCATGTACTAATACACCTTGGCTTCATACGTTTCCACAAGTTGGCTGTATTACATATTTACACATTTAACACTCGTACGAGCACACGAACCAGGCTCTGTACAGAGCGTGCAGTTCATACTTCCCTTCAGGCTTTGGAGGGAGTTCAAAGTTGCAGCTGAAACTGCTACCAAACGATATGAGAAACCGCAACAGTCCCGACATTCGCGTGCAGATCCACTTCGCACCCTCTGTCCTGCGTGTATATACAATTACACATACACACACATGAATACAAAGCTCGGAAACAAAAGGGCATAAGTATTACACATTTTTTTTACCATTGACTACTTTTTCAACTTGCGAAAAAAGTTTCGAAACATTGGGACATTGACATACTTCATGAATTCATGCAAAGCTTGATGCACAAACAACCCCGAACGGAGCTTTCATTTCGATTGTAATTTATGCAAAAACATATAACGAAGTCCTCTGTCAAAATATCACACTTGACTCTGGGCAACCTGTACATGTGAATGGAATTTATGTGAAGTATGTGTGTGCCAATTTTTGATGAGAACTTCCGTTGCTATCGATTGCACAAATTGCTATCTTCCATTCTCCCTAGACACTATTTCTTGTCCTTTTTTTCAGATCAATTTTTCTCCCCGAAAGAAATCAAACAGAGAATATATCTGTGGTGCCTTCGAACGATTAATTGTTCCTATAACGACTAACATCGCGTGCTACGATGCACTTTCATTTGAAAATACTTGCCTGGACCCAAGCACCAAGGGTGTGTTGTGCATCGTAATTAATGGCATCTACCAAGGTGAAATTTCAAATATTGTTATTTCGTTTCGCTGTAAGCTGTGGAGGATAGGAAAAACAATCTAATAAAATGATTTATCTCCTTGGATATGGTGTCAAAGGAATAAACAAACTCATAGCGAGATTTTCTTTCTCATAATCGCCATAATACCAATTATTTTTTAACATGGAGCTCCAGGGCCTAAAATTTTCATGCGTCATTTCTTTTTTTCTGAATTCGTCGTTGTCTCAGATCGACCTTATTTCAGCTTAGACCATTTTCTCGAATAGTTCTCACGTGCCTCTTCGAAACTTGGTATGCACGCGAGCCATGTTAACTTATACGCTGACTTCTTGATTACTATTTGTTTTTCTTTTTTTTTTTCGAATAACCAAATATTCCGGAATACGGGTGATAAAGAATAAAGTTAAAAAAATAACTTCATTTTTATCCCGAGTTTTTTCAATGGTTTTCGTTGGCTGCTGGGTCGAAATAATTGTACCAGGGACTTCACAGAGCGGCGAGTATCTCGCAGCCCTTTTATTTTCATTCGTCGTGGTTCGCTGAGCGAGTTTTTTTTTCTGTAAAATAACAACAAAAAAAAGCCCGATCTCTTTTACATTTTTCTCACTCACGCTCGATTTATCGCCCCAGGGAGTGTTTTGCCTCTTTTATTCCCCATTTCTTCTTTCGTCGAGTGTACTCTATTATTTTCACCATTTTATTTCTTGCATCGCTGGCCCTTAATTCGATTTTTTTCGCTTTGCCCTTGGATCGTTGTCGCCCTGTTTCAAATCGAATTTATCGCCGAGTTTTCATCCCTTTCAGACATAGACTCGATCCTATATTTCACTGTACGAGGAAAACGTAAATATGTAGTCAGGCGCATGCGATATTGAATGGACCATGAGTAAATTAAAAGGAACAACTTATTTTCCGCGTATTGCTAATTGATCGAAAAAAAAAAACAAAATTCCTCTATTCTCCACTATTATGACGAAATTGAAATTATTTTTTTCCCTCGAAAGGGAACACTGCTGTCGAGTGTGGAATAGAAATATTTTGTTGCAGGCCAATTTACGATGTTCACGAGCCTCAAGGAAAGGGAGAGAAAGAGAGAGAAAGAGAATGAGAGAGACGAACGAAAAAAGGAAAAAAATAGAAGTCACAGAGTTCATGAAAAATGCATGAATAACGTGAGCGTTACAAAGGCAAATGTTTCGTTTGATAGTGCGAATATAAAGAAGTCTCATTATAGGGAAATTTTTTTGCCTTTCTTTTCTGAAGCAAACGACTTTTTGGACGATGTCTCTGATCTCTCGTGGGGTTTGGCGTCTTTTGCTGAAGCCCAGCGACGTCTTTCTCTATCTTTACTTTCCTATCAAGCTTGAAGTATCGGGGCAATTTTTTTTCTTCGAGCTCCGAGAAAACTTTGAGAGAAGCAATTTTTTTTCTTTCCACTATTCGTGGTGGTACAGAAAATGACAGAAAGGGTCTGAAGCAAATGATCGACGAGAAAGGATGATGCCGATTAAGATTGCACGAAATTGAGTTTCGGAATTTTTCATCTAATAACTAAATAAAATAAAATATAATAATAAAAATTAAATAACTGAAATAGTGATTCATTTACATTGAATATTTTTGCGAAAATTTCTATAAATAGCATCGTTTATTTTTGCGAATTTCACGTCTTTCTTTGACGTTTAGGATTAAATTATCACAATTATTAGCACCACCATAGCATTAATAGTGATGATGTCTCATCTCGTTCATGCCCGACTCTCTCGGACTGCGAACGACTGGCAAGAGTTTTTCCACGTGCTGTACGGGACTCCTACCTCGCGAAATCCGGTCTAACGTGATCTGAAACGAGTATTGGTCTCGAGGCGTGTGCATGTGTTTGCTTTTTCTGAAGCGATGTTGATGGACTACCAAAAAACATATTTTTTTGTATCGAGATTTTGACCGCTCTTTCATTAATAATAATTAGTATGAATAAATAAACAGAACGTATTGAATGAAAATAACATATTCTATGAATTATTATAAAAACAAATTCATGGATAAAGTTGAATAAAAATTAAAAAAATTATCTGACATTCTTATTTTCATCGACAAAAAAGCAATAGTTTTAATGCATACGTTTTGTACGTAATGACGTATCGAATTACACACTCGCATGATATTGTGTCTAACTGTTATCATGATTATTAATGAGACTCGAGTTATATGATCGTAGAGTTTAAAATATATAAATATATCCAGCGATTAAAGTCTGAAGATCTTGTTGAGAAAAACATTTGAAAAAGGAAACACGTCTTGCGACCTTTTTGCTGTAAGAATTCATTTGATCAATGTAAACAATCAGAATATCGTAGAACTCAAGAACCTTTGAAAAATTGAATCGAAAAATTGTGACTTCAACATCATTGGGTTGTGTAAACACAAGTATTAAAATGGTTGAGGGGCAAACGTTTGCACGATCTGACGAACGGTGAAAGTCTTGGTAAAACTGCAAATATTGCAACTTGATGATGTGTTGGAAAAAGAAAAAACATACACAGTTTAAATTAGCACATTTGAGTCGTCACCGTTTTTCTTTCCTCACAAAGATTTCCTTGTGCAAACACTCATTTTATTGTCCTTCAAAATGTCGCGTCTTTGATGAAGGAGCTTCGTAAATATGAAGAAAAAAAATAGATCAATTTAAGATCAAGGACTCATTGTATTGGGTTGTAATTGTATTGGGTGGGGATTAGAAACTTAGAGATATAAATGATTATTTATAAAACAACAAAACTTTATCTTACCCACGAAAAATCCTGTTCGGTAGAATCGCGACTGCTGTATAACCGAAAGTTGGATGAGAAAAAGGTCTTCTCGGAGAGAGCAAAAAAAATTGATGCACTTCGCAAAACTGACACTTTGGTTACGTTGTTTTTTTTTTTTTTTTTAAGATTTATTTTTGCAAAGAATCACTCACAGCTAACTCATGCACGAATGAGACGAAGGAAAAAGAAGAGAACGAAACAGAGACGAGCGCTGATAAATTGTATATTTGAGAACGTCGCACAAACTCGAGTGTAAAATATTCACAGTTGTATCGTTGCATTCCTCGGAAGCTGAATACACGTGTAAAATGGCACAGTAGTTGAGGATCGTATGTGAACAGACAAAGCGAATTTTTTTACCACACTTTCGCGCCTTTTTTTCTAATGCGATATTAAACTACGAACGATAAATAATGAACGATATAATTATCATTGAAATCACAATTTAAACACTTTCCACTGGAAATTTCAAAACGTTGGAGATTTAAATCGAAATTTAGTTACGTGCGTTTTTGTGCACAAAAAATGTGATCAAGGGCAATATTTGTGACTGAAAGTTTGAGTACAAGTAACGCGTTTGGTTGACAAACGTGAACTGAATAGTAGAACCGCCGAGCTGTGTGGCGAGAAACCGAAGTAACCGAAGTAGTAACGGCAAGAGAGCTTGGCAGTGGTGGCAAGTTGCGCGCGACTCGCTTCCACTTGCTCTTCACTCGCATCGTGCATCTCCGTTTATCATCTTTCAAGACGATGCACGAGTATTCTTTCTCTTCCTTTCGCGGGTCCTCCCTGTCTCCCTTTCCTCTTTTCTTGATTTCCTTTTTTCTCCATCATTCTCTCTTCGTTTCAATTAATTTTTTCAAATACTCATTTATGTATTTCTGCTGTTCGCATCTTTCCTCCTTGTCGTCCACTTTTTTCATTATCTCTTCTCTCTCTTTTTCGTGAATTTTACTACGCGGTCTCCACCCGAAAATCTCTCATTCGTTTTATATTTTGCAAATGAGAACCTTCAGGAGAGGATGGAGAAAAATCGACATTTTATTCCAATTCATACCAACATTTAATTGTTATTAAACGAGCTCTTTTTTTCTAGATACGTTGGTTCTCGTACCGTTAGTTTTTATTGTGGCTTCGGTCCTTACATCACATTTAAACACTCGTCCTATGTTCTACCCGGATACTAGGAAGTCCATTACTTCGTCAGAGCTTTCATCCCGAGACACAATCTTCTCCCTCGTCTCAAGCTCGGTTCGTACCTCTCTTTCTATATTTCTTTCCCTACATCCCTCTCTCTTTTACACCTCTTGACATCACAGAGATTCTCGATACGCACGTCACGTGGAGCGAAAAGGGTTGGGGTTGAAGAAAAGGGGAACTTTCCGAGGTAATAGTGCAAGGGGGTAGTTTTTGCAAGAGAGAGATGATAAAACTTCGGTGGCCAACTGCTGCACGAACGTGCACTTTGCCCAACTCCTCTTCGACAGACGACGATGCTTTATTTTTTTTTCTTTTTATTCTTACTCTCTTTTTTATATACCTCTCCACACCTATCGTTCTTCATCTCCACACCGCAGACTTGCGGACAGAAAGTTGAAAAATGTTGAGGGTGCATCCGACGCTTGAGATCTTATGGTTCTATCGAGTGTACGTCGAGTGAGAACATTCAATTTTTTTTATTCTGTTTTCTCTGTACGAAGAAGTTTTATAGATTCGTTAAGGACAATGAGAATGTTTGATAACCTGCCATGTTAACGATTTTCAATTACATAAAGTATGCTAACGTTTTTGGTCGACGGTAAGCTATTCATTTGCAGTCCTTTGAACTGACAGGTCAATTTGATCTTTTCAAGGATTTCGTCATTATATAGTGGGGTTAATTATTTCACATCGTTATGTGCGCTTTTAGCTTCGTTTTTAATACTCCATTTCCAGTGTTGTGTGTACTCTGTGGCTTCCTGACTAAATACGAGTACTGTACAGAACTCTCGACGTTTTGTTCGCATGGCGAGAACTTTGTGGATTCTACGTGATTTTCCCTCCAGCCAGCTAACAGTCGAACTCAGACCGTGCAAACGTCAAGTATTACACAACCTCAACCGCCCTTCAACCCCAACTGAATATGATCCCCTGTGTGTAACTTTGTAACCATAGTACTTCACCGTCTCTGGTGTACGAATATGTACACGTAATACTTGACCATCAATCCCACGATGAAAAGTGAGGAAATACGAAGGATTTATAACTCTCGAAGCTAAATGTCATACCGACTGAGCTGTTATGAGTGCAGGACAGATGGCTGTAAATTTTGAAAATTGAACATTCGCTTTCGAAAGTTCCGTAGATTTGAGGATTATTCGTTTTCAAATGGAAAATTATCTAGTACCATTGTATAAAACAAATGAAGATTATGAGTTAAAATGAATTTTAACATTCATCGTCTAGAAACTTGTTTTTGGTTTGAACAGAATTACATCTAATGATATAACTCAGAAACACGTTTACGAACATCATATTTCATTACTTAACAAATTTGTATGGCTTGAAAATGTTCATTTTCCATAAGGATGGTGAGCCTTCATTATAACTGAAAACCCTTAGTCTAAACCGATCCGCCAAACCGTACACGATATATATCTCTAATATTTGAAGAGGGCTGGTGGATGCTCTTCATGCAACGGTGGTTTGACCGAGCGACCTAATTACGAGATGCACTCACGTAATTACGCGAATGAGAGAACAGGATACAGAGTCTCCTTTAGATCTTCCATCCCTTTCGTTTTTCGACCATTCCCGTTACTCGCATCCCTTTCTCGACTGATACTACTATTACCAATGGTTACTACAGTCATACCGTGTATACTATGCTCCAGGGGTCCTTCTTTGAATGGCTCTCGAACGTCAAAGTTTGATTCTCTGATGTATAGGAAATTCTGTCAAAATGTCATTAGCAACAATTCATCATTTCGAATGTGATGCCCGATTTCTTTTTGGCGCTAATTAAATAACGAGGAAATACTAAATTTTTCTGCCAGTTTAAATCAGTCGCATTCTTGACAAACAACTTTTCGAAATATCCTTTGGAATTCTTTTTCTTCCGAATTATTTGCACTCTTTCAATGACAAATTCTGAAGAAACTAATATTTCTGCGATGATAAAAAATGATTGATCAGGATTTTTCGCATCATTTCCTCCTTCGATTCGTTTTGTCTTCATTTGCTTCCCTCCCTTCCATTCATCAGATCATAAAATCGCATCAATTTTTCTTTGCATTCTATGTGTTTATGTACATGCGAGTATTCAACAATGCGAACGAGTTTAATGGGCGAGAATGGAATTGTGAGCGAGGATTTGGTCTCGCGCGCTGTAAACGTTATATCGTGACCCACGAATTCCCGGATCGTCGCTTCGGAAGGGGCGGGGAATCTGGGAAAGAAAATTACGTGCACGAAACGCGACATGAAACACGGAATTTATTCCAATCGTAATGTTTCGGGGTGCTTGTCCAATGGATCGCGTTCTTCTATGGCACACGAGTATTTATTTTTTTTTTAATACGCTGCCTCGTCTGCAGACTTTTTATTGCCTGTACTCTGCCAATTCCTGGGCGGGTTTTTATTTTAATTTCGATGGGTGTACGGATTGTTCGATTGAGTTTTCTTTTATTTTAAACTTATCGAATAAATGATAAAACAATGAATATTGTAAAATATTTATTTGTTCAATCTTGATTTTTTTGTTTTTACATTCACTGTCTCGCTTTTCATATCTCCAGGGTAGTGGTCAGTCGCGCGTCATACTTCGAACCTAAAGTTTCCGCTGCCCTTTCCCTTCGTTTAACTTGTTGCGCGCTTCCTTTCGACCCCTTTCGTCGAGGGTTTCGTGCGGCTGTAATGCAAACAAATGACTGCGGCCAACTTCCTGGGCTTTCTCCCGATTTTCTCTGCCTAATATCTGGCTCGATGCCAGCTACGGGTGGCAAGATATGGTCAAGATGGCATTTTCATACGAAAACTGCGGCATGTTCTGTCATACGTACGAAGATTATGATATGCGGCCGATGAAAATAGTTTGATAATTCCAAGTTAATTACAAAAATGCAAATCGTTATCACGAAGACAAATGCCCCAAAGTTTACAGGCTTTGCAAGACATGTTTGCTTATTCCGATTCAAATTCGCTGCCAATTTTTTTGGTTTTCAAATCCTCTCAAAACACAATCCAAGGGCGTTAGTGTGAAAAATCGTCGTCAAGCGAAAGCTGACGTGTGTTTGAATGCGGATCGATGATGCGAATGTCAATCCTATCAAGGTGCACAATACGCAGGGAATGTAAACATACTGAGAAACATAGATCGAACCGCTGACGAAAGAGAATTGAATACAAGCCGGTTGAATTCGGCAAAGACATGTGTTCGGGGGTGTGTCAACGATCCCTATTATCGGGCGACCTTATTTACGCAGCAAAACCCTGAAGGGCTTGGGGTGAATGTGAAAAGGGATTGAATTTTTCAAACTATTCAGAGGGATTTTCTTCCATCGGGGATGCAAATTCCAGGATACCAAAGAGGCAAATACAGTTATGTACAAAAAAACAGTGGGGTGCAATGTTTTTTTATTCAAGAATTCCAAAATCGCGACTTGTCGGCTGTTTCCAATGCAACAAGTTTTATTCGAAACCTTACAAAATTTAGTATAAAAAACTGTATTTGTTCCTTGTAATTGATCTAAATTTTTTAGCAGCCAATTTAAATTTTGTTTCATTTGTTTTGTACGGAACTGTATATACGAAAAATTTTACGTAAAATATTCAGTAGGAAATTTGAACGGTTTTTGAAGTGAATGCGAATTGTTTATTTGAATTTTTATAGAAAAAAAGAAAATCCGAGAATAGGCGTCGTTCGATCGAGCGATTTTCTTATATTCTTTCAGGGAATACCATTTTTTTTCTGCCGTAGTCAGAATCTGGAGGGGTAACTCGCTGGATAACTCGGAAACTCACACGTTCAAGAAAAACAATGTTTAGAATTTTTTATTTAATAAAATTCGAAATAATTACGAGATGAATCTGACAACCTTTGCAATTTTTCGTCAGTAAAGAACTAATGAATTCGTTTGCATAAATTTTTATTCAGATGTTTTATATTTATTAGTACAAAGAAGAATGAAGCGAAAGATTTATTGTTACAGTAATTAATTATCATGATCAAATTTTCTTCTACATACAAAATTAATTTAATTAGCGTCTAACGAACAAAATTGGAAGGAGCTTTGCTGTAACAAGAGAAGGTCGAGAATGAGCTCGACGATTTTTCTTTTGTATATCGACTTTTCGCGGTTTCACCACGGGAGAAAATAAACGAGTAAACGTTGGCATCCTTTGTGATGAGATCCCCAGTCTCATCGTCGTCGTCGTCGTCCTCGCTGCCGGAATCGTCGTATCTTTTTTTGTGGAGTTGTTTTCTTTTTCTTTTTTTTCCCTACTGGCGGCTTTTCCTCATTTCGTTCCGGTACGTCCAAAGATGGCAAAAGACATCGCTTGGTGGATTTTCACCGCGGGACCATACGATATGGAAAGAAAAATGCGAAAGAGAGAATTTTCCAGTCCGAGCGCGGTATACACGCGTAGCTCTGCGAATGAATGAGGTTCAAAAGCCGCATCGAATCTCAAAAGTAGCTCTTCTTTCCGTGTCTCTTTCAGTTTCTTGTCCTTTTCATTAAAAAATAAAAATCATACCAGGAACATTGAAAAGGTAATGCATTAGATTGGAAATGAAGTAAAAAAAATGTCAACCTGAAAATTAAAGAGAATGTTCGTGTATCGGGTACTTGGGTATCCTTGAAGCTTATGTCAAATAGTCATTGGTAGAACCTTCACACATTTTTGGCAATTTTTTATTTTATTTTGAAAATGGATGAACAGAGCTCATGAAAAACTATACGATTGATTAAAAAGAATTATTTTGATGATTAAATTGACATTAAATTGGTGAAAATCGAAAAATAAAGTTAGAGGGAATAAAAAAATTGAAAATAGAGGTAAAGAAGCCCGCTAGATAAGAGCGCCAATGGTCCATGAGCGTAGCGAACTATATTTATTGATCGTTCGAAGCTTCCCTCCGTGGTCACGGCTGAGGGTAGTCCAAAATGGCGACGTGGCTGGTTGACGCGTTTACTGTTTGCCTTCTCGTCTCTCAAGTTTGTTACATCCACGGTTCATCGGTTTCAAAAACCTTTACTTTTCCGGAATATCCGTACAAGGAGACGAGCAAAAATGTGAGTAGCAAAATTGAATTTTTCGATTGTAGGCATTGCTATGGAGTGAAACTATTTGTTTTGTTTTTTATTTTGATCGCTTCCATGCTGTGTGTGTCACAAGAGAGAAATTTCTAGGGCGCATGACACGAAAGCCTCGAACGAAGGGTCTCTTCGTTTGGAGTTAGCGTTTGAAATATTTGTTTTTACCTTGAGAAAAGGAGCTGAGTGTAGTAACTAGAGTTGAAAAAATTACTTGATGGGGAAAAATTGACTTATTTGGCAGGAACTATTGTTCAGGGAGTACGAGCAGGCTTGCGAGGAGAGCGGGGCATGCAAAATGTTGTCGCAAAATCAGAGAGCCAGCTCCGTCGCCAAGACACGTTGTATAAGGGAGTGCGTGTCACCCTCGTGTTATAAACAAATTTATTTATTCGATCAGGTAAAAGACCTCTGGGATAAATGATTCGAGGGTTTCGAATGCTAATCCAAGAATTAATCGTATCAATTTTTATTTTCAGTTGGAAGAGGGTGAGATCGATGTGAGACTAAATTCGTTTAAAGGTTGTTTTATGCAACGAAACGGTAGACCAAGAAAGTAGCGAGAAATTGATGATTCTCAATTACAAGAGCTATTATAGCTGGAACAATGAATTTTTATCTCTGCGAAAAAAAAACACAAGCTACGCCTGTTTGACGAAAACAAAAACGACAAAACAGGAAAATATTGTTATTGCATACAAGACGATCGAATCATTGAACAATGAATGATTCAAAAAAAAAAAAAAAATACAATTCTTCGAGGCCAAGCTACGAATTATATTGTGATATTTATATCAATACGCACAATTGCACGACACATCTGATATAATAATTATTATATATTATATCGAACAAATGATTATCAATTTTCAGCACTCTTAATCCGCCATGGAACGGAACATTTTCCCTATTGCTATAGACTATCATTGCCAATATCTATATTGTTAACATATTTCTTCGACTTGTATTTCTTATTCTAGTACAAATACGAATAAACAATGACTTATTCTCGATATTTTTATATGGAGAGAACCGTTTTTATTTCCTCCTGCATCACTTATTATTATTATTTTCATTTATTTTTGTTGGACAGTTATTGGACTATTCGCCGACCAAAGATAAGTAGCTTGACGACCAGTTTAACTCGGGAGATGGTCATCGTCGATTACGCAACTGATTGATATGTGAGTATTGCGATCCATTGCATGATGTATGGAAATTTATCAAATTCTTCAACCCTACCAGCACGATTAATTTTATGCGAAGAAAATATGACCCCGCGACTGTATGTGAATTGCGAAACATAAAGCCCAATTATAAAGAAAGTAAATTTTTAATGAATTTCCGATCAATTCGACACATAAACACTAAACCATTTGAATTTCGAATCGCGATGGCGTTCTATTGTAATAGTGTGAGCCAGGAATTATTTGAATCTCAGTGACATCTCACCGATTTATTTATCTCAACTCATAACAGTCTGAAAAGTTTGTGATCAAATAAGCAGAAGCGTGCAAGTCAATCTACAAGGAATGTCTATTCCCTAGAACGTTATGACAAGTAGTGATAACAATCACGTTTTATAGCAATGTTATATATAGTAATAAATAATTTCTCCATACTTGAAGAATTGTATCCAGTGCATATCTTATTTTTTATTTATTTTATACATGTTATTTCTTTTTACGACGTAATGTGTCTCATGGTCGTTGGAATAAGATGATTTATGAATCCGTTCTATTCAAATTTTGTCATATTGAGATTCATAACCAGCACTGTACTCATGGGAAATACCTCCCCGTAGAATTTTTTTTCGATAAGTGTTAGCAGTCCTTGAAAATGTTTCTGCGGTGTTTAGGAGATAATTGGCGCCCGAAAAATGAGCCCGGATCAAAATTATCCCGTGCCTGAACGAAAGGTTAATGATCAGCGTGTCATTTATTTCAATTCATCAAAAATTTGACCACCACGTGAATATATACCTAGTTGCTTGCTGGCCTATAAGCGAAGACCCCGGCACGACGGTCATGAGGTTTTCCCCCACTGCTTGGCTGACAATTTGTAGAATTTCATGAAAACAGTGCCATTTAAGTATGTTCAAAAAAATCAAAACAACATCATGTGGATACACTTACACGGACCGGTTTTTTCTCGTGGGAATCCGTGGCACTATTTCCGGAAGCAATCCGGACACCATCGCTGGGCTGCAATTTTACGAAACCTCATAAACGTTATATTTTATTGGATGATAAGATTTTTAAAACATTTGATATTTCGTGGACTCACATAATTAATTGCTCCCTCATGAGCAGACGGGACAATATTTCTATCAGGGTAGCCATGATAAGCACTTTCCTGAGGAAAGTCAAAATCTCATGTTAACTATACAATTTGATTGATTTTATAAAATAATTATATTTCAACACCAATATTTATACAACATTTGGTCCGTTTACGTTGGAGCCGGTGTCAGGATTCCCGAGAGGTCGCCATCCATCGAGTTTCTAAAAATTAGATTCACGTCGTAAAGTATAGCATTTGGATAGATTCGTAAAAAAATTCTCAATGGTTCGAACAAACTTACGTCATTTATTCTCACAAAACCGTCGCCCATATTGACACACCTCACTGCTTCTGTTCGCGACTAAAAAGACGATTATACGAATCAAACATATCTTCATAATTATTTGTCATCAATTTTTATTCGTCATACCCTCCAATCTGCATGAACGCTGTTCAAGACCACCAAACACACAAGTATGAATGATCCACCGGTAAGCATTTTCAGAACAATAAATACTGATAAATTATGAAAATATGGAATTAATTGTTTGGAAAAAATTGTACACTGCTCGTACTTATATCGACTGTGCTACGTATTCTTCTGACTGATCGAATTGAAATGTTTTATCGAAATAGCGTGAAGATGGATCATCGGTGCTTCGCTATCTGTAGTTTTATAATTGAAAACTATTTCTACATATCAACGTGGTATATCTTTATTGCTTTGTCACCGAGTTATTACTCACAAATCGATTGAAGTATGGTTCCAACGAAATCTAGGTGATTAAATAGACAGGAGTGTGTTTTGAAAATATTTATTTTATGACGTAGTAATACAACTATCAAATTCGTCGTTTGCTGAATATTTTGATAAGTACACAGTGCGTATACATTTTTTTCATTTTCTTTCCTTTTTAAAGATCGTTTTTTCACAAGTTTTTCATTGGATAGGGTCACCCTTCATATAACATTTTGAATTTATGACGATATAATTTTATCTTAGTTCGACAGCTGATTCAACACCAAAAAGCTTTTAGTCATAACAATAATGTTAAACAATTATCTAGTCCTTGTCGAGTGATTATTTTTAAACGTCGTAGTTTCCTTTTGTACGAAAAAAAGAACATTTGCCAAAATCCGACGTTACGATTGTAACCTCAGCCATTTTGTGGAAACTACATTTGAAAACTTTTGATCCCGACAAAGACTGATTTGTTTTCGTCAACTGTAGGAAAAAAAAATTGTCTTTTTATTGAGGTAAAGTGTACAATCCTTTGTGGTTACTGCAAATAGCATTTCTTAAAAAACGGTTTTACAAAAACTACAATGACAGCTCATCAGATATATCTATTAAATGGAAGTGTCCTTTCCCATTGACAAAAAATTATTTATTTCAATAAGTAAAGAATTTTTTAATGGATCCATATATTCAGTGTTTGCAAGATCTTGGAATTTATCTTTTTTGGCAACTCTGGGCGTGAATGTACTGCTAATGGTTATCACCTGTAAGTCGTTTCGAACAAACATCTGTAAGTGTTTGTTTTTAATTGCCAGACCTGCTGCGTACCAGACATAGTCATATCGAGTTTGAAGTATTTGATTCTTCTTTTGATTCCACTCTTCGATTGATTTCTGGCTCCGACGTAAACATTCCTCAATTATTGATATTTTATTGAAGGCTATCAATCCTCGTAGAAATTACATTTTACGGGAAGGAGTTTTCACTTTCGCCTTTCTTCGAACGGTCGGTTTGGGCAGCACGGTAGGGATGCAGAAGAAAGTGGTTTTTATACCAGTTTGAATTGGGATTTCATGGGGTTCGATGTCGATGCAATATCCAGCCCGACAAACCTACGATTTTTTGTAACCGACATTAAATACTCACAACAATTTTTTGTTTGGTTTCAATTTTTTCAAGGATTCATTTTCACAAGATATTCGATAGAACAGAAAAACTTACTTTCAATAAGCCGCAGACGGTGCCGTCCTTAGGTCTCCCGTGCCTGACAATCGCATAAGTACCACCTATCCTTGGATTTGCGCATTTTAAACTGCTGCATGGAGAAGAATCGAAGTAAAATGGAGCCACACGGCTCACTTCCGGTTGTATCTAAAATAACATAAGAATGTTATTCATAAGAAACATCGAAATCATTTTTCAGATATTTCTTATTGACAAAATAATTCACCATCTCTGTGGAAATATTTTTACACCTCTTTAAAAAAAAACGTAGCTCGTTATGTCCATAAAAACGGATTAAAATTGATTGGTTTGCATACGATGGAGAATTGAGAATTAAATAGACGGCCTGAACAGTTAGGCTCCAGAGATACTCACGACGCATTCTCCGACATACTGCGGGTTTATATCACGACACTGCTGCGCTGGCCACGGTATTGTGGCCGGCTGAAATGTTTTGATTATTAGCCAAATAATTTGTGACAAAAAAAAACGTTCACAATTTTCTAATATTCGTGAATTGATCAACGTTTATATATATATTTGTCTTACGATCCAACTCCGATTCTGTCCCACCACGACCCATGGGCCCAAGCACAAAAGTCCAAAAAATATGATAGGAACCATTTTTCCCCAAATGAATTACTCTATAAGATGAAGAAAGCATACAATCAATTGTCGTCGATCAACACAACGAGGGTTTTACAAGATCATTGGGCACGTTAATCCGTGAGCAGTCGAGCTACTTATGACCTAAACGTTGATTGCCCGCGATGAGAGATTTGTCCACAGAAAAAATTAAATTTAAAGTAATAAAAAATCGAAGGCCTATGCCATTTGATTTTTTTGGTTTCACTTACGTCGAGAGTTCACGGTAGTTCCCAGGTCTGCGAAGTGAACAAGCTTCAAATACAATGATCCAAGATACTTTGTTTCGTAGCTACAGTGCCGCGGCATTTATATTCGAAAATCGTCATAAATACTGACGAGTATTGTTTTCCAAACCACATGTTCATGCCAAAGTGTCGTGATAGGAAAAAAGAAACGTGAAGCAGACTGATCAGTAAACACATTTAATTTGATACTCCACTCAGATGTCATTGTCATGTAAATTCATTTAACAAATGACGCAATTAACTACGAATCTCGTTTCAAAATTTTGTAATAGTCCATTACATTCATCCGATACTACGACGAATTGTAGAGTTGAATTGAACAGACGATCTTAATGAAGCATTCATAATCGATTTTTAACATTGAGCAATTGGTTCTTGGCGTAATATAATTTTTGTTTTTTCGAATACAGTCCAAAGTCCACTTTCCCAAGAAAGTCCAAAGAAAGAAAGAAAAAGAGTCCAAAGAAGCACACTTTCTATCAAGGTTACAAACTTTTTTTTATTTCAAACGTGTTATATAAATTATCATACAAATACAATAATCATAATAATAATAATAATAATAATAATAATAATAATAATAATATATTATAAATGTTAAACAATCCTGAGCAATTACTCTACATAATAGATAATGAATTATCAATCACTAGAACGAATTCGTGATTACATACAAATATATATATTTATATATGTAGAATAAACCGTTAATTATATAACTATATAAACAATCCATTTTGTATAGGAAGAAGGGGGAAAGGGATTAAACAACCGGGACTAATGAAAATTTGTCATCTCTCTCTTTCTTCCTCTCTCTCTCTCTCTCTCTCTATCTCTCTCTTAGACTCAAACTTCATAAACTATACATTATAAACATTTAAATAATTTCGTAACTTTCTACATACATAAAAGAAAAAAAACAATTGTTTTTTACATGATTTCGAAACAGAGGGGATTCAAAAATAAAAATTCGATCGAATAATCGAAGTATACGTGTGCTTTGCTTTTTTTTTTTATGCACCACCTGTACATAAGGAAATTTTCAAAACGAGGACATTTTTCCTCTTCTCATCAGAGCTTCAACTCTCTCGAGGAGACTCGGGGGGGAAAAAAATAATCATTGCACGAAGTGATTATGATCTAACGTGTTTGCTTCTAGCACAGTTTGAAAGTTCTAGTTGTTGGACATACGTAAGAAAAAAGATGTACTTAGACGTTAGGCCGTTCAATGAGACGTCATTTTTATTCAGTTTGCGAGGGGTTCTCGATTTTTTTTTTTTTTTTTCAATCTCAAACTATCAGGCAGTTTTCGGAAGAATTTTTCAGTCTCTAAAAGGGGGATTTAACCGAGATCCTCAGTACTTGAGTTCTTTTTTTTTGGCCAAATGGTTCGAAGAAATGAAAAATGGTTTAACGAAAAAACGGGATTTCATTGGTTGTTCTTTGTATTGTCGCTTTTGGACGATTAACAAAATGTTGCGCGTGTAGTGCTATCGTCAACACCGATCGAGACGAAATGTTGGCTACAGTTCGAATCTCTTTTTCCTCTCAGCGACCATGCCCACTGCGGGGAGTGGGGGGTAGAGAGAATTTTGGTATCCTGGTGTTGGAGTCGAGGGCAGGCTTCTGCAACTTCTGCCCGACCACCTCACGGATGGAGACCTCATCAGCTCTAAATTAACAATAAAATTATTTTAAATTCATGGAAACGTTTGAACTTCTTGCTTATGATAATGACAATTAATTAAATGAGCATCATAATAATGTAATCATGAACCTGCAACGGAGAGAGCTGAGGGTTCCGGGGTGAGGCCGGATGTGTTACGAGAGTTGGTATTGATGGTGTGTGCCTTCTGCCGCTGCTGCTTTTCACTTTGCTCGTTCTCCTGCCACTGGATCCCAGGTTTCCTGACTCGCATCGGTGTTGAGCAACCTTATTATTTTATATGTTTAATATCTCTTCATTTTAAAAACGTTCTTCCAAATTTGTAGGGATCTTTGTTAGCCTTTTTTTTTTATTTGCAAGAGAGTAAAAGAAAGATATATAGTTATGTCCAATTGAAACGCATCATTTGTTTTTTCGCGATCTTGCTCACAAGTTGACTGATTCGACCATACCACGTGCTTTTTTTTTCATTCAAATATCAGCTACAACTTTCGATGGATTGCAAAGGATTTGGATTCAGTTTTAAAAATATGTCAAATTCATTTATTCATTCGAAAGTTAATCAAATTTGCTCAAAATCATGATCCTGGTTTCGACGAATTGGTCAATTTGCAAGCAAAGTCCTAAATCAATCAAGTGATGTGTTCAAATTAGACTATATTCGTATGTATAAAGAAAATATAAAGACTAGGTACTGTAGATACAAAAGTGCCCATAGACTAGAGTAACAAGTATGCAGAAACCAGAAGTGCAACATTCCATTGACATAAACACACACACACACACGCACACAAAACAGTAAAATTTGCAAACGATCGATCAATTCAATTTTTTTGATTTTATTTGTAGAATTTGTATACCGATTGTATATATTTGTTTATAAATCTATCAAAACACCTAATAGTTTTCAACTATCGTACGTACATTCAAAAAGTTTATTATTACTTTTTTTTTCCTTAACGTTGCTGAAGCGTTTACATGTTAGGTCTTTTTGATTTCTCTCTTGGCGCTTCATGACACATATGCACACATTTTTTTTACTATGTTATGTAAAGCGTGTGAGATATTAATATGAACATAAACAAAGCAAGAAAAACCAAATTTATTTCGGTTATGATTTAGTGTTGGAAGCTCAAAACCAAATTATGTGTTTATTTTTCATTAGATCTTAAAAGTTCAATGATCCCGGTACAGAAGACATGAAAATCACAGTCGAAGGGATTGTTCGAAGAAACAATCGAGACAAGAAAAAGATCGGTGAAAGCCCAGTAAGAAGGTTTTTTTTTAGTTTCCAAAAGTTTTCGCGTCATCATTGTAGATAGTGATGAATTTAATGTTTTTAATGTCTCTTATTCGTCCTCTGTACCTTGATACTGATGAGGAAGACCTGTCCTCGGTCTCAGACTGTCCCACAACGGTGATCTCATGCCATTTTTATTGTCATTATCCTCGTTCTTAACATTTAATTGTCTCGAATTCGTATAAGGCAATGAGATCGATCTCAGACGTTCGAGTTTGTAGGAAAAGTTGTTTTTTCGTGAGGTTTTATCCTCTGACATAGTTTTCCGTAGATTAGGAGACGTGGGAGAAATTTTGGAAGAATCGACAGACACATTTGTATCTTGTGATGATGCCTTCGTCATTTCGTTGTTGGATCTCGATGAATTTGGGTCCAACAATGATGTAGTAAAGTAGCTCAGCGATGACGGTCTTTTTGTCAAATCACACCAAGCTTTTTCACGTACTTTGTCCCCATGCTGATTAGTCTAATAATATACGTAATATTATTACGATTTGTGTAATATTATTATGTATATTAAAACGTTTCATTGTTTTCGTTTGTTTTTTTTTTCATTTGTGAATTGTATCGATATAAAAAATTGCCAATCTGATTTCCTTGACCGTACATTTTTTTGTTCTCCATTTATTTTGAAAATTTGTCCATCAATTCATCAATCAATTGGTCCAGCCATAATTATAGGTTGGCAATTTTGATTGTATGCAATCGCATGTTATGGCCAAGGTCTCGTTGGGCTATTTAAAATAAATTTGAAGAAAGGCATATCCAAAATAATACCGATATGTACAATTGTGATCGTGGTGAAAAGCGCACCAAGGAGCAACTAAACAAATCACCTACCGCACTCGAAACTAAATGTTCAAGTAGAGAACGTGCAAAAACCCACACACCATAATATGCAATTGCAGCCCGGCTGAGAGTTTGACCAAAACTGAAAAAACACCATTCCTTCAAGAATATTTGGTCGAACTCGATGCAAAAAAAAAACCGAATAGAGTTAGATTTTGTTATACACAAGTAGGCAAAATAAATCGTAACTAAATTATTAGTGATAAACAATTTGAAAAATATACCTTAAGCTGTTGCTGAAGACGATGTATTTCTTCCTGCTGTTCAGCAATCTCGTTGTCTCTTCCTCTTAAAAGTTGAATCGTATCATTGATCCCTGTATCGTTAGTCTCAAGAACGAGATGAGCTCGAAGCTGTTTATTTCGAGCGTCCAACTGCATTATGTGTTGTTGGGCTTGTGTCATTTGTTTCGTCAGAGAGCCAACTCTTTCCTCGAGTGCCGCCGATTCCACACACTTTGACGAATACTTGGATGACAACGAGAGTATTTCCTGCTTTATCTCCTCCATCTCGTCCCTGCGGAACAATAGACAACTGCGCCTTAAAACAAAAAAAAGAAAAATCACGCACAAAAGCGTGATAGAATCGAGCTTGTTTAACACTAAGAAGCTGTAATTAATTAAAAAAATAGAGGACTGAGAAGGAGGGGGAAAAAAAAATTGAAAAAATTGTGAATCGTCAACGTACTCGTGTTCTTTATGCAATGCTCCAATATCCTCGCGAGCTTGCATCTGCTTGATGAACTCAGCTTTAAATTTGGCAATTTCTTTTTGGACTTCGTGTTCGTGAGCTTTTCTCATGGCATCGAGGGCAGCCAGAGTGGCTTGTGTCTCTTCTGAAAGTGCTTGTTCCTTCTCAACGCGTAAATTCTCCAATTCCTGTCGATGTTTCTCCTCCATTTCGGCGATAATACGTCGATGAGAATTTTCCATAGCGAGAAGGCCTTTTTCACACAAGCCTCGCAATTGTTTGATCTCTTCTTTGTAGCGTTTACGGGTTTCAGCATCGGTATCAAGCTCGGCACTGATCGAGCGTTGATAAGCAGCTCGAAGTTCGTTAACGTGTGCCGAATGCTCCGAATCCATAGCGTTCAAACGATGTTCTAATTTTCTAGCCCGGTCTCTCAAGCTCGCAGCTTCCTTCTCGTATTGGCTGGTCAACGATTCACGTTCGTTCTTCATTTCCGCTTTAACCTCTAAAATCTCTTTCTCCTGGTTTCGCCGAGTTTTTTCCAATTCCTCCGAGTGTTGAATGCTCATTCGTTTGATGGTTTCTTGCATGACGGAGCAATGTTTACATTGCATATTTTTCGCTGACTCAACGAGACGTTTCAGGCGTTCGCGAATATCAGTACATTTTTGTGAAACGTCTGACCAATCGGAGAGATTGTACAAACCCGAAGGAAGGGACGAAGCAATGTCTTGGAGCTTGTCGTCTCTCAAAAACAAGGCTTTTCCTAAGCTAGCGATATCGTCTTCAAGGCAATGCAGAGATTGTGACACTGTTCGTAAGTCATCCTTGTTACGTTGTTTTCCTGTGATTATCTCGTTGCAATCATTAGCAAACCGTCGATAAAGATATGCGAATTCAGCGTCCAAAAGCGGATCGCCGGGAGAGCTACAATTTTCATTGCTGAGATCTGCTAAAACATCTTCGTACTTTATAAGACTAGACACGAAGCTTTTTTCCCCGTCAGAATTGGCTTTTGCTTTTTTCCCCTCATCGTCTTCGGCTCTCGTGACATCTTCGCCATCGAGCAGTGCTATTCTCGCGTCAATAAGAGCTTTTTGAGCAACGACATCGGCGTAATCGTTCAACAACTGTCTCGAGTCATATTGCATCGTCGTAACATTATTTTTCATCGATTTCATGCGATTTAAAGATTCTTCGTAGGCCGAAGTTAATTCGCATATTGTACATTCCATCTGGCGACGTAATCTCGCGTGTGTTTCATCGATGCGCGTCTCGAGGCTCGTGTTCTCATGACTATTGAGACAAGTGTCCGTTATCGTGGTGATGTTTTGCTCGTACATTTGACCACATTGAGTCAAAACGTGAGATACTTCGGCCTGTACGAGCTCCTTGTTTACCGTCTCTTGGGCCATTGCCCAAGCTTCCCGAATTCGTCGATCCTCGAGTAATTTATTCGCTGGTAATTGCTTGCCGAAATCCTCTTGCTCTGACAGACTCAAAGTTTCGGCTGCCAATGCATCAGCCAACTCACGGAACTTCGTCTCTTTGTAATGTTTCATTATTTCATTAACTTGACGCTGTTTCGACGTGAGATAATCACGATAATCGTTTATCCTCGTCGAAGCATCTTTTTTATCCACCGTTTCGTCCTCCCTCGAATTGCTAGCGCCACTGTTGCTATCGCACAAAGCTCCACCTACCAAGACTAACTTATTGGCTAATATTTTTGTTAGATATTGTATGTAACTCGTGTTTTGGTACTTTTTCGGCTTAGTTCCATAAACCTTAGACTTTAAGTTTGAAATGAGATGACTAGTTTCGAGCAATTCACCGAGTATTATATTTTTCTCGTATCCGCGTGACAAGGAGGCCTTCATCCGTCGCAAAACAACGGTTTCATAAGCGAGCCTCTCAGCAACAAGTTCGAGCTTCGTTCTCTCGTCGAGTTGATTATTAGCCGCTAGCCTCTGTCGTTTTTCCGCAAGTTCAGTTATTTTCTCCGTCAGCAATGACTCCAATTTGGCAACTACGACTCGTACCGATTCGATCGTTTGACTCGAAGGTTGTTGATTCTTTTTACAATCGACGCACGTTTCGAGAATATCGTTAACGTCGCGCAAACATTTTTCTGCTTTTTCCTCAGCCTGCGTTGAGCCCAAACACTTTTCCAATCGTCTCTTAGACTTCGCGAGTACGCGTTCCAACTTTCGAAGTCTCGTTAGTATTTCTGTTGAAATTTGACAGTTCGAAGGACTCGATGGCTCGCTACACTCGCTCGAATCTTTCTCACCATCGCTACCCAACGTTTCCGCGACTTGAGCGACTTTTGTCTCCAGACTGCTCAACCTTATCAACACTTTCATCGGCTCTGAGCTTGTCGCGCTGTCCAACGATTTTCGTCGCAATCGGCTGCCACGATCGAGACTACGATTCTCACGTTTACGCTCGCGTCTCGGTGATGCATTCGTTTCTTTGCTCGTTTGTAGCAGAGATATGTGTCCTGACGTTGTTCCACATTTTCCTCCGCCACTCTCAATCGCGCAAATCTTTGTTTCCAGCTCAGCCAACTTGTCCTCCAACTCTTGTGATATTTGAAAGGATTCACGACCCTTCAACGACAACGATCTTCTCTTGTCCCTCGTTTCCGCTTTTGTCAGTTTTTGCTTCAACGTCCTCACTTGCTTCTCGCTCGTCGCTAATTTATTTGTCAAATCTTGTATACGAGCTGCCATCAATTCAACCTGCGCTCGATTTGACTCGCTGACCCGTGACTCGTCCTGCTTGTGAGCAAATATCTCCAATTCAAGAGCATCTTGAGTCGCATGAGCCTCTCGAAGCTCTTTCCTCATTGCTCGGATCTCCAGCACCGCTTTCTCGAATCGACCCCGCAGCTCTTCGAACTCTTCCATCATACTGCAAACATTTTCAATATTTTATCAATAAATACGTCGTCGTTTATGCGGTCGTTTATCAGTATGCGTCGTTTTACGGTATGTAAATGCAATGGTAATAATATATTTTATTCATTAACTCACCGCTCTTTGTCAAAGCCACTAATATCGAGCTCGAGATCAATGTTGGTGAGATCGCTCAGTGAATCAAAGCTTCGACCTCGTTCTCTCGAAGCTGATAAGCCACTTTTACCTTCGAGTTCCCTTACTCTACTGTACAACCGTTCGTTTTCCTCAATTCCTGAAATATTTAAAAAAAAATAAACGAAATGGTAAGTACTGTCAGTTTTTTTTGCTTGAAAAAGTGGTGAAAAGAGTGCGCGCATACCTTGAGCCAATTTTTGACCAAGCGCCTCGATCTCGGCTCGCATAATATCGGCATTACGTTGACTAGAAGAGACCTCGTTGTTGAAGAATTCGCATCGTTCTCTGGTCTCGCGTAGAATATTTTCATTATCCCGTAATTTCGCTTCGAGGCTCTCTTTTTCAAGGGTCAAGATTTTCTTCATCCTCTCATAATCGTCCTGATCATTCTTACGGTCTCTCGCATTGCTCTCGTTTCGATGTTCGCGTAGCCGTAAAATTTCATTTTCAGTTTCTCTTGCCTCGTCACGTGCTATTTGTAGCTGTGATTTGAGGGCCTCGATCTCGTTCTCTTGGCGCTCGATAATGACTAGCAGAGCACTCGGATGATGGGGATGATCGAGTTTTTCGCGTAGCAGCATATTGCTTACTTGATTTTCGAGAAGCTCCGCGATGAGCGGATGATCGTTTTGGCTCGGTGGACAATCGTTACTCTCGTTGCTCGACACGGCACCGTCGTTCACCGATCCTTCGTGCGTCTCCGCGAGCTCACAACACGCCATCATCAGATCCTCCGATCTTACACTGTCCAGAGTGCTTCTCCGTGAGTTTGGTGGGGAACTTCTACTTCTCTTGTAAACTCGGGACCTCGAACTCGATCTCGAGCGCGCCTTCACTCTCGACAACGCCGTACGCGTCAACGGTGGCGATGGCGGCAGTTCCGACCACTCGTGATTCGCTACGTTTTCGGCCCATTCCGTCTGACTCTTTAACGACAACGACCAATCACCGTTACGATTTGAAAGAGGTGGCGGTGGCGGCGATACTGGAATCTCCGACCAATCACCCGATTCCCGACGACCGCCTTCTGACGCTGTACGGTACTCCTCGTCCGATGAAAATAAAACTGAACGCGGAGTCAACGGCGTTGTTGGCGCTGCCGGATCTCGTTCCCGCTCGCATCTGTAATTATATTTTCTTTTCTTTATTTTCTTTTCCTCTATTTCTTTATTTTTTCTCCATGACCATCACGCCTACAAACATAATTTTTTCCAAACTTCTTCCCCAGTTTGCTGTATTTTCAGTTGAAAATCCAAAATGATTCACTAGCTTTCAGAAAACCGAGGATTTGAGTCTCAAAATATTCAGACTTTCTGCCCCGCAACGTTGAAGGAAAAATTGATAATCGATTATTTTGTAAATCAAACGTTTCTGAGGATTCCTGAGGTCAGTGAAGTCATTAATTAAATCTAAATCAAATGAAAGTTAAGATTGACGGATGTTTATTATTATTTTGGAGGCAACACTAAGAAATCGATTTTCTTTGTCATCGAGTGTTTTATTTAATCGTACTCAGTTTTGACATTTATCCAGACTTGGCAGAGTTGATTAGAAAATTCTAGATTTCCGACGTTCATTTGGCGCTTGAACATAATTTTTTATAATAAAAATATGAAACTCACACAGTCGGTGATTGCCGTTTCGGGTCAGCCTGATTATTTTGACAAGTAACATGTCCACCATCAACCGGATTTTCGGTGGGATCGGGAAGATTGGCTGCTCTTCTTATAGCTGACATCCAACTCGATCTTATGCCAGCAGTTACCGCTGACAATAACGTCGTTCCTCGATCATCCCAAGTCTGTTTAAAAGAAAAAAAAAGATTATAAATTAAAAGGAAAACTATTTCCCATCCATTGTTTTCTGTAAGAATAATTGTACAAAATTGAGATCGAATGAATAACACGAAAATTCGATATATTGTTAATTACCACTGTCTGGAATCCGTAATTACGAGCAACTTGAACAGAAGTGACGGCCGTGACGGTATTCAAATCAATCACACCGTCCATTATTCCCTTGTCCTCGGTGCTCGGGTCTCTGTAATACATGAGACCGCATCCACGTAATACGAACCAATGCTTGTTCCACTCTTTGTTCAGGCCTTGCTTCATCAACCATCCTTTTTTTATATTCAAAAGATCCTCAGCCGGAAGATCGACCCTTAATTCAGAGGTAGGCGAGTATCTCGTGCCGGATATGTCGAGACCGCAACCGTCCGGATCGCCGCGAACCTTTATTTTAATCAAGTCAATAGAATATCATGTGAATTTTATTTCACAACACACAAGTTATTCAATAACCAGAAAACTGTTTTTGTTGAATACATCAAATATTAAAAACCCATAAACAATAATAATTGTAGAACGACAAAAAAACTCACAAGTTTGTCTTGATGAGCAGCGTTCGCTGCATCAACGACATCTCTCGTGGGTTCGGAAGTTCTCGATTTATTTCTACGTATTCTCGGTTGTGTAAGAGACGCCGCGATATCTCGTAATTTGCCTTCTCTCTCGCGTTCGTGCTCCAGAAGAATTCTTCGACAGGCATCGTCATCTGAGAAACACACGTTAACAATTACGTACAAAATAAGGTAAGATTTCAGAATTCCGTTACAATTCTCGATCGGTTGAACATTTTTTCAATTATTTTTTATAACGTTTCTTGCAATTGACCCCGAAAACAGTTAATCAATGATGGGGAGGCTTGACTGCGTCGATTTTTCGCGCCCACGTGCATTTTTTTAACGAGTACCAATTATTAACTCGTTGATTAGATGCCTCGAGAGAAACCGAGATAGCAAAAACTCCTACTGTTCTTGAAGGAATTTGAAGTAAAAAAGATGTAAAAAAAAAAAAACGATATGACAGGCAAAATTGTCCATTTTCATAAATATTTTTTGCTCTTCTAGTCAGAATCTCATTTAACATGTATTTATCGATTGCAACGGAGACGCGATACATCTAGCGGAAAGCGTAATTATATCGTGATAAATTATAAGGTAAAGCAGATATTACTAGAAAAGCAAAGCTTCCTCCTTTACACCCTGATTATTCGACATTCCAAGGTGTGTTCGTTCATTGAGATATGTATCTCCACTGCGGTTCTATGATATTATAACAGTACAGTAAGGAAATTGCCGTTGGCTGTCCCGAGCCTCTTATTTTTTCGAGCGAAATATTAATAAAGGAAATACAAATGTTAACGAGCGTTTCATCGTTCATACATTTGCGTGATGACGCGTTAATTTCCGGTTCATCGATAATATGTCCATCTTCTCTGACTCAGCTTTGTAAATAAAGCTTGGAAGAGGGTAAAACTTTGACTCGAATGGGGTTGGAAAATTAGCTGGAAAATAGAGATTTAACATTCGTCTTAATCCTTTAAGCTTTAGTGCCTGAGACTTACGTTGCCCACTAATTTTTTTGCAGTCTTTCGATTGTTAATTATTGATACCGAGTTTATTTTTTTTAATTTTACCTGATTACTGGAACGGTAATAAATGCAAAAAATATAAACAATCATTCCTTGTTAATTGCACAATTACCACTCTTTAATAAATAGTCGAGTTTTGTACTCCTTCGAGAAAAAAAATCATTTGTTACGAGACAACACGAGACAATCTTGTGTTTTCAAATTTCGAGTTGATTGCACGTAAACGAAAGATTATGGCTCAAAGGTGTCGAGAAGGGGATATTATTTCATGTTTTTATGAGAGTAACAAAAAATGATTGAATAACCATTTTCGTGTTGGCATATGATTAATAACATATTGAGGATTTTGTAAAGGAATGGAATGAAGTTTGAATCGATAAAATAATTTTGTTTGACAATTTTCTACTATAATTTGAAAAAAAACAGGTAATTGCTAGTGGGAAAAGTTAAGGGAGACTTCGGGATCCTGTACCAATAGAGCACGCAGGCCAAACAGATTTTCTGTGGCGATTGCGTACACGCAATTACGCAACTTGGCATGAGCGGTAACGCAGGAACCGTAGAGTATTCGTAAGGCGACGTGTGGGAAAGAAACTCTTGGAGATGAAAACTTTCGACGAGAGACGAGCTTATAGTGAATTCGCACGTAAGCAAAGGGGAGACGAAGGATACGCGTCATATCACGATCTTCGTTTTTTATCTTTATTTCTTACTCCCAAATGGAATTGAACACGGTGAATTATCGTCGATTGCTTGGAACGTTCCACCGTGTCGAAGACAACGATCGAGAACCGTGCGAGCATGTCTGACCAACAGGGACTTTAACTACTTGCAACACGGACTCTTGCAAAATTCGTTGACAAACTTTTATTTAATCGAATTTTTCAACTACGTTTTTTTTCTCACAATTCGTCGGGTCAATCATTTTCCTTTTTAGATTGAAATCTAAAAATGAAGAATCCGTGGAATCGATATGGCGACATCAAAAATCTTCTCAGTACAAAAATTAAAAAAGTCTAGACTCGCACAAAGATCCTAATAAATTTTGCATGATGTTTGATGATTTTTTTTTTTTTTTAACAGTGGACAGTTTACAGCGTTCAAAAAAATATAAGACTATATAAAGTGCGAGGGAAATAATAGTGATTGAGACAAACCTAATTTTTCGTTGTTTTCGACGCCACCGACAGAGGAATTTCTGTCGTCTCGTTGAGGATTCTGAGCAGTTTGATTCAATCTTCGTCGAGCTTTGTCCTCGGCCCTTAATTTGTCACGAGTGGGTGGTGAAGCACTACTGGCTGGTTGATCGCGATATGGGCGTCCATCGTTAGGTACCATTGGCGGTTTTTCCGAACCAACGATCAACGTCGACGATGAATTTCCCGTTGCATTGTGATTCGTTGAATTATTGCAATTTTCAACGTTCGTTGAGTTCGTTAAATTTTGTGTCGTACCGTTCAACGACAAGTGTCCATTGCCATTTTCTACTGGGACGTTTCTCAATGGCGATATTTGTAAATCTGTCGACTGTCTTGGACTTGCATTGCCATTCTCATTGACACAATTAACGCCTGGCCCGTTCCCGTTAATAATCCCACTCGTGAGCGACCCATCGTTGTTAGTTATTTTCGAGGTGCTCGTATTATTTTGCGTCGTACCACTCGTATTTGTTGTTACTCCGATGAAACTAGAGTTACACAATTCTTGACTATTTGCTTCTGGTTTCCAAGTGCCCCTTGGCTCCGAACGACAACTGTTGAAACGCGGTCTCGGAGGATTTGGGGTATTGCCTGTTGAAAAATAATTTCATTTATTTAAATACTTACAAGGAAAAATGGAAGCTAATTCATTTGTAGAATATAAATGTTCAATTAGTCGAGTGTCATGATTTTTGTAGTTGTTCAGTGAAAGTTCTCGTTCTCCAACCCTTTTTTTGTGTTGTCTGTTAGTCTCTCTCTCTCTTGCTCGTGTTGATTTTATTTTCGCTTTCATTCTTTTCATTACATTATTATCCGTGGAGTCTGTCAGCGAGTGGCGTAACGAGGCTAATCGTCCAATTAGAGTCCGAGTCGGAGGTCTCGACTCGGAGAGGGAGATTAGGATAACGAGGCGATTATTATCTCGCCATTTCGCTTATACTAAAAGCTATAGTGTTCCAATGATAAATTTTGCCACACACACGCGAAAAACAGAGAGAAAGATAGTAAATCGTATTAGACGCGTTCAAACTCTCAGCAAATTTAAATATAAATGTGCATTGAGTGTCGTTGCTTGAAGAATTTATGGCTAAAAGTTACTGCAGTTTTTCATATTTTCAATTTCCTCTGATAATGACACAAACCCCATGTATTATTATGAGAATTTTGTTTTTTAGTTGATTCCAAATAATCGCAAATCAATTTGAACGCATTTGAATTAAAATTCAAAGTTTCGTATAATAATGACAGTACTCACTTCTAATCGTTGGTGTGACTTGAAGTATTGTTGTCTGACCACCTGGAAACGTAGCATTCCTTTTGTGACGACCCTGAAACAAAATAAGAAAACAAAAAAAAAGACTCATTAAATAAAAACCACATCAAGATTGTATTGATCACAATTATGTCGTTCAATTTTTATCTCTTTATTCAAAAAATAATTAACGAAGAAATTTGAAAATATTGATATCTTAAGAAAACGTAGCTTTGTGAAACTGTAAGGAGTAACGGAAAAGGGGACATAATATATTCGACACGGAGGAAAGGTCTAAACAAAGTGAAATTATTTTTACAGTCTCTTTAGCATGCAGCTGCATCATCGACTCTATATGCCAATCTTGGCTCGTCTCTTGTGCCAATAGACCGTGGGCGACCGTAATAACATGCAAGAAAATATATGTATTCATGTATATATGTATTCATGTGAAAAGAGTACTGATAATTTAGCCTGAAGGGCCGGGCCCAGCTTCCTTGTGGTGTGTTTCGATGCGATCGAGAGATTCACGAGTACCAACTCAAGCAAAGACTTGCATAATTCATAGGCATTCGTATGCTCTCGAAGCACGCATCGATGAACAAGACTCCAGCGCGAACAACAATACGAGGCTGCTCTTATTATATATTACATCTCTACTATTACTATTTTACTGTCCTGGGTTGCTTAACATTTTCCAGCGTCGACAGATACAAATTATTATAATGCAATAATTCGGAAGTGATCAAGGCAAAGGCGACGAAAACAATTGGATATTCTACTTATTTATACGCGTTCCAATTTTACGATACAATATAAATATTGCTGCAATACATTTTGCCTGTCAATTCAAACGAAGCCCAAAAAAAAACCGTTTTGAATTTAATAGGAAATTGTTTTCGTTGAATAATTCGGGCATTTTCAACTTCTATCAGAAAATGGTAATGACGAAAATTGCAGGAAATGGAATTAAGACCTGCGAAGCTGAAGGAAAAGTTTTGATACTTTGTTACTAATGACACTGAATTTTTTCCTTCATACCGCATATGATCAGATGCACAACAATTTATCACCTCATTCTTATTAAATGACTCTCGAGTAACTCAGTTGTATAAATATTTGTAAATATAAATATTTATTTTTCCCGTGTTGATAGTGAACTAGTCTATAGCCTGTAGGTGTCGCGATTGATGAGCGAGTGAGGTGCAAAAGAGAACATTCGTGACAAGTCACCGCTTCAATCTAGAAATTCTTTACGGTTTATATATTTTTTGTTCTTGTATTCTCTATAAAACCAGCGCATGAATGTATCAGTGTGTGTGTGTGTTTATGTATTGATCTATCGTTCATTGGGACCGTGACCCAGAATCATCGGAATTGATCGAGAATGTATTTTCTATTCAATTTATTTTTATTCATATTTTATATAAATTAATATATAGACATATAATTTTGACAAACGAATATTTCTTCTCGTTGTGGGTTGACGACGAGCCGAACAAATAACATTATAACTAAACAAAATAAATCACAATAATAATAAACCAACACAACGAAGGAGGAACGAGACGTACTAAAAAAGGCAAAAGTAAGAGATCTACTGTTTCCTGCACGTTCACCCCGTATATCTTCACTTTATATGCGAGTGTGAGTGTGCAAAAAAAAGTCTTGTGCATCGCCTTGGCCTCCTAACGCCTCGCGAATAATTCACAGAGGAGCGAGAAGTATTTGTGTATAACTATATGTAATTATCCATGTATATATATATAATTACAAATAGTTATACATGTTTCACGTTTGTAGACGTTTCTTCGTGCGTCGAATAAAGTTATGCAATACAAATACTTATACTTAATCTAGTATAACGATATCGATGTATGAAAAAATACAATTAAAGTGAACATTTGTTCATTTAATAATAATTAAATATAAAAGGATTGTTTTAGCGAAAAAAAACGTACAATTGTGACGACTGTTTATTATTTTCACAACGTTTTGCATTTTCAGTTAAGTGCACCAAGGGGAAGTCTCTGTTTAAAGGCACGAGTGATATATAAGATCGAGTTAACTTTCGAGTTTCAGTATCTCCTATTTAAACATCAAACGCGAGACGAGCTCTCTTGACTCGGACAAGGAGACAAGAATTTATAGCTCCTTACGAAGAAACCAAAACCAATATATACCGAACCACACATATGTATTTCTCCGTTTTTTCTTCAACTGCACCAAGTTATACAAAAAAAGAAAAAAAAATAATGTATTACGTAATTTGCTAAGGAATAGAGTGCTCACCGGAGATTTGTGAGTCTCGCTGGCTTCCATGAAAAATTCCTGTATCCGTGGCTTACCCCAGATACACTGGGAGAGAATAAAAATGACGAGAACTAAAAATCAATCGCGACTTTTCGTAAACGATATCAATGTCACACATAATTTTTAAATGACATTTTTCTCTCTTCGTTTTTCATTGAAATCTTTTCCCTTCTAAGTTCTGTGAATGTGAGACTGAGGGAGATGGAAGAACGAACAAAATATTGCAAGGAAGAAGAAAAATAAGCCGAAGCCTCGAACATATCTCTCACATTATTGAGATAACTCTGTGAGCGAAACGTGATAAATACGTGACTGGAGAAAAAAATGCAGAGTCGCAGAACTCGAAGGTGAGAGAAAATGAGAAAATAAAAATACCTACGTGGCAGAAACGTTGAAAAATTGTGCGAAATTAATGTGTGACTGAATATTTTATCGTTTGAACGTAAAATTAAAATAACGATGTTCTACGACCTTCGAGATTATGTTAAACGATGTGTTTTGTTTTGTGTTTTACTTTTTTCGATCACTGTATGTTTGAGTGATTTTGTACATTTTTTTTGTCGTTCTATTTACCTTATTTCTCGAGTAGACCTGAAGAACGTCAGCCCACCATCTCGTCTCCTCTCGGCATGTACCCTTGACGAAGGTCACTCCTTCGGGCGACGTAATAGCCAGACTGTATGGATGACCTGTCACATCCTCGGCAGCTGCGACCTCTAAAACTCTGGTCATGTCGATCCTCGACTGCGGTACCGTTTCCGGCTGTAACATATAAACAAAAAATAAAATAATTTGTGTGTTTTCTGCAGTCACATCATTTTTCGTTCTTACATTACTTCTTTACAGCCAGCAGTTGATGCAATAATTGACATACTTTTTCAGTTGCAACATCATCAAAACACATTTTTTATGTAATTTTGTCTGTTTGACCAAAAGTGTTGAACTATGTTAGGAATGAATTTTTTTTTCTTCACGAACGAATATCGCTGAATATCCAAGGGAGTCGAAAATAATACAATTTTTCTTTCACTTCAAATAGACGAAGAAAATTGAGGACCTTAAATTTTAGATAATTTTTATAGAGAATAAATAAACTTGTATTTCATTTTCATGAAAATTTATATTCTGAAGAGTGAAAATTACCCAAAATTCAAGGTTGAACGCTGGTATGGCGTGTTAAATAAATGTTTCAATAAATCGGAGCACTGTGTATGTGGTGGAGTAAATAAAACACTGTTAACATAGAAAAAAAAGTTGTAAGAGAAAAAAGGAGGAAAATAAATAACAAAAAAAAATCTATGTCACTTGTTGAGTCCGGTGAAAGTGTCGCTATCTCTTGGAACGAAAGAAAATAAATAAATTGTCTATAAAACTTCGGGCTGGGATAGTAAAGAAGATAAAATGAAGTGTATATACGACGACATCGAGAATATTTTTCTTGCTGATATTGTCGGATTCATATGCATATATTTATTTATATATAAATATATTTATAAAGCATTTTACATGTTGCTTGTAGAAAATAGAGTGCAGAAAAGAAAAAAGAGGTTATAAGCAACACGGATTACTGGTTGATGGCGAAAAGTGAAAATATCACCGAGTACACACTTCGAGAGAGTTTTCTGTTCTCATCTCATTTCCTCGGTCTGTTGATCTCACTCGCGCGACTAATCGACCGGAATTATTCCCTTTTGTGCTCTTTCTCTCACAAACATACACAAACACACACATTTATACAATTGCAGAAAAAGGATAAGAAGAAAAAATGCGACAAGATCGTGTATAAAGACCGAAGTAACGGAAGAATAAAAAGAAATCGAATAAAATGAAAATGAATGCGCTTCAAAAACACTCGTTTTATTTTCACCGCGTGAGCTCGTGTGTAGTATGTGAATTCTTGACTGTCGCAGCGATTTCTGTGGTTATAGGACATTGGTACGTGCCCGAGCCAAGGGGACATTTCTCGCTTTCCTTATTAGAACTTGTAGAAAGTCGACAACGAGTACCCGTTGCCACGAGTAGTGACATTTGAAAAAAATAAAAATAATTTCATCGAAAAAACATCGTAATACATATGAAATGAATAAATCGTCGATAATAAATATGAGATATTTAAATTGAATTAAAAGAAAATATATAAATATATGTATAATTTTTTGTGTAAATTCTTGAAGAAACCACAGAAAATAGAACCGTTAGATTTTCTCTGTACAATCTTTCGATACAGAGTAAGCGCCAGGAACTATTTAAACTTTTTTTTTATCTCTCTTTCTATGCCTCTCCTTTTTTTCCTAACGTTCTCAAAGAATCAAATCGAGGCTTTCGTCATGGTTGGACAAAGACGACCGAGACGAAACGCAGTTGAGTGTCGTGTCTCCTAAGCGTAATGCAGAGAAAAATGTAATACACACAGACAACAGTAGTACTCTAATAACTCGAGAAAGAACCACGGGACGACCTGCTTTCACAGTCTTTTCTCCACAGATTTCTTTCTCTTTCTCTTTCTCTCTCTCTCTCTCTCTCTCTCTCTCTCTCTCTCTCTCTCTCTTTTCCTCTTTTAAGATTTTATGAATGCGAGAAATTGTCTTTCCAAGTTTCAGGCAGAGCTAATTTAAAGTCTGAAACATATTGTAGGACAAATTTACGATTTCTCGTCTCTCTCTATTGTATCGTATGACTGTTAATTGATTTTTTTTTTCAATTAATTAACATAAGAAAGGAACTCATATTTAGTAGCTCGCGATGAAAAATTATTTACATGACTTTCAGAGGAAATTAGAGTTGTTGAAAATCAGGCGAGTCCGAAGTATTTGTCAAGAAGCTGGAAAAATGGTAAATAATGATTATCGATCTTTGAGAAGCCTTGAGAATTGATATAATGATTTCACAATAGAGTCATTCGAACGTTCAATAACATTTCTTGAGTTTCGTCACTTTGGCGGAGCAGCAATTTCAACAAGAAAATTTGCCTCGAAGGGTTAAACAACAGGTGTTTCGTGAGGCGAAGAAAAAAATGTAATTCATAAAAATATATGTATATGTATATTTACGAGAGAGGTGAGTAAAAGAGATAGACCTGGTTCCTCGTGACCCGGCTGCGGTCGGTGTACAACTCTGAAGAACATGAACGAGATAGAAAAAGGGAGAGAGGGAAAAATAAAGAGATAAAAAGTTGGAGCAACAGAGTTGAACCAGCGCACACTCCCCGAGATAACATCCGCGTAGGTTACATAAAACATGGCTTGTCGCACCTTTTTAAACCCACCAGTCACTATAAATATGTGTCATAAGTTATTTATTATGATTATTTATAAATAACACAACAATAACCAACAAGGGTGCGCGCTCAGTGTGTGGCTTCGGATATCATCGAAGATTCGTAGCCTTGAGCGAGAGCAGTACTTGGTTGGGTGACCGATCATCTATGCAAAGGCTTGGATGTCGATCAATGGACGAGCGTTTCCGCAATTTCGCAACCAGAGCAGCAGGAACAATGAAATGCGGTTCAAGTGGTGGAATAGGCTCATAAAAACTTTCAAGGATATGCACAGAACCGAAATAAAATCAAATGAAAGTCAAATATAACGTAAATATAATAAAAACTTTCGCACACGCCATTGAAAGAAAAATTAACAAATCAATATCTTTGTGACGCACGACAATTTGACACAGAAAATTCTATACATATTTCTAAAGTCAACATATATATGTAAACATAAATATGTACTATGAGTTTTACACAAGCCAACAAGAATATTCAACTGTCCTGATGTTGGATGCTCTGTCCAGTCGAGATGGATTTACGAACTGCCCATAGGTTTTATAGTACAGCCACACATGTTGTACGAAATGAGGAAGGGAATAAGCGTTTAAGCACAATACATATACATACACATGCCTATGCGCGATGATTTGCACGGTGCACGATAACTTATTTCCTTGGAGTATGCGGAAAAAGCATCACATTACATCCAAGGCATATCCAGTGTGTTTGTGTGTTTGTGTTTGTGTGTGTGTGTGTGTTGTGTGCATCGTGCAGCTTTGTAAAACAGCAATATATGCAACTACGAATGTATTTTCAGTTCAGCTTTGCAAAAGTACGAGGGGCACGAAAAAATCCTAACTGCTTTCTGTCCTGACAAAACAGATCGATAAGTTTTAATGTTTATCTCATAATTCTAATTATTCAATTGAATAAAAATTAAGATTTGTGTCATAAAATGTATTAATTTCAGGAATCGTCATTTATAATTCTGTCATTTTATATATTACACGAGTTCTGGGCCTGAAAAAACGTCTGACTTAAATCTCTGCACAACTTCATCAATGTTCAGAATCAAGATATTGATATAACCTGTTCAAACTTCAACTATAGACAGACATGAGGATATAAATAAAAATAAGAGAATTGCACACTCGTCAAAAACGTCGATCATAGCCATGTCTCAGATATTTATAATTTTTAGTTGTATTCTTCGACACGTCCCTGCCTACGGTAATAAACATATACCAAATCCACTTTAAGTCTATCGTAATGTCAGGCAGCTTTTTTTATACATATTTGTAAGAGAAACTGTGAAAGAATAATTGCGAGAAGGTATGAAAGAGAATGGACGGGTAAAAACGAGGGACGAAGCGGCGAATGGGAAGGGGATTCAGCCTATCGATCAAGAGATCGACGATCGATCGATCTCTGAGTCGTACACGTGTCCTTCTCCAATGACGTACCTTTACTTTTTATTCATACACAAATACACTTGTTTGTTTCGTAATATTAAGTATAATTTTTTTATACTGACGTAAGGTCACTTACGAATGTAAAAATAAGAGACGTTCCAGATCAAATGGATCACTCGTCTCATAATTTGTTGTATTGTCTCTGAATTTAATCGGTGCTTTTTATCTCGTATTTTTCGAAACAGAATGTCATTTATTCCAAATAGACTATTTTAGAAATCCATTTAATTATAGTTTTTTTCTGAATTAAATTCAGAAAATCTGCTTATTGTGGAAGATGATAAACATCTTTTAAAAATATATTGTGTTTTTAGATGGTGGGAACCGTGGAAAAAAATAACTAACCAAATGAAACCGCTTGAAAATTGAATATTCGTTAATCTTACGCATAACGTCCCATCATCGTGAATTACACAATTCTAGCTGGTATTCCCATTTTATCTCGCATACGTAAACGCCTCTCGTGTATGCTTCTGAGGAACAGGCAAATCACCTGTCCCTTCTTAGTCGCGGTTTCGAGGTTTCTTTCTTCGCATACCTCGCGACACTCGCGCCGCTCTCGGCGTTCCACGGGTGGCGAGCATCTTCGCATCTCTCGTGAGACACACAGAGAATACGGTTTCAACGCGGCGCATGCATCTTTCGACCGGTGAACAAGCGCGACTCCCGCTCTCGAGATCTCTTGAGATCATGGAATTTGATTGCGCAACCTCTGAGAGAGGAAAAGAGAGAGAGAGAGAGAGGGAGAGAGAGAGGAGGAAAGAGAAAACTGAATTTATTACTTGCAAAAGAAAAAGGAAAAAACTTGTCATGTTTTTCTGTCAATTACATCAATTGATACTTTTTTTTCTCATTAGCTTCAATCGGTATAATTATTCAATTTATTTCATGACGGAGCACCTTTCTGTGCCACAACGATCATTCCTCGTTATTATACATTGACTCGATTTTTTAATTTACAATTTCGATTAAATTTATCCGGTCACATCAATAGCTTTATCCATTAAAAATTTATTGTTATCGTACTTTAAATAGAGTATATCTTGAGTGTTTAATGAACAGCTATGTCAGCTGGGTTACTAATCTCACTCGCTTTGGTGAGTGTCTTCTGTGGTAAAATATACAAGAGGGGGAGAATGATTATACACGTATGGATGGAGAGTCGGGGATCGCAAATACGAGGCGAGTCGTGAAACATCGTTAACCTTTCGAGATCATCCTCGGGAGATCGTCCCTTGACTCAATTCACTACACAACAACTTACAATCTCCGAGAGATTTTCCTGGCTAAGTTTTATAATATCACGACGTGTGGAACATAAACACACCGAACGACGATAACATCATTTGCGAGGTTTTAACCTCGGACGATAACAACTTTCCCTTCCACAGACGATAACGACAACGAGATACAATTGAAACATTTTAATCTCAAAAATACACTGAGAAATAATATTTTGTTGACCGAAACGAACATCGTTTCTTTGAACTTTATAATTTATTTCGATATGGCCAACTAAATATTATTGTAATGTGACAAAATGATTTTTAAATGCTGGGAACTAGTTTTTTTGGCCGAAATCAACAAAACTGCAGTACAGCCGAACAAATAAATGAATCGTAATAGTTGTTTGAACAAAATTATTTTGCAACAGTTATTTAGTTTATTTTTTTTTCAGATATTATCCATGAATCAAATAAATAAATGGGTTTAGTTAAATGGACAAATACTTTTTCTCAGTGTATTGACAGTAAAATTCTTAAAAAAGAAACAATTTGAATAATTGTGCGTAAGTGGTGCATTTATCTTTTTCTCGTAGAATGTTCTATCGATTTAAACCAAATGAAAAGACTGATTCTGGAATATCAAGATCGAGATAACGACCACGATTGGTGTCACGACATCATCCGCATTTTTCAAGTAATTATACTTCGTCTTTCTTTACAAATCTTTATCCTCCGCTCATTTTCAATCAACCCTTATGCACGCGATCATAAAATAAGTTTTGAGAAGCGATTTCAATATCCATTTGAAATAGTATATTAGTCTTGTTGCTTTAATAATTTTTTTGTTCTCGGTCAAGGATTAGATGAATGAAAAAAAAAAAAAAAAATAGAAGAGAATTGATTTGAGTCCATATCTGAGTCATTGATAATGAGATATCCAATGGAGGATAATAATTAACATCTCCAGTGGATTTTCTGTAATACGTACACGTGTAGGGTACACAAGGTGGAGGCGACACACGCAATCCTTGAACGATCGTCTCTACAAGTCCGAATAAATATATATATCTATGTATTTCTGTACATATATGAATATTGGAGTAAGAATATAAATGCATAAATATATAGCTATGTATTAGGGCTCGAAACGAGAATATATATAGACATACACGACATAAAACACATTGGGACACACACAGCAGTAATTTCGCAAGCGTTCCACTTTTCTTAATGCGTTCGTATGCAAATCGTGCGAAATGATACCTTCGCGCCTTCGTGAACAGTAGGTAGGCATCCCGTGTATTGTGTATGGACGATTCGATGTTGAATCGTCGGTGCCGCTAAAGATATTCGATTAAATTGTCTATGGCGTCAGTTAAATTTGTTTACTTTCGATATAAACTTCGAAATGAGTGCGAAGAAGCCGAAAATAAGAAGAAAAGCATATGAAAATAATGAAAGCGAATATTCGGTGTCGAAGAACAAATGCAAAGGAAAGCATAGAGAGAAATCATTACGAGAATGCATTTAATATCGTTTATTAATAAATGTGATTCGAAATATCGTTAAAAAGCAAAAAATAAATAAAACCAGGACGTGTATTGCGAAAATCAGAAGTCGCTTTAATTCACGTAGAACGGACCCTATACGCATAGCTGCCACGTACGAGATATTATAGAGTAAAGTACCAACGTCGTTCAGTTGCAAAAAAATTGCCAGGGAGAGAAAGAAAAAACAAAAAGCAGAAGTTTTCTTTAAGCTGCACTATATACTTATCGCCTCTGCGTGAGCACCGCATTTGTATATTATATATATATGCATGTATATAAATGTGTATGTATTGCAAGTATTCAAAGAGGGTTTATCATGACGTAGGTGTACGTCTTTCTCCCTCTTGCAGAGTTCTGGTCACAGGTGCGCTCATTACGTTACGAAACATCACGAGTGAGTTAATAACTCTTGTTGGTCCACAATTTTCAGACCACTCTCTTTCCTTCAATGGTGACAGAATTTTTTCCAACGATTTTTCAAACTCAAACTTTGAATGAAATAAACGGATCAAAATAGTAATAAAAAACGTCAAAATAATAACACGACAAAGTATCAATTATGCGATTAGTACAACAATAATCAAAAAAGTAATGTGCAAAAAGTTGATTATCCTGTCACTCGACCGTCACATTGTCTCGTAAATCGATCCGACGTGAAACAAAAATAGTACGAGATCGTATTTCGTATTAGGAGAATCCTCAGAGGTGACGAACGATAAGATCATCGATTGATAAAATCGTCTCTGTTTGTGCGTGAGTATGGCAGATATCCCGAGTGATATTATCGACATGTGCAGTTATAAGTACCATGGTATAAATACGATGATATATACAGAGCAAGAGAGAGAGGAGAGAGAGAGAGAGAGAGAGAGAGAGAAGGAAAGAGAGGGAGGGATAATACATGTGGAGACATTCATAAAAATACGAGAATATAGTAGAGCGAAAATCTCGAAGGCCGACTACCGTCAAAGACCGTAAACTCTTTGTGTATATGTATGTACACAATCCCAGTACAATCCCATAAATAAGTGACAGACACGTATATACACATATCTCTATCGATATATATGTATATATTTGGATATATATGTACGTATTACGTATGGTTTGTATAATATAGATTCAATTGCGTAAGAAATGATCTGGGCAATCTCGCGTGGCTCCCTCGTCACCCCATCGATCACGATCTCCCTCCAAGATAAATAAATAATAAAGCACCGTCGATGTATTTGTATATATATATGTATATATGTGTATATGGACGGTCGAATATGCATGTGCACATCGATGAAGCTTCGTGCTTTCTTGTTTCGTATCAACTGCATCGGGTTTACAGCATGAAACTTGGAATCAACCTATCAATGAAACTTTCAAGTTATTATTATTATCTTTGTAGCGTTTTTTTAAATCTCGTTATAAAAAAGTAATTAAAACCCATCCTACTTTTCTTGGATCAGTATTCGAACAAATATTTAAAAACGTGCAAGTCTGTTGCTGCCAAGAATTGAAGAAAACGATTTTGAAAGTTAAAAGCGAGTTGCGCAGCGAATCTGTACTCGAAATTGTGTGTTTTTGGAGTTTTTAAAAAATGGGGGGTAGTATCTGTTTTTAAGTATGCTGTTAATTTACGGGAACGACAGATTTTCGTTATCTGGTTTGTTCTTTTCTCTTAGTCTCATATTCACTTCCTGGTATCGGAAATCCACTTAGAGGAACGATCGTAGTTTGAGCGTCTCTTTAAGCTAATTAAGGCAATCGCATTAGTGTCATAGGGATGCGAACGTATTATTCCTCTTGCAGCTCTCTCAATAGGGTGGCTGACACATCGATGAGGTCGATGACATGGAACTACCGATCGACAACGTTGACGTCTCATTCGTCTATATTTCCTACATCCATGATTTTCATGAATATTTGTTCAAATTAATGCTGAAACATTATCAAACAATTCTCTTTCGATTTCCTCCGCATATTTATGATTCTAAAAAATGTTTATTTATTAAAATTGATAAAAATGAAAGCAAATCGATCTAAGTATCTTTTCGTCATCATTTATTCAACGCTTTATGACTATTTATGGTTTTTCGAAAATAAAAACAATAATAAAAATGTATCGATCAGAATTTACAGCGTTTTTAAAACATCTTTTCCACTTTTTTTCATTTATTTTATGCACCAGTGGCAAGTGAGCATAAGCCGTGAGTTAGAAAAAAGTAAAGAAGGGCGAGTTCGAAGTATAGACAAAATTGCCTGTACCTATATATCGAAGAAAAGTGAGGCCTGAATATTGTTGGCAAGGGCAAACGTAATAAACGTGCCAAGCCTGGCTCGTTTTACCAAGCTGAGAGCTCCCTTAACTTTTCTTCCTTACTTCATCTGCTTCTGCGGCAGCAGCAACAGCAGCAGCAGCAGCAGCAGCACTTTCGCTATTCCACGAGGCTTTATTCTTTGCACGGTCGGGCACCAACTTTTCTCTTTTCTGCGGTGAGAAATATATTTTCTTTCTACCACTACGTGAATGTATACATACATATATACGTCTGTATATATCGTTCCCTGTAGTTGGTCGACGAACCGACAGCCGGATAAGTAAGGGTAACTACGTCTCAATAGGGCCTCGGAAGCATCATCGCGGTTTCAAACTTCTTTCTTTCTTTCTTACATATAATAATAATAGTAATAATAATAATATATGTTGTGACGGTTTTGCCACAAATTCACCAGGAATAATAATTATTATTATTATTCCTGGCTAAAAGAGACACTAAAAATATGGGAAAATAAAATAAAACAAATACAAAAAAAAAATTAAATGGGAAGATCGAAATAACAAATTTATTAAACCAAAAACAAAACAAAAATTGATAAATGTGGGCGCCAGTTAATTCTTTGAAAATTAACAATAAAATCAAATTTCCGATCTCCAAAATATTAACAACAATATTAATAATAATTCACAAAAATAATACAAAAGGGGGACTAGCTCTTAGCATGGGATAACAACGAAAATACAATTTTAATCTCAAGGGGAAAGCGGGTCCCTGACAACTCAGGCGTCTTATTATACCCGTGAACGAAAAAGCGGTGGTGGGGGAAGAAACTTGGACTCGAATCGTTCGAAGTCCGAACAATGACGCTCTTGGTACAACCAAAGAGTTTGTCGTACAAAAATGATGAAAAATACAAAAATAAATAACGTGGCAAATAATTGGATGATTTTCTCCAAATTATCACCAAAAATAAGGGAAAAATATCGTTTGTTCGTCTCGTAAACGAGCTCGACAACGATGGGACAAAAGATGACGCAATGGGACTGAAAAACGGTGAACTCGAAAAATAACAATAATTAATTCGCCTTATTCTCTCTCGCAATATTGAGCGATGTTAATCGGCGAAGAAATATATTGCGAGAGGCTAAAAAGGATACAAAAATAATGGGGAAATTGGTCGAACGACGCTCGAACGAACAATGGACTAAAAAGGGGTAGATGGGGCAAAATGGGTCGTTTTCTTAATTCTAATGACTATCACCACGATATTCGTCGCGTCCTTTTTCTCGCCGACAAACAATCATTCGTCATTCGCGCAATAATTAATATTGGCCAGAGGGGCTCACAAATATCGAAAATGGGGAGGAGAAAATACAAAAAGGGGGTGGAAAATCGGGCGTACAAAGTGGCTTGTCGAAACGACGCCTCGCGAAGTCGCGACCACAAAAATACGAAAAACAACTTACTTTTACTCGGAACTTGTTGAAAGATCGCCTCGTCAAATCAAACACGTCCTCGTACGAAGCAAAGCCGGTGGTACACAAGAAAATTTGATAATTAAACAATAAATCGTGGAATTTCGCAAAGGGAAAAAGACGGAGAATTTCCAACACGTCGGGTACGCTCGCTGGGTCGTGGTGAAGTGACTCGGTAACAGGGCCCTCGCACGCGTGGACCTGTTTCCTCGATGCTCATTGGTTGCCTTTGCCGGCCCGGCAACAACCAACCAATCACAAGTGGAGTTAGTTCACACGTGGTCTCGTTCGATGGTGAAGGGTATAGGGGGGAATGGAGGGGCTTGCGAGTCGAGCTTTGTCTTGCACTGCCCGGGGACGGAGGGGGCGCTTGTGCCGCCACCTGTTGCTCTTGATCGAACGCTGAGTGGTCTTGGTGTTCGGGAATTCGACGCGCGACTTTTGAAATCGCTAAGGGAAGTTGGTCTCAAATTTGTAGTGTCGTGACGTCATCACGTCGTTGTTTACGAAGTGTTGTGGTCTTCCCATGGATTTGGTCGAAAAAGTGGTCTTCGTAATTTTCGACTCCGGAAAAAGGAATTTGCCGTGTTGAGGGATTTATTTCGAAGCATCTCGACGTCGCGGGACTTGTGGATTTTCTTCGGGCCGCTCGATATAACCTCCGGCCTCGAAGTAGCGATGTTATTTTGAGGTTAGGCCCGTCGACTCGACACTTCAGCTGTCATCGTGGGACTTCGTTGAATTCTTCGTTTGGTAAGGGAAAACTTTCCCTTACTGGTGAGTTGTTCCTTTTTTCCTTTTTCTTGTATCGTGGGGCTCGACTCGTTTTCGGGGTTTTTGACAGGGAAAATGTTGTGGGAAAGATTGTCGCTGAGGGGAGTTTGTTGTTTTGACAGGAATGGGAGGAAAAATCAGTATTGGGGATTATTGTTTCGATGGTCTCTCTTGTGATTGGGGTTGTCTTCTTGTCGTGGTCCGCTTCTCATTTTCTTTCAATATTTTCCAGGTGCCGTTACTGCGGCTAGAGATCCTTGTGGTCTTGTCGGCGAAGGATCTTGATGGTGGTTTTCCTTCGCTGGCTAGCGTAGGAAGTATTCGTGGGGTCTTAACAATATTTCTAATGCTTGACGAGGAGAAAAATTCCTTGAACAATATTTTATGACGGATAAAATTCACAGAATAGGACTTATAAACTAAAAATAAGGTACGACGAACGAATATCGTGGTTGACCACCCCACGATCAACGAGGTAAGTATTTTAAAAAATTGTGCAACGTCACAATGTATATATGCCACTTTCTTTATGATCCGTATACGGACGATGAAACTAAAGACTGCAAGTTCTCGTTTGAAAGATTTTTTCAACTCAATTCAAAGGAATTTCATTTCTTTTTAATAGGAGCGAAAAATCTAGAAAAAAAAGTGTGTTGTCAGGATGAAAGAAATGATGAGCAATGGTTGCAAGGTTTTTAAATAATGAGAGCTTGAAAAAACGAAATAAAACAAATGTTTAAATTAGCATAACGTGGGGTTGGAAACAAAAGGAAATGCGAGGTTTCGAGAGAGGAGATGATAAAGATCATTGGAGGGAAGAATTTCACGTGGATGGAAGCGTGGTCCTAAATGCGTGTAATTTCTTTGCCACGCAGGGAGAACGCGTTCACGCAAAGCTGTTTTCATTTTTAAAAACATTTCTTATCTCTCGGCTCGATCAGGAAGGGAGTGGATCTCGTCCTTCTGGATTAGAAGCCTTGGTTGGATGTTTTTTGTCTGTTTGTTTCATCTTCTTCCTACTCTTGCTTTGATCCGAGTTTGTCTCGGAGTCTTCGACAGAAAAGGCCCAAGGCAGCTTCGAAACTCGCCGCTGTTGAACCTCTCAGCGTAATTACAGGCCCGAACTCAGCGTGCCTATCGTTTTATATATACAAATTTAAAGGGTGTCCTCATTGTTCTACGTTTCGAATTCCTTTTGCAAAAAGATGGCAGAATTTTCAAAATAAAAGTTTTCACAGGTTTTGTTTCGCGATTTATTGATCGGGTTGATGGTTAATCCAGTGAATCCGAGAAATATTAAAACAGAAACGTAGCTGTCGTTCATTCATTCACATTTCGTGAACGATTCTTCGCAAAAGAAAACATCTAGGCACTTTTTTTAATGGCAATTTCCGATTTATTCGATTTTTTCATTTCCTCTTACAACTCTTCGGACACCCTGTGCATAACAGTACGCTCAATATATATGGTACATGTACATCGCTTATATCGGAGAGTAGCTGCTGGTCCTGGTGCTTTTGAGAGTGTCTGGCCCGGCCATTTTGGTCATCAATCAATAACACACGCAGGGGATTGCGCGATCGAGAAGAGAACGAGTTGCTGCTCTTCTTCTTCCTCTTCTTTTTCTTTATTCATCATTTTTTTGGTGCCCCTTCTCTCAGTCTTTCTCAGCTCATATTTTCTCGAAGGGCTTCGGAGGTTTGATTTTCGGTCGACGCGTTAAGGAACACTTTATGGGCTATTCCACTTTTGATTTATTCTAATTTTATTCACTTAGGGTCTTCGGTTTGAATTTTGAGTTTGACAGAGAAAAAATTCTTCGAAAATATCAATAATTCTAAGGAATAAATATTATAATTATTATGAAATGTTTGAAATGCAATAATTCTGTTTACCTGCACAAACATATTTCAATAAAATAATATTCTTTAATCCATTTGAGATATTAAGTGGCTGTGACGTTGATATATATCGCCTTAGGATTTTCTTGGTTCCAATTAGCGTTGGGCGCGAGCGTGCGATTCTGCATATGTGCGCGAAGTAAGCAGGGAAAGGAGGCACGTATAAAGAAGGGAAAAATGAGGAAAGAACGAACGCGAAGGGCAGAAACGGAGAAGAAGGCGGGGGGGGGGGGGGGGG